>JARFIW010001200.1:1282500-1672087 GCA_036346225.1 Platerodrilus igneus
TAGCGGTTATAGGAGAAAGGTTTCCGCATTAGCCTTGTACAAGGGACTTGTATTAGGTCTTCTCAGTATAAAAAAATACGGTGGCGCCTTATTTTTATTATTAGTGGTTGCAATTACACCCCGACCCACAGCTCATTCTCTACCCAGAGCATATAAGTTCGACTAGCCGCTTTGCGTTTGAGTTTTCTCAACTTAGAGCCACCTTCCATCCTAATTTGCCGTGGGCTCCATTTCTAATTATCGGAAATTCTCGTTAAACTAAATCGGAATTTAAAAGGCTACAAGCTAACGAGCCGAACCATAGGTTTAACCAAATTAGTGGGGTCTTTAGTGAGGAACCAGACTAAGACAGGTCCCCGGAAGAGGGCATCAGCCTTTTCGGTACTTAGAGTGGCAAAGACCATAGGGGTCGTTATGACATTCTAAGACACACTATTGCGATGTGGAAGGCAACGGGAAACCACCACATTATCTCCCAAGTACACAGCGTACTCAAATTGTTATTAATGATGATGGCATCCTCTGGGGTAAAAACTTCCGGCGGTAAAAAGTCCTTCATTTGGATCTCCGGAAGGGGACTACTTCGGACGATGTGATCCGAAAGAATAGAAAAAGATCCGTGAACATTCTGCGAGTCGGAACGTGGAATATCAGAAGTATGAAACAAGTAGGTGATCTAGAAAACGTGAAACTCGAAATGAATAGGTTCAGCGAAGTCCGCTGGCCAGAGACGGGAGATTTTTGAATTGGAGACTTCAGGGTAATTCATACAGGATCAGAGGAAGGAAATTCGGGCGTGGGGATAGTTATGCGAAAAAGGATAGGACGACGTGTAGAAAACTACTTACAAAAGAACGAAAGAGTACTCAAGGTTAGATTTGAATCTAAACCAGTAATTACAGTAATAATACAAGTATACATGCCCACCTCTAGCTACAGTGAGGATGAGGTAGAGGCGATCCACAAAGATATCGAAGACATACTAAGATGCGTAAAAGGACATAAAAATTTAATAATTACGGAGGATTTTAATGCAGTGGTAGGTGAGGGTAGGGAAGGAGCGATAGTAGGTTTATTTGGTTTAGGCACGAAAAATGACAGGGGGAAATAGGCTGGTAGAATTTTGCGACAAGAACAACTAAACCATCACAAATACATTATTTCAATATCATGTTAGAAGATGATACACGTGGAAAATGCCAGGAGATACAGGAAGATATCAAATAGATTACATTATTGTTAGACAACGGTTTGGAAATCAAGTAAAAGACTGTAGAAACTACCCGGAAGCAGATATAGACACTGACTACAACATCATAATTATGAAGACCGCATTTAAATTTAAAAATCTGAAAAAGAGGAACGGAAAAAGGCAGTTTGAAAAGCTAAAAGATAAAGATATCTACGAAAAATTTGAAAAAAAGTCAAATGAATTGCTGAAAGATATCGGGGAAATTTCGGATACTAAGGAAGTAGAAACAGAATGGAATAACATTAAATCCAGCTTAGACACGGTGGCCAGAGATACTCTGGGGTATGCACAAAAAAATATAGGAAACCATGGATGACAAAGGATATCTTGAATTTAAGAGAAGAAAGACGAAAATACAAAAATAGATCAGATGAAACGGAAAAACAGAGATACAAACCCATAAAATGAGAAATTATTCGCAAATGCAGGAAAGCTAAAGAACAATGGATTGATGAAAAGTGCAAACAGGTACAAACTAAGATGGAAGTAGGAAAGACAGACGAAGTTTACAAATTAATTAGAATGAATTTTAGGGATATAAAACCATATAGCAAAAATATAAGGGACGCGGAACAAAACGTCTTTATAGAAAATGTAGAGAAAGTAGCTAAATGACAGGAATGTATAGGGAATTCATATTCAGAAAAGGAACTAACGGCATTAGAACAGGAATCAGACATTGAAAATGATGACCTGGGATATTTTATACTTAGAGATGAGTTTGAATTAGCATTAAAGGGTCTAAAAAATGGTAAGGCGCCGGGTACAGATAAGGTGTAAGCAGAAACTCTAAAAGCCGCTGGACAAGCAGTAACAGAACGTCTCTTCCGACTTGTAAGCTATATGTATGAGAAAGGTAAGATACCCAAAGATTTCAAACCTAACATCATAGTAACTATACCAAAAAAAAGGCGCGGATAAATGTGAAAATTTTCGAACAATAAGTTTGACAGCACACGTTTTAAAAATATTAACTAGAATTGTACAAAAACGAATGGAAAAACGAACTGAAGAAATACTGGGAGAAGATCAATTAGGGTTTAGGCAAAACAGGAAAACACGGGAGGCTATTTTAGCTCTGAGGGCGATAATGGAGAAAACAATAGAAAAGGGGGAAAACGCATATGTAGGGTTTGTCGATTTGGAAAAAGCATTCGACAATGTGAAATGGAAAAAAATGTTTGACATACGCAAAAAGATTGAATTGAGTTTTAGGGATAGACGGATAGTACATTGCTTATACAAAGAGCAAACAACGGTAATAGAATTAAAACAAGAAAGTAGAGAAGTAAATATTAGGAAAGGGGTGAGACAGGGATGTGCCTTATCCCATTAATTTTTAACTTGTACATAAAAGAGACAATGCATACTGTCAAATGCAGGAAGACATTTGAAATTAATATGCAGGGACAAAAAATTGATATGATTAGATTTGCAGATGATATAGCGATATTAGCATCTAGCCAACAAGAGTTAGAAACTGCTCTTAATGAAATGGAAACAGTTCTAATGGAGGATATGGTATGAAAATTAACAAAAATAAAACTAAAGTTCTAGTATGCAAAAGAGGGAATAATAAATTAAAAACAAGAAAAAAAAAAGTAAGGAGAACTTACAAGAGGTTAAGGATTTCTGCTACCTAGGAAGTCAAATAACGCAAGATGGGAAAACCACAAAAAATATAAAAGACAGATTGGCACAAGGTTGTGCTACATTTAACAAGAAAATGTAACTACTGTGCTCAAAGTCCACAAACATAGAAACAAGGACAAGATTGCTTGAAACATATGTGTGGAGCACAGCACTGTATGGCAGTGAAGCCTGTACAGTAGGAGAAGCAGACAAAAAAAAGGTAGAAGCCTTTGAAATGTGGTGCTACAGACGTATGATGAAGATATCGTGGACAGACAAAGTTAAGAACAAAGAGGTACTAGAAATGGTAGGGGAAGAAAGAAATATGTCGAAAACGGTAAAAAATAGGAGAGAAGATGATAGGCCACATACTAAGACATGAGGGAATAGTGCGGAGTATATTAGAAGCAGAAATAGAAAAAAGAGAAGTAGGGGTAGACCTAGGTTAGACTACTGCACACAGATAGTGAAAGATGTAGGCTGTAAGAATTTCAGGGAAATGTATAGGCTAGCTCAGAATAAAAATCAATGGAGGTATGCTTCCAGCCAGTCGCAAGATGGAAAAACTAATGACAATAGTAATTACTGTACTTAAACATGGTGATAATAATTGTTTGTACTTTTTGTTTTAAAAATTGTCTCGGTTCTCTTTTGCTTTAAAAATCTCTTTAAGAATCAAGTCTCTTTTGCTTTAAAAATAATCTTCCGTATTTGAAAACAATTCCCTTAATTAATAAGTGAATGATTTTCGTTAAACGGCATAAAAAAAATTCTGTACATATAATAATAAAAAATTCTCTTATACTAGTAAATATCAGTAATTTGTAAAAATCAATTTGGTTTAAGGTAATGAACTTACATTAATTTCTTCGATGGTTCCATAGACTTCGTCGATGCTTGTACGTTGTCCAGGTTGGTTTGGTTTGTTGGATTCGATCGATTTGTGTATCTTGTCCAAATTCTGGTTGGGTTCTGCCAAAATTGTGAATTGAAATTCTTGGTCACCAGTCATCCGATTTTTGAATTCTTAATGCCCTTTTGACATCTTACCGGCTGCGCCAGTTAAGGTTCGGGCCTTGGGAGCTGCGTTTTTAAAAAACACTTCCAAAACTTAACAAATTTATTTTAATTGATACGGAAATTAATGTGGAATTTTGACAAACTGATTTTAACTTTAAATCAAAATAAATTAATTAATTGAACTAATATTGTGAGTTGCCTAAGCAAACTGCAATGCTAAAGCTGAATACTTTGACTAACTACCGGGTCCTTAAGCTCCTGGGCTTTCTATAATAATCCTACCCCCTCACATGACTGTCGGAACTTGCAGATCTCATGTCTGCTTTACTCTTAATTCTATACTTTGTTACATTGTTACGATCTTATTTCTAGGTAATTGCGATATCTTAACCGTCTGTGACCTGCCACCTGCAGTATCACTATTGTATTGCATCCGTTCTCATGAACTGTTAATAACCTGTCTGGTTTATCTTTGTACTACATTGTTGCAATTGACTTATGATTTCTTTAACAATTTCTAATAATTATCTATTAGAATCTATTATTTAATATATATATATATATATATATATATATATATATATATATATATAAATTGGAGGATACATAACTCGCGTCAAAAAATTTAGGATCATCTGTATTTTGCCGAATCAACTACTCAAACGCAATAATCATCCGCATTGGAATGTTTGCAGTTCGTTGCTCGACTAGGTTTGCTTTTTTTAAATTTATATTGCATTCTTTTTAATTTTTCATTTTCTACTATACATAGGAGGAATAAAAAGAACTTTTTTATTGCCGATGCGGTCTGAAATATTTAAATTGTTACTTACATTTGATAAAATGTATGTTGTATTTACTAAAAAAAGGTTTTGCAACGCCTAAGTTAGTGCCTCTCTCTTTTAATTTTATTATTTTACAATTTTTAGTTTAGGTTCTGTGTTTACTTTAAGAACTGTTAAAGGACAGACATTTACAATCGTGTTTGTGTATGTGGCACGAAGCGTTATCGACGGTTACACCACAAATTTGGAATAATGCTGTAGTTCATTGCCACAAATTAGTTCCCGAATTTTGGGGTAGAGAAGTAAAATATGATACTGGAGACGTTGCACTTCTCGTTATTAACATTGATGATGTTGACAGTAGAGACCTAAGTAGCGGTCGGGACTCTAAAGACATTGCTTAAATGTTTCATGTATTCCATATTGTGTTACATATCCATTAGTGTAAATGTTTGGCTAATAAAATATACATATTATTTTGACAAGTGCATTTCTAATAATATATATAATTGATGATGTAATTGAATGTAATTGAAAGGCACCGTAATAGGAAGAGAAAAGTTATTCTATAATCAGGAATATCAAACTTTTGATTTGAGAACATTTAAATTCAAGTTTATTGTTCGTATTGCTAAATCGGTAATATTTGCGTGTTTTTTATGTAAAAAATGTTTAACATTTAGGTTAAGTAGTCCTAAATACTTTTTTTTTAAATTTTGCTTGGTGTAAATTCTTCGATATAGTCAGTAGAGGGTATACCTGTGTTCTGGACACTTCGATGATCACTTGATTGATCCCCCCAACCTGCCTATTAGTTGGCGGTTGTTGAGGGGGGCGTGCCTTGTATATTTTGACGATCGTCATGACACTTCTGGCACAATTCGTTTTTCACTGGATCGACCCCTCCTGTCCCCCCCCCTGCTTAAAGGGGGCTTATGACGATCTTCATGACTCATTTGAATTGTTCATTACGTTTATTGTAATCTTTCCTTTTAGCACACTTTGATCCTCACTTGATGTATCCCCCCATTCTGCTCCTTCTAGCACACCTCGATCCTCGCTCGATCGATTCCCCATTCTGCCAACTAGTTGGCGGTTGTTAAGGGGGGGGGGGAGCTTATGACGATCCTCATAGCTCATTTAAATTCTTCATTACGTTTATCAGCCTTGCGGGTGCCCCATTCGGCATTTGGCGGTCTAGAAAATTTTTTTAACGATCCTCATGACTCATTTGAATTCTTCATTGCGTTTATTAGCCTTGCGGGTGCCACATTCGGCATTTTGCGGTCTAGAAAATTTTTTTAACGATCCTCATGACTTATTTGAATTTTTCATTACGTTTATCAGTGCCCCATTCGGCATTTTGCGGTCTAGAAAAAATTGTTAACGATCCTCATGACTCATTTCAATTCTTTATTAGGTTTATCAATCTTGCGGGTGCACCATTCAGCATTTTGAGGTCTAGAAAAATGCGGACTACAAAATTTTTTTAACGATTCTCATGTCTCATTTGAACTCTTCATTAATTTCATTAGCCTTGCGAGTGCCCCATTCGGCATTTTGCGGTCTGGAAAATTTTTTAAATAAATTTCAAATCGAGTTAACATATGCCCTGGGGTTATTAAAAATCAACTCAAAATTACATACCATAGGTATGAGGAAAAGTTATTGGCATTGTAGTAGACCAAATACTTGGACGGAGCGGTAGGATCGTACTCTTCCTCCATGTATTTGTTGTTGGCAGCAGCGTAACGTTCCGTATGGGCGGGCGGACGGGCGGACGGACGGAAGGGCGCACTGGCGGGCCGGCGGGTGGACGGGCGGACTATTTAGTATAAAATACTACTTTTTGAAATTTTTGATTCAGTCTTAGCTGTATATCTGAAAGATGTACCCCAAGCAATCTTTAGAGAAAGCAATTAGTGAAATTTGGCAAGGTTTGTTAATACGCGTAAAGCTAGTAGGTTGTACAATGTACCTAGAACAACTCTACGTGACCACCTCTATAAACTTGGTGCTCGAAATAAAAGTAGATAATCAAATATCCCGGAAATGAAAGCTGCAAGACAAGAAGTTAAAATACCTATACAAAACTTTGATGCATATACCGCTTCTAGTGCAAAGGAAGTTGGTAAACATGGATCTTTGTTCTCATCCAATATAAGGGCAATATTCTCCAACGCTTTAATATCTTTCATTTTACATTAGAATGGACTTAGCTTCCAAAAGTCTATGTGTTTTCTAAAAGTTTATATCAGCCAAAGTATGAACTGTTAAGAAGTGTATTTGAAGCCTTAAAGGCAG
Organism: Platerodrilus igneus; assembly: GCA_036346225.1. Taxonomy (NCBI): domain Eukaryota; kingdom Metazoa; phylum Arthropoda; class Insecta; order Coleoptera; family Lycidae; genus Platerodrilus; species Platerodrilus igneus. The sequence continues at coordinate 1,289,494 of JARFIW010001200.1, forward strand.
ATATTGGTTACCACGAATTTGGAAACTATGACAATTTGATTGGGCCAGAGGATGCAAATGAAGATTCAATTATTGTCTTTGATGATATTCATGCAAACGAACAAAACAAGATCGCACAGTTTTTCTCCTTTGGTAGATATAAGAGTATTGATTCCTTTTACATATGCCAAACGTATGCCAGCACAGCAAAGCACGGACTTAGAGATAACGCTAATGTTATTTCAATATGGAAGCAGGATGATGCAAATCTTTGGCATATCTTTCTAAATCATGTTGGAAGTGATACGCCCTTTATAGAGTTTAAAGAAATTTGTCAGCGATGCTGGAGTGGTAGTGACTCGAAACATAGCTTTATTACTATTGTAAAAAATTTTGATTTGGATAAGGGGTGATATAGAAAAAATTTTGATGAGTATATCAATATAGAAGAAGCCGTTAGTGGTTAGCCTCAATCCCAAGTTTCATGATGTCGGACGTTAAAGATTATATCGCAAATAAACGTAAGCTTTATTTTATGTAGGATGCTTGAGCTTTTGCAAATCACCGCTAGTCACAAGGAATAGCGGAAAAATACTAAAACTTATAAAGGAGTTTAAAATTGAAAACAGTAGTGGGGTGAGGCCGGTCCTAATTCAAAACGTGTTCAGACGTATTTTCCATATGTAAAATACACGTGCACCGTTTTGAATTAGGGTCGGCCTTATATACTTTCAATGTATAATAGTTGTGAAAACATTTCAATGTATAATAGTTGTGAAAACATTTCAATGTAAAATAGTTGTGAAAACGTGAATTCTTATATACTTTCAAATGTAAAATACTTGTGGGCACGTTTTGAATTAGGATCGGCTTTATATTACTTTCAATGAAACACACGTATGTTGAAAAATGTAAGTGCAGAGAAAATGTGTGTAGCTGTTTTGAATTCGGTTTTGTAGCGAGAAGTTACACGTGCACCGTTTTGAATAAGAATCGGCCTTATACACTTTTAATGTAAAATACTTGTGAGCATGTTTTGAAGTCAGACCAGCTTTATATTACTTTCAATGGAACATACATACTTCAAAACACACGTATGTTGAAAAATGTGAGTGCAGAGAAAATGTGTGTAGATGTTTTGAATTTGGTTTTCTAGCGAGAAGTTATAACGTATGCCAGATGCAAAATATCGCATTCAAGTCAATTGTGTTTAATTAAAGTGGATTCTGATTTATGTTTTTTATTTATGTTTAGAGGCTGCAAATACACATGGGCCGGTTTCAATTCAAAATGTGTTCACTCTTGTGATAGGTTGAAAAGTGGGTTGACAAAGTACGAAGATGGTGGTAATCTGCTATATAAGGAGATTGCTCTTGATATTAATTTAATTAGTCGAAGTTTACTGCATATATTTACATAAAAACATGTATGTAAATGATATTCAGGAATTTAAATACAAGAAAAACGAGTTTGTGTACAAAGAAATTGAAGTTTTGGACTTGTTGGAAGGAGTTGTTTGGCATCAAATTTTTAAACTGCCAATGCAGTCTAGTTGTTTGAGCCAAGATCATATAAAACATAACGACTGGGTGACAAGGAATATTCATGGTCTTTCTTTGGATGAATCTTCAACGGCTGAAATGGTGTTATCATATATAGCGCTTTATTTGAAGCAAATTATCTGACCCGGTGAAGAAGTATTTGTGAAGGGTCTAGAAAAGAAGAAATTGATTGAAACTTATCTAATGCAAAACGTTGTAACTGATATGCTTGCACTAGGTTGTCCTAAGCTATCGGAGTTAAAAATCAACAACCGTTTAAAATATAACATCCATTGTTGTAGACACAGCAATAATAATCTGCAATGTGCAAAACAAAATACCTTGTTATTAAAAGAATGGCTTGATAATAATAAAAAACAATAGAAAGATTTTGTATGTATTATTTATTTTAATATAATTTTACAATGTTAGCCTTACAAAATTCCTTTATAATAATAATAATAAAAAACAATAGAAAGATTGTGTCTGTATTATTTATTTTAATATAATTTTACAATGTTAGCCGAAGCAAATTATCCGACCCGGTGAAGAAGTATGTGTGAAGGGTCTAGAAAAGAAGAAATGGATGGAAACCTATCTATTGCAAAATGTTATAGGCACGGCAATAAAAGTCTGCAATGTGCAAAACAAAATACTTTGTTATTAAAAGAATGGTTTGATAATAATAAAAAACAATAGAAAAAATTGTGTCTGTATTATTATTGTAGTCAGTAAGAAATCTTTAATGCTGATGTCTGCAGAAAAAAATAATTAAACTCATACAGCACGAATGGGACTCTCAACCCTGAAAGCAATTATAATTGATCAACGCAATAGTTCTTTACTGGTTTTACAACATTTAACAAATTGTACAGATATCTCGAAAAATTTGCCAAAGACAGACAGACAGATAGACAGACTGACTGCACCAATTTTCTCATTCTCGCTTTTAAAGAATAACAAGTCGTAGTTATTAAATCGCGAACTCAGTTTATCTGCAAGAAATATATAAACGAGAAAATTTATGAAATGCTCCAACTTCAAAAAAACTAGAAATAAATCTATTGAAATATATGCTAACGTTGCAATTGGTGGATCTGCTCACGGAGTAAACAATTTCTTCCAGCACTTCATTTGGATTGACTATAAACTACTCAATAATTTTAACCTAACCACTATCATTATTCTTTCCTGACAAGGGCAATTTTAAAAAAAGTTTTCATTTTTAATTTGTACTATAGAACACAACTACAACTTGACAATAAAGATTGAGCGATTATCACACACATATCTTGAGTATATATAAAGATATTAAACATCAAGAATAGCAGAAAGTTCAACCCATGTCAGACAGCTTTTTTCTTGTCAACGATAGTCTAGTCTAATGCTTCTTCAGCATTTGCATTTCCATAGTTACGTACTGAAGGCAACTCTGCAATTTTAGATCACATGCATTTCTAATTTCACTTTCAAAAAATATGAAAGCATCTATTTGAAATGCATTTCTAACTTTAATCGCAAAAAAATGAGAGAATCTATTAGAAATATGCACTCAGATTAAAAGTCAAAAATTGTTTTACACCGTTCTGAAAACTGAGATTACGTAGTTATTAAATCGGGAGTAATGTGAAATGAAACACACAATGTTTTTTTCTTTATTGTAATTTATAAAATAACATATATATATATATATATATATATATATCTTGCTTTTAAATTGATAACTTGAAGTTGATAGTTTAAAATGTCAAAATGGTGTAATTACTTTTTGGGATATTTCCTTCTATTGATGCGTAAATAATAAAAATCCATCTGCATTTATTGTTATGATTAAGGTGTTAAATAAATCGAAACGTAAACAATAAATGCAGATGGATTTTTAATATTTACGCATCAATTGAAGGAAATATCCCAAAAAATAATTACACCATTTTGAGATTATATATATATATATATATATATATATATATATATATATATATTACTCATATTTAGACCAGGGTAGAAAATTAAATAATCACATCAAATAATTTTAATCACCGTGTATAAGGAATTTCATTAAATAATACGCGTTATTAAAACCATGAAGCATAAATAAACTCGGTTGTTTCAGTAAAATAAGAAATTTAAATTATTTATAAGACGCTTTATATCAAAAGAAGCAGTATTGAAAAGCTCTGCGTGTAATGTAATTATTCTAAACAAAGAGAAATTACGTGCAAAGTTTATATTAATTAACTCTATTTAAGTAACCGGTAGTAAAACAAAGTGTACCTATAATAATTAATATTTAAGTTGTATTCGCTAAAATGAAAAGGATAGAAATCAATTTTAATTGGGGTTAATTAAACCGTTAATAACATATAATACCTATAGAAACTTGTAAAAAACCAAGATTAAAATACCACGGAATAAGGCTCTGAGAATTAATAGTATGTTGAAACACCTGGGTTTATTTAAAAAGCTCATTCGGCGTAAATTTTGCAGATAATTAATATTTCAAAGAATCTTGGGGAAAACGTCGCATAATAGTTACGAGAATTGCTAAAGCTGGGTATTTCACACTCCATGTGGACTAAAATAATCGATAATAAAGAATATCAAGTTGCACCAATAAGAACACGGTAGAGAAGGAAAGAGAAAATGCGTCAAGCAAAGACACATATTGTAAAAGGCGGGATTTAAGCAACGTCACGGGGGTCACAATTGGTTAAAAAGAGGATGCAAATATCAGAGGTAGAACAACAATTTCTGTACAAAATCAATTAGTTTTTCTCGGACATGCTTGCGTGCCGTGTGGAAATTTTCTGAGATTTGAATGGGGCGAGTGAAAATTCGTAAAAATCGACGTGCGAGCAACAGACTGGGAACATAGAATGAGGAATTCTTTAGAATTACCCGTTTTAGAGACTCGACCGACAGACAGGCTTTTTGCTATATATACCGAGATGAAGATAAAGAAGCCCTCTTAGACTCTTAGACTTTTGACGATTCGATGCGTTAAAAGCTCGTACATACGCGACTTGATTAAAGATGGTAAACCGTGCATTTTAGTTTGATTAAATAATTTAAAGTTTGCTAGTATATTTTAGTGATTCAAAATAGCTTGTTATTTACGTGCTAACATGAATGTACTTCAGTGCACTTAGATACAAGGTAATAAAATTTAGTTTCACTGTACCAATCAGCAAAATTTACAACGACGAATGTATACACAAAAGTAGGCAGTTTTGGCGTATATTGGTGACAGAAGCATGAATTCTTTGCTATTTTTCGGGGTGTTAATAATTAAATGGTTCAAATACGTGTCTGGATCCATGAAACAAGGGTCAGATAAACACAGATGAGTTCCGGAAAGGCCCAGAAACGACTTTGAATGGATGGTGATGGAGAAAATTTTAAAAGCGTAGAGAATCAGAAGCCGTAAATATAATCCTGTTGAATGGTGTGATTAACTAAAAACGATACTTTGAAGCTACGAGGACAGTAACCTTCAGGTAAATTATACTATTTTGTTTGACATTTTGTGTGTATTGAATGACTTTATAATTGATTTACTTTAAATGGACATTAGTGAAATTGTTCTAACCATAAAAGTTTAATTTTAAGATGAAATTTGCTTGTTTAAGTAAAAGGGTATTTTGTTTTGATGTTCAGGAATATGATGAAAATTTGGGTATGTCTTTGAGCTCAATTAGACGAACCTGGTTAATTAACGTAAAGGGGTGGTAGATGCTCCCTTTATACTCAGACTCCGGTCTGCTTATATTGTTATATTAATTAGTAGGCATCCAACAAGGACTTTAATTTTGGATGCACAGTAAAATGATAATAAAATTAATCTTGAAATTCTTTTTAAAACTGAAATTTATGCTGAGTTTTAATTTTGAAATTTTAATGTATTCTGAATATTGATGTAAATAGAGTTAACGTTGATGTTTTTGGTAGGAATGTGTTTGTTTTTTTTATGAATGAGGAGGTTTATAACATTAGGTGAGCAGCCGAGGCGAAAAGCGTAGTTCACGGATTTTAAAGGTATCACAGCATTTCTTGACGCCCAAACTGTGGGGCTCAAATGTTTTTTTGGAAGGGCCAGTACCTGCAGATATGAGAGGATTCACAGCAATATATATATATATATATATATATATATATTACTTATATTTAGACCAGGGTAGAAAATTAAATAATCACATCAAATAATTTTAATCACCGTGTAGAAGCTTTGGGAAAAGGTACGCGTTATTAAAACCGTGAAGCATAAAAATTCATTCGTTTCATTAAAAGAAGGATTTAAATTATTTACAAGACGCCTTCTATAAAAGAAGCAGTATTAAAATGCTCTACGTGTAATTTAATTATTCCGAGTAAAGAAACAAATAGAAATTACGTGCAAAATTTATATTAATTAACTCAATTTTAAGTAACCGGTATTAAACAAAATGTACAGATAATAATTAATATTTGATTAGAGTCACTAAAAATTAAAGGGTATTATTTTAATTGGAGTTAATTGAACCATTAGTAACATATAATATGTATAAAAGCTAGTAAAACCCAATAATATTCAGATCGTAGAAGTATTATGTTTGAACACCTGCGTATTTTTAAATGTTTTATGTTCTGCGTAAAATTTGCAGATAACAAATGGTTACAGAGAATGTTGGAGAAACCGTCGCTTAATATTTACGGGAAATGCTAATAAGGTGGGTTATTTCACAAGTCCACGTGGATTGAAAATAACCGATACTAAAGAATATAGATTTGTACCACTCGGAACAGGATAGATAGAGACAGATAATATGCGCAAGACAGAGACACATAGTAAAAGGCGTGAGTTGAGCAACGTCACTGGGTTGCGATTGGTTGAAAACAAGAGGCAAACTTGAGAGGTAAAAATAACATTTCTGTATAAAAATTAATTAGTTATTCCCAGACGGTGCGAGCCGTGTCGAAATTTCTGAGATTTAACTGGTGCGAGTGCAAATTTAATAAGAACCGACGCACAGGCGGTCAAGATGGGAACATAGTATACGAAATTCTAGAAACTGGCCGTTTTGAGGACAAAACCGACAGACAAGCTACCACTATATATACCCGGGTTAATATGAGTTTCGCTCTCTTAGATTTTTCGATTTGATTCAATGCGTTAAACAGTGCTTTTTAGTTTTCCAATTTTGATATAATAATTCAAACAGTTTGCTCGTATATTTTGGTGATTTAAAACAGTTTGTTCTTTACGTGCTACAATGAATGTAATTTAGTGCACTTAGAAAAGAAGATACAAGGTAATAAAGTTTAGTATCACTGTACCAATTAGTCAAATCTGCAACGACAAATGAATACACAAAAGTAGGCAGTTTTGGCGTATATTTCTGAAAGAAGTATGAATTTCTTTGCTATTTTTCGGGGGTGTTAATAATTAAATGATTCGTAAACGTGTCTGGATCCACAAAACAAGCTTCAGATATACACAAATGAGTTCCGGAAAAGCACTGAAACAACTTTAGATGAATGGTGGTGTAGACAATTTTAAAAGCGACCAGCAATACGAGGACCTAAACATAACCCAGATGGATTGGTGTGATTAACAGAGGACGATATACATTGGGGCCACGAGTGCATTAACCTTCAAGTAACTTACGCTTTGTTGTTCGATTTTTGATGTTTGGTGTGTGTTAAATAACTATATAATTTGTTTACTTAAAATGGACAGTAATGAATGTGTACTAACAACAAATTTTTAACTTTAAGGTGAAATTTTCTTGTTTAAGTAGAAAGGGGTATTTAGTATTTATGTTCTGGATTATGATGAAAATTTGGGTATGTCTTTGAGCTCAATTAGACGAACCTGGTTAATTAACGTAAAGGGGTGGGATATTCTCCATTTGTACTCAGACTCAGGTCTGCATATATTGTTATATTAATTAGTAGGCATCTACAAGGACTTTAATTCTGGATGCACATTAAAATGATAATAAATTTAATCTTGAAATTTTCTGATACTGAAATTTATGCTGAATTTTAATTTTGAAATTTTAATGTATGGTGAATATTGATGTAAATAGAGTTAACATTGGTGTTTGTGATAGGAATGTGTTTGTTTTTTTTTATGATTGAGGATGAAAGTTTTAACTAGGTGAGCAGCCGAGGCGGAAAAGAGTAAAGAGGCGATTAACAGAAAAAAGTCAACGGAACAGTTAAGGTAATGAATAGCTTTTTGTAGGAATCACAGCATTCTTTGACGCCCAATCTGTGGGCCACGATTCGAAAACCGTAGTTCCCGGATTTTGGTGGAATCACAGCATTCTTGACGCCCAATTCGTGAGGCTCGATTCTAATACATGGAAACACAGCATTCTTGGCGACCCAAAAGCGAGGCTCGAGTTCCAAATAAAATTTTTGTGATTTTATTCCAGGAAACTGGCGATCTGAGAGAGAGAGTTTCTGTTTGTGTATAAATTTAAGAGTATTTTAGAGTGTGTGAGAGTGATTAGAACGTATGCAGAGAAAGGAGTGGTTAAGGAGTCAAGGAGTGGAAATTGGAAGTGACGATAGTGCATTGTGTGGAAAAAATTCGAAAATGGACGAAGCTGGAGGCAGTAGAGATCAGTGGAGGACGGAATCAGGGGATCAAGGAAACGAGATGATAATGAGAATGCTAGAGAGGATGAACGAAGAATTTAATAGAGCTAGGGAAGAATCGAATAGATCGAGGGAGGAGTCCAATCAAAAATTAGAGCAGATAAGCGGGAAAATTGAACAAAATACTAAAGAATTTACAGAATTTAAAAATAGTCTTACCGTGAAACTGGGGGAAGTAGAAAATAGGGTTGAAAAAAATGAGCGTGATATTACAGGTCTTCGACAGGAAATGGGACATTTAAGGTCCGAAGTACGCATTTTTTGTGAAGAAGAGATTAATATAAAAATGACTGAAGTGACGGACTCATGTAGGGATCAGTTAGGCAGGGTAGAACGCGAAGTTAGTAGTATCAAATACAACATGTCAAGTTTAAAGGGGGATGGTCCCAGATTTTCTACAGGTGGAGTAGCATTGGACCAACACATGAAGTTTTATGGCGATAACAGGGTAAATCCACAAATTTTTATTAATAGTGTAAGAAATCTAGTGGGAAATTTATTTGACGAACCGACTAAACTGAATACGATAAAGACTTTATTGAAAGACAACGCGGAAGCATGGTACAATTTAGTAGGACAGGACATAGACACCTACACGGACTTTGAAGACAGATTTTTAAAGCACTACTGGAGTGACCACAGACAAGACCAGGTACGAGACGACTTAATCACAGGGAAATTTAAGGGAGAATTTTCAGGACGTAGGGAGCAATATGCTATACGCAAGTATAGCATAGCAAAGCAACTGAACCCACCACTGACGGACAGACAAATTATCAAGTATTTATCACGACACTTCGAGGTAGAAGTAAGACAACACGTAGCACTACAGAACATAGTGGACAGAGAAATGTTTTTAGAATACCTGCAGAGGTACGACGACGTAAGTAGTGGACGACCTCGGGATAATAGGGAAAGACAGATCAACACAGTTAGGTTTGACAATAGACGGGACAACTATGCTAGAAGGGGAATAGTTACGGATACCAGCGACAGAATTGGGAACAGAGACGACCATACTTTAGAAGTAATAGTTTAGGAAGGGGACCTGCACCGAGACCGGAACCTACCAGAAGGAATAGTTCACCGGACATGAGGGGGACAGCTAATACAGACACGGAACAAGTGGAAACGCCTAGGACATACGCTGAGGTGACGGCTAGACCAGGACCAAGTAGGGAAAACAGACCTGGACAGGATTTTTAGAACGCGACAGACCACTAGATTTCAGTGTAAATGTATATGAACATCCACGTGAATTTTTCAAAATTGAGGAGGAAGTAGAGCCAGAAACTGAGGAAAAATTATGTTTGCCAATTATTAATATAGAAATTTTTGAGAATAATGTAGAAGTATTACTTGATACAGGGGCAGAGGCAAGTTTAATATCGGAGGAATTCGTCAGCAAAATTAGGGATAAGGTTTGTGATGGAATTATGGCTATAAAGCGTAGCCATTTAGTAGCTCCAAATAAAAAGAAGTTTGCTGTAATAAATAGTGTTGTGGTGCTTAGGATAGATATAGGAGGTTTAAGCTGTGAACAGGAGTTTGTAATTGTACCTGGACTGAAGTTTCAGAGCATTTTAGGTGTTGACTGTATGATGCAGTTAGGGGTTTTGATAGATATGGAACGGAAGGTAATAAGGATTAAGGATAGGGTAGTGCCATGGAAGGGCAGTTATAAAGTCACAGAGGATGACACAGGGTTGAGTATTAATGTAGTAGAGGTAGAAGATGATGAAGGTAAACAGATCAACACGATAAGATGCCCAGAGGATAGAAGAGTAGAGGTTCAAGCTTTAGTACAAAAACATGTAGAATTAGTGGGGGTAGAAGCAAGAGCAGCATATCGGGAGCAGGTGAAGGCAGAATTAATTAAAGATGCACGAAAAATTAATCAACGGACCAAACCGCAATTCCATTGTCCAACATCCATGGACACACTTTTGACGAGGTTAAGTGGCAAGTTTATTTTTAATAAAGTAGATTTAAGGAATGTATTCTGGCTGATTCCATTACACAAGAATTCTAGAAGGTACATAGGATTTTCCGTAGAGAGAAAAATCGATAATTTTAAGGTAGTATCGTTTGGTTTGTCGGCAGAAAAGAAAATAATAATAAATAAGAAACAGACAAGTGTAGGGACTGAAGAAGAAGTAATATTTAAGAGTCAGGATAATAGGGATGATAAGTTTATTGTATGTGAGATAATAGGGATGATAAGTATAGATATAGAAGGGGGAGAAATAGGAATGAAGAGTATTAGGATGGTGAGAAGAAAGACGTGGAGGGTCAAGAAGAGAGTTAGATTTAAATAACTTGATGAACAAAGGATAGGGATAGGTGAATTTTAGTATAGATATAGAAAATAAAGCTAAGTATAGGATAAATATGGGAAATAGTTAGAAATAGGTGTTTAGGATGAAAATAAAGATTAAATGTAGGAAGAAAATAAGATAGGTTAAGTATAGATATTTCATATAAGATTAGTTAAAAGTTAGGAATAGGATAGGTATATAGGATGTATATAAGATTAGATGGATAAGTAGGATGAAGTTAGGGATAATTTCAGTTTATAAAATTAGGTGAGAGTTAGGAATAGGATAGGGATATAGGATAGGTGTAAATATTTTTTTTGGATTGGAGATATGGTAGGTAAGTTAGATAGATAAGGGTAGAGAGAGATAAGCAATTTTTTTTTGTATATTTTGTTTGCGGTTTAAATGTTTTATATTTGAATTCAAATAAGTGGGATTATTTGTATTCAAATAGGGGGAAAATACTCATATTTAGACCAGGGTAGAAAATTAAATAATCACATCAAATAATTTTAATCACCGTGTAGAAGCTTTGGGAAAAGGTACGCGTTATTAAAACCGTGAAGCATAAAAATTCATTCGTTTCATTAAAAGAAGAGATTTAAATTATTTACAAGACGCCTTCTATAAAAGAAGCAGTATTAAAATGCTCTACGTGTAATTTAATTATTCCGAGTAAAGAAACAAATAGAAATTACGTGCAAAATTTATATTAATTAACTCAATTTTAAGTAACCGGTATTAAACAAAATGTACAGATAATAATTAATATTTGATTAGGAGTCACTAAAAATTAAAGGGTATTATTTTAATTGGAGTTAATTGAACCATTAGTAACATATAATATGTATAAAAGCTAGTAAAAACCCAATAATATTCAGATCGTAGAAGTATTATGTTTGAACACCTGCGTATTTTTAAATGTTTTATGTTCTGCGTAAAATTTGCAGATAACAAATGGTTACAGAGAATGTTGGAGAAACCGTCGCTTAATATTTACGGGAAATGCTAATAAGGTGGGTTATTTCACAAGTCCACGTGGATTGAAAATAACCGATACTAAAGAATATAGATTTGTACCACTCGGAACAGGGTAGATAGAGACAGATAATATGCGCAAGACAGAGACACATAGTAAAAGGCGTGAGTTGAGCAACGTCACTGGGTTGCGATTGGTTGAAAACAAGAGGCAAACTTGAGAGGTAAAAATAACATTTCTGTATAAAAATTAATTAGTTATTCCCAGACGGTGCGAGCCGTGTCGAAATTTCTGAGAATTAACTGGTGCGAGTGCAAATTTAATAAGAACCGACGCACAGGCGGTCGAGATGGGAACATAGTATACGAAATTCTAGAAACTGGCCGTTTTGAGGACAAAACCGACAGACAAGCTAACCACTATATATACCCGGGTTAATATGAGTTTCGCTCTCTTAGATTTTTCGATTTGATTCAATGCGTTAAACAGTGCTTTTTAGTTTTCCAATTTTGATATAATAATTCAAACAGTTTGCTCGTATATTTTGGTGATTTAAAACAGTTTGTTCTTTACGTGCTACAATGAATGTAATTTAGTGCACTTAGAAAAGAAGATACAAGGTAATAAAGTCTAGTATCACTGTACCAATTAGTCAAATTTGTAACGACAAATGAGTACACAAAAGTAAGCAGTTTTGGCGTATATTTGTGAAAGAAGTATGAATTTCTTTGCTATTTTTCGGGGGTGTTAATAATTAAATGATTCGTAAACGTGTCTGGATCTACAAAACAAGCTTCAGATATACACAAATGAGTTCCGGAAAAGCACTGAAACAACTTTAGATGAATGGTGGTGTAGACAATTTTAAAAGCAACCAGCAATACGAGGACCTAAACATAACCCAGATGGATTGGTGTGATTAACAGAGGACGATATACATTGGGGCCACGAGTGCATTAACCTTCAGGTAACTTATGCTTTGTTGTTCGATTTTTGATGTTTGGTGTGTGTTAAATAACTATATAATTTGTTTACTTAAAATGGACAGTAATGAATGTGTACTAACAACAAATTTTTAACTTTAAGGTGAAATTTTCTTGTTTAAGTAGAAAGGGGTATTTAGTATTTATGTTCTGGATTATGATGAAAATTTGGGTATGTCTTTGAGCTCAATTAGACGAACCTGGTTAATTAACGTAAAGGGGTGGGAGATGCTCCCTTTGTACTCAGACTCAGGTCTGCATATATTGTTATATTAATTAGTAGGCATCTACAAGGACTTTAATTCTGGATGCACATTAAAATGATAATAAATTTAATCTTGAAATTTTCTAATACTGAAATTTATGCTGAATTTTAATTTTGAAATTTTAATGTATGGTGAATATTGATGTAAATAGAGTTAACGTTGGTGTTTGTGATAGGAATGTGTTTGTTTTTTTATGATTGAGGATGAAAGTTTTAACTAGGTGAGCAGCCGAGGCGGAAAAGAGTAAAGAGGCGATTAACAGAAGAAAGTCAACGGAACAGTTAAGGTAATGAATAGCTTTTTGTAGGATTCACAGCATTCTTTGACGCCCAATCTGTGGGCCACGATTCGAAAACCGTAGTTCCCGGATTTTGGTGGAATCACAGCATTCTTGACGCCCAATTCGTGAGGCTCGATTCTAATACATGGAAACACAGCATTCTATATAATTAATAAGATGAAATAATAACTTAGACTTTTTAAGTAAAGCCCAAATGATCATTTCAAATTGAGCTAGTAATTGAAAGAAGGAAAATATAAGGCCTTGGACAGGATTTGAACCTGCATCTCAGCTTTGCCGGAACTGTGCGTTTACCAATTACGCTATCGAGGCCGATGGCTATAATTGGGAGATTTACAAATCCAAATCGTGTACAGTACCATATATAAACCTAACTTTCAATTACGTTTAGCATTTTTGTCAATCATATCTGAAATTGTCAAGTTTTTGACTTATGTCAGATATAGACAGGAAGCAATGCTCAAAATCACGGCTATAAGCCAAGTATAAATATATAAATATTATAAGTAGTATAATATTTATATATATATATATATATATATATAATGTTATGTACTCTAGAATAAACATACTATAATTCACTTAAGTTCCCAAATATAAAGAACAGTTCTAACTCACTCCAACTCTGAACGGTAAAAAATATTGCATTATCCGTTCTATGAGGGCTGTCTTCTTCATCTTTGACGCGCGGTCGTTTCTGGTTGTTTTCTTCTTCGTGTTCACTAAAAAAGATTTAAATGAATATTAGATCAAGTAAATGCATTAAGAAAATTAAATCTATATATTAAGCTAACGAATACATACTCTGTATTGGTGTCATAGGGTCGTACGTTGCAATTGGTGGATCTGCTCACGGCGTCAACGATTTTTTTCTCCGGTACTTAATTTGGATTGACTATAAACTACTCAATAATTTTTAACCCAATCACTATCATTATTCTTTCCTGACAAGGATAATTTAAAAAAAAAAAATTTTATTTTTGATTTGTTCTATAGAACACACAACTACAACTTGGCAATAAAGATTGAACGATTATCACACACACATATCTTGAGTATAAAAGAATATTAAACAACAAGGACAGCAGAAAATTCAACCCATGTGAGCAAGAATTTAATGCTAAGGTATTGTCTAGATAGCAATTGTAGAAATATGAAATTTACAGAAAATTTAATAAAGCCAGTCATGTATAAATTTTTTTAATGCTGACATGCACAGAAAAATAAAAGGGAGAAATTTAATGCTAACATCAGCAGAATAATAAATAAATTCACTTAGTCAGCATTAATGGAAGACCGGTCTGGCTTCGAAACGGTGCACGCGTATATACCATATTTTAAAATGAAAGTTGTCAATTGCAAAACAAAAAAATTAAATTTTACCTAGAAATCATTTGAAATATTTACTTTTTTTCAGTACAATTGAAAGAACTTGACTTTTATACATTTTTTAATCGATATCATAGACTTTTTTCTATACTGTTGGTAAAATCTACGTGAAGTATTTATATTAAATAATAAACTGACCTGTTAGAAAAAAAATTAAAAATTTGCATCGTTTTCTGAAAAAATTCAGCTCTGTAATCTATTCTAATGAATAAAACAGTATGTAAGCGAATATAATTATACCTCAGCAGAAATAATGAATTAGATTCATTGTCTGAAAAAAAAATTGCAATGAAGTCACATAATAAAAAACCTAAATTAGATTAATTTCGTTTTAGATTACTGTTTGCAAAATGTTTTTTTAATACTGCGTTTTTAAAAAAACCATGAGTGCGTGTAAATTATTATATTTTTCTTTAGATTAATTTCGTTTAAAATAATGCAATGCAAATGGCCGTTAGCTGGTAATATATATATAGAATAAGTTTTAGATTACCGCTGACATAATTTATATGCATATATAGGTAATTGTGTGTTTACACGATTCATAGCGCATAAGAAATTCTTTAATACTGGGTTTTTATAAAAACCATGAGTGCGTGTAAATTATTAAACAACATTGACGATTTAATGTCAAACATGATGTGTTTACTATTAAACAAAACAAAACTGTTCTTAATCCAAGTGATGATAAAAGAATTCTTAGTACCTCAACCACTGATACTAACTATTTGCCTATTTTTGTAGTATTGATTACAAAAATTACATACGACAGCGAGTACTGTGTTAAAATTGTTTTCGTTGCAGAAGTAACTGATGTATTGATATACCCGTCAATATTACTGTATTAGTCGATTAAGGCATGAGTTAATTTTTTACTACGTTTTTTTTTATTCGCTTAGGGCAACGCAGAAAAAGTTTGAACTGGCAACATTTTTTTATAATAAAATAAACCTTGATACAAAATCACATTCAGTTTTACTGAAAAGTAAATATTTCACATTGATATTTTCCTAAATTTTAGTTAAACAAAAAACGCATGAGTTTGATGTAGATTTTTCTGGGATACTCAAATCTTTAGGATTTTTAATTGAAGCAACATTTTGGGAAAATTGTATCATTATTAAAATTTACTGAGATTAAATCCATCTCTTCCAATAAATTAAAAATTGCACGACGTAATTGTATTATGATAAAACTGCAGAATGTTTTCAGAGTTGCCTTCAGTATGTAAATATGAAAATGCTTGCATAGCAAATTGCTTTGTCATAGTTACGTACTGAAGGCAACTCTGCAATTTTTTAGAACGTATGCATTTCATGCATTCAGATTAAAAGTCAAAAATGTTTCTACATCCGTTCTGTAAACAAGAATTAAACGATTCAAGCTTGAAAATCGTCTTGAATAAAAACGTAAATAAAGGCGATTTTTTTTAACAATTGCATTCAAAGCAATTCTCTATGCAATTATTTTGTTTTGTATGCTAATTCTTTTACAGTTGTTTTGCTTACGAGAGCAAGCATATTTTTTCCGTAAACTCAGCTGAATGAAAAATGATGTGAGATTGTTGTTATTGGAAATTAAAATTCAGTGTTAATTTTTCTGCTGATGAACGTGCTTTGTTCAGGCAAGATTTCGAATTTGCTTTATTTTTCTGAAAAATTGCAAATGTCTAATTTTATAGCTATTTTGCTTACATCAGAACATATTTATGTATAAATAGCCAATAAATCTTTACAGATATTAATTATAAAGTAATTTAGCTAGTGACTGAAGTTAGTAGTGATATTTTAAAGTTAACAGTAAAGTGTTACACTC
This sequence comes from Platerodrilus igneus, assembly GCA_036346225.1. NCBI lineage: Eukaryota > Metazoa > Arthropoda > Insecta > Coleoptera > Lycidae > Platerodrilus > Platerodrilus igneus. The sequence goes on from JARFIW010001200.1 coordinate 1,305,710, forward strand.
GAAGGTAAATATAAACAATCATGATCTGCTTAAAGAGTGTGTTCAACGTTTGTTCCCGTTTCGGACTTTATAGCTATTCACATTTTGATTCAGTATTACGCTACAATATCCAATTGCATTAAAAGACAGAATATTAATTCTAAATATTTAATGTATTTTGATGTTAATAATTTATATGGGGCTGCAATGTCTGAATGTCTTCCATATGGAAAATTAGAATTTTTTAGATGACACCAGTCCAGAAATATTACGTTTAGACGTTACTTTGGGACTGCAATGTCTGAATATCTTCCATATGGAGAATTTTAATTTTTTTTTGGATGGCACAGTCCAGAACTATTACATTTGAACGTACTTAATATTACCAACAATTCTGATGTAGGATATATTTCTTTTTTGATTGCGAATTCCAATTGCATTAAAAGACAGAATATTAAATCTAAATATTTAATGTATTTTGATATAGTGACCGAAGTTAGTAGTGATATTTTTAAAGTTAACAGTGAAGTGTTACACTCGAAGGTAAATATAAACAATCATGATCTGCTTAAAGAGGGTGTTCAACGTTTGTTCCCGTTTCGGACTTTATAGCTATTCACATTTTTGATTCAGTATTACGCTACAATATCCAATTGCATTAAAAAGACAGAATATTTGTTCTAAATATTTAATATATTTTGATGTTAATAATTTATATGGGGCTGCAATGTCTAAATATCTTCCATATGGAGAATTTTAATTTTTTTTAGATGGCACCAGTCCAAAACTATTACATTTGAACGTACTTAATATTATTGTAATTATAGCATGTAGTAAAACTAACTCCTAATGGAGGTTTAAAATAATTTTTTTAAAATTCAACGAATGCTACGTAATGAAATTCTTTCATTGCCAAGGTGCTGCAACAATAAATTAAATTACACGATGTTATTTCTATGATAAAACTTTTGGTCTTTTATATGACCTTAATTAATACTTGTTTGAAATGAATGTCAATCGCTTTAAGTGAAAAAATCAGTTAGACAAACCGCTCATTTGGCGCTTTGTGAGTTTATTCAGACAGATATAGAAAAATATTATACCACCGTACAGTCTCCTCTGATTTAATAAATTTTTTTCAGTTAAATGTGAAAATATTTACTTTTCAGTAAAACTGAATGTGATTTTGTATCAAGGTTTATTTATTATAAAAAAATGTTGCCAATTCAAACTTTTTCTGCGTTGCCTTAAGCAAATTTAAAGAAACGTAGTAAATAATTTACTCATATCTTAATCAACTAATACAGTAATATTGACGGGTATTAAATATTACAACAAAAACTTTCAATCCTTAATGCAAACCTATAGCATAAACCATTATAGCGTTTTTTCTATAAAGAAAGCATGCATTGTGGAACGTGTAATTAGAACTTTAAAGGGAAAAATTTAAAGTAATATTGTGAAACAATACAACAATACGAGAATACAGTCCACAGTACTCGCTGTCGTATGTAATTTTTTGTAATCAATACTACAAAAATAGACAATAGAAAAAGAGTTTATGATATCGATTAAAAAAAAATGTATAAAAGTCAAGTTCTTTCAGTTGTACTAAAAAAAGTAAATATTTCAAATGATTTCTAGGTAAATTTAATTTTTGTGGTTTTTGCAATTGACAACTTTAATTTTAAAATATGGTATATGTAGAGCTTTATTGACTATTTATACAAAAATATCATCTGACGTAAGCAAAACAACTGTAAAAGAATTAGCATACAATCAAAATAATTACATAGCGAATTGCTTTGAATGCAATTGTTAAAAAAAACACCTTTATTTACGTTTTTATTCTGATGTTTGGCATCAAATTTTTAAACTGCCAATGCAGTCTAGTTGTTTGAGACAAGATCATATAAAACATAACGACTGGGTGACAAGGAATATTCAACGGCTGGAATGGTGTCCTCATATATAGCGCTTTATTTGAAGCAAATTATCCGACCCGGTGAAGAAGTATTTGTGAAGGGTCTAGAAAAGAAGAAACTGATTGAAACATATCTAATGCAAAACTTTGTAACTGATATGCTTGCACTAGGTTGTCCTAAGCTATCGGTGTTAAAAATCAACAATCGTTTAAAATATAACATCCATTGTTGTAGACACAGCAATAATAATCTGCAATGCGCAAAACAAAATACCTTTTTATTAAAATAATGGCTTGATAATAATAAAAAAAACAATAAAAAGATTTTGTCTGTATTATTTATTTTAATATCATTTTACAATGTTAGCCTTATTAACTATTATTATAACAACTTCTAGCAAACATTATTTTTATCGATCCAGCTATTGTGTACGATAGAGAAGCTTAACCATTTTACAAAGACTTTATTTCCACTCTTTCTTAGGACTTTTTCTACCAGGTAAATTCCTGGATGTTTAACCTTTTGCAACTCCATTTCATAAAATGCACCTTTGATTTCTTTCTCGTCTTGATCTTCTAATATATATGTTGTCTGATTGGTTACGTTTACCTTTTTAATCTTAAAAATTTTATTTGACCAGTTTGGCGTGTAACCTTTTGTAAATGCTTCCCTATGTTTACTAATCCTCACACTGTCTTTAATTGAATATTTTGGTATTTTGGTTGCAAGTTTGATGTGGGTAAATGATGATTTAATAATAGTTTTTCATTTGATTTATCAACTTATACAGGTTTGACTCCGATAGTATTATGAACTGTATTGTTGTATTGTTTCACAATATCGCTTAAATTTTTTATCCAATTGTATAATAATTATACAATTTTCCCAAAATGTTGCTTCAATTAAAAAATCCCTAAAGATTTGAGTATCCCAGAAAAAAACTACATCAAACTCATGCGTTTTTTTTGTTTAACTAAAAATTTAGATAAAAAATAACTTTAATTTTAAAATATGGTATATGTAGAGCTTTATTGACTATTTATACAAAAATATCAATGTGAAATATTTACTTTTCAATAAAACTGAATGTGATTTTGTATCAAGGTTTATTTTATTATAAAAAATGTTGCAATGTGCAAAGCATGACATTTTCCATAAAACTTTGTTAAAGCAATTCATTTCTTCATCAAGTGAAGGATTAATTATAGCACATAGTAAAACTAACTCATGATGGAGGTTTAAAATAATTTTTTAAAATTCAACGAACGCTACGTAATGAAATTTAAATTACACGACGTTATTTCTATGATAAAATTTTTGGTCTTTTATATGACCTTAATAAATATTTGTTTGAAATGAATGTCAATCGCTTCAAGTGAAAAAATCAGTTAGACAAACCGCTCATTTGGCGCTTTGTGAGTTTATTCACACAGATATAGAAAAATATTATAACACCGTACAGTTAGCAATCTCCTCTGATTTACCTTTCAGTAAAACTGAATGTGATTTTGTATCAAGGTTTATTTTATTATAAAAAAATGTTGCCAATTCAAACTTTTTCTGCGTTTCCCTAAGCGAATAAAAAAGAAACGTAGTAAAAAATTAACTCATGTCGTAATCGACTAATACAGTAATATTGACGGGTATATCAATACATCAGTTACTTCTGCAACGAAAACAATTTTAACACAGTACTCGCTGTCGTATGTAATTTTTGTAATCAATACTACAAAAATAGGCAAATAGAATTAGTGGTTGAGGTACTAAGAATTCTTTTATCATCACTTGGATTAAGAACAGTTTTGTTTTGTTTAATAGTAAACACATCATGTTTGACATTAAACCGTCAATGTTGTTTAATAATTTACACGCACTCATGGTTTTTTTAAAAACCCAGTATTAAAGAATTTCTTATGCGGCATGAATAGTATAAAAACACAATTACCTATATATGCATATAAATTATGTCAGCGGTAATCTAAAACTTATTCTATATATATTACTAGTTAAGGACCATTTGCATTGCATTATTTTAAACGAAATTAATCTAAAGAAAAATATAATAATTTACACGCACTCATGGTTTTTTTAAAAACCCAGTATTAAAAAAACATTTTGCAAACAGTAATCTAAAACGAAATTAATCTAATTTAGGTTTTTTATTATGTGCCTTCATTGCAATTTCTTTTTCAGACAATGAATCTAATTCATTATTTCTGATGAGGTATAATTATATTCGCTTACATACTGTTTTATTCATTAGAATAGATTACAGAGCTGAATTTTTTCAGAAAACGATGCAAATTTTTAATTTTTTTCTAACAGGTCAGTTTATTATTTAATATAAATACTTCACGTAGATTTTACCAACAGTATAGAAAAAAGTCTATGATATTGATTAAAAAATGTATAAAAGTCAAGTTCTTTCAGTTGTACTGAAAAAAAGTAAATATTTCAAATGATTTCTAGGTAAAATTTAATTTTTTTGTTTTGCAATTGACAACTTTAATTTTAAAATATGGTATATACGCGTGCACCGTTTCGAAGCCAGACCGGCCTTCCATTAATGCTGACTAAGTGGATTTATTTATTATTCTGCTGATGTTAGTATTAAATTTCTCGCTTTTTATTTTTCTGTGCATGTCAGCATTAAAAAAATTTATACATGACTGGCTTTATTAAATTTTCTGTAAATTTCATATTTCTACAATTGCTATCTAGACAATACCTTAGCATTAAATTCTTGCTTACATGGGTTGAATTTTCTGCGTTCTTGTTGTTTAATATCCTTATATACTCAATATATGTGTGTGTGATAATCGTTCAATCTTTATTGCCAAGTTATAGTTGTGTGTTCTATAGAACAAATCAAAAATAAAATTTTTTTTTTAAATTATCCTTGTCAGGAAAGAATAATGATAGTGATTGGGTTAAAAATTATTGAGTAGTTTATAGTCAATCCAAATTAAGTACCGGAGAAAAAAATCGTTGACGCCGTGAGCAGATCCACCAATTGCAACGTACGACCCTATGATACCAATACAGAGTATGTATTCGTTAGCTTAATATATAGATTTAATTTTCTTAATGCATTTACTTGATCTAATATTCATTTGAATCTTTTTTAGTAAACACGAAGAAGAAGAACAACCAGAAACGACCGCGCGTCAAAGATGAAGAAGACAGCCCTCATAGAACTGATAATGCAATATTTTTTACCGTTCAGAGTTGGAGTGAGTTAGAACTGTTCTTTATATTTCGGAACTTAAGTGAATTATAGTATGTTTATTCTAGAGTACATAACATTATATGTATATATATATATATATATATATATATATATATATATATATATATATATATTGCTGTGAAACCTCCTAAATTAACTGGTCCGTCGATTTTCTTCTGTTAATCGCCTCGGCTGCTCCCCTAGATAACTTTCATCCTCAATTATAAAAAAAAAACAACACATTCCTACCACAAACATCAACGTTAACTCTATTTACATCAATATTCAGAATACATTAAAATTTCAAATTAAATTTTAGCATAAAATTCAGTTTTAAAAAGAATTTCAAGATTAATTTTATTATCATTTTAATGTGCATCCAGAATTAAAGTCCTTGTAGGATGCCTACTAATTAATATAACAATATATGCAGACCTGAGTCTGAGTACAAAGGGAGCATCTACCACCCCTTTACGTTAATTAACCAGGTTCGTCTAATTGAGCTCAAAGACATACCCTAAATTTTCATCATAATCCAGAACATCAATACTAAATACCCCTTTCTACTTAAACAAGCAAATTTCACCTTAACATTAAAATTTTATGGTTAGTACAATTTCACTAATGTCCATTTAAAGTAAATCAATTATAAAGTTATTCAACACACACAAAAATATCAAAGTTCAAACAAAATAGTATAATTTACCTGAAGGTTACTTGCACTCGTAGCTTCAATGTACATCGTCCTTTTTGTTAATCACACCATTCCAACTGGGTTATATTTACGGCTTCTGATTCTCAACGCTTAAAAAATTTTCTCCATCACCATTTATTTAAAGTTGTTTCAGGGCTTTTCCGGAACTAATCTGTGTATATCTGACCCTAGTCTTGTGGATCCAGACACGTTTATGCACCATTTAATTATTAATACCCCCGAAAAATAACAAAGAAATTCATACTTCTTTCACCAACATACGCCAAAACTGCCTACTTTTGTGTATTTATTTGTCATAGTAAATTTTACCAATTGGTACAGTGATACTAAACTTTATTACCTTGTATCTTCTTTTCTAAGTGCACTAACGTACATTCATTGTAGCACGTAAAGAACAAGCTGTTTAAAATCACATAATATTCGAGCAAACTGTTTAAATTATTTAATATTAAAACCGGAAAACTAAAAAGCACTGTATAACGCGTTCAATCAAGTCGAAGATCTCAGAGCTTGTTTATATTCACCTGGGTATATATAGAAGTTAGCCCGTCTGTCGGTCGAGTCTCCAAAACGGCCAGTTTCTAGAATTTCGCATGCTCTGTTCCCAGTCCGTAGCCCTCGCGTCGGTTTTTACGAATTTTGTACTCACCCCAGTTAAATCTCAGAAATTTCAACACGGCACGCAAAGTCTGGAAATAACTAATTGACTTTTATAACGAAATGTTATTTTTACCGCTCAAATTTTGCATTTTACTTTCAACCAATCGCAACCCCATGACGTTGCTCTACTCACGCCTTTTACTATATGTGTCTCGGTCTTGCGCATATTATCTGTCTCTATCTAACCTGTTCTTATTGATGCAAATTGATATTCTTTATTATCGTTTATTTTAGTCCATGTGGAGTGTGAAATAACCCACCTTTAGCATTTCTCGTAACTATTATGCGACGGTTTCACCAAGATTTTCTGAAACCATTTGTTATCTACAAATTTTCGCCGTACGTGATATTTAAACTACGCAGGTGTTCAAAATAATATTAATTCTCAGAGCTTTTTAAATAAACCCTGTTTTGTATTTCGTGCTAAAGCATCTGACCGTTTCCAATATCCTTAGAATCGACATGTTTATCTAAACAAATTAAACTGAAATTGCCTTTTAAAATACGCAGGTGTGTTCAAACATCCTACTTCTAACTAACACTTCTAGGATTTGCATTTTATTGGGTTTTTACAAGTTTCTATAGATATTATGTGTACGTTTTGTTCAATACCGGTTACTTGAAATCGAGTTAATTAAGATAAATTTTGCACGTAATTTCCATTTGTTTAGAATAATTACATTACACGCAGAGCTTTTAATACTGCTTCTTTTGATATAAAGCGTCTTGTACATGATTTAAATCTCTTATGTTTAATGAAACTAATAAATTTTATGCTTCACGGTTTTAATAACGCGTATTATCTAATAATATTCATTATACACGGTGATTAAAATTATTTGATGTGATTATTTAATTTTCTACCCTGGTCTAAATATGAGTATTTTCCCCCTATTTGAATACAAATAATCCCACTTATTTGAATGCAAATATAAAGCATTTAGACAAAAAAATTACAAAAAAAATTGCCTATCTCTCTCTACCCTTATCTATCTAACTTACCTACTTTGTCTCCAATCAAAAAAAAATATTTACACCTACCTATATCCCTATCCTATTCCTAACTCTCACCTAATTCTATAAACTGAAATTATCCCTAACTTTATCCTACTTATCCATCTAATCCTATATACATCCTATATACCTATCCTATTCTTACTCTATTCCTAACTCTCCACTAATCTTATATGAAATAGCTATACTTAACCTATCTTATTTTCTTCCTACATTTACTCTTTATTCTCATCCTAAACCTATTTCTAATTATCTCCCATATTTATCCTATACCTAGCTTTATTTTCTATAACTATACTAAAATTCACCTATCTCTATCCTCTGTTCATCAAGTTATTTAAATCGAACTCTCTTCTTAACCCTCCAAGTCTTTCTTCTAACTATCCTAATACTCTTCATCCCTATCTCTCCCCCTTCTATATCTATACTTAACATCTCTATTATCTCACATACAATAAACTTATCATCCCTCTTATCCTGACTCTTAAATATTGCTTCTTCTTCAGTCCCTACACTTGTCTGTTTCTTATTTATTCTTATTTCCTTTTCTGCCGACAAACCAAACGATACTACTTTACAATTATCAATTTCTCCCTCTTCGGAAAATCCTATGTACCTTCTAGAATTCTTATGTAATGGAATCCGCCAGAATGAATCCCTTAAATCTACTTGATTAAAAACAAACTTGCCATCTTTACTTAATTTCGCCTTCACCTGCTCCTGATATGCTGCTTCTACCCCCACTACTTCTGCATGTTTTTGTATTAAAGCTTAAACCTCTACTATCCTATCCTCTGGACATCTTATTGTGTTGATCTGTTTTACTTCATCATCCTCTACCTCTACTACATTAATACTAAACCCCGTGTCATCCTCTGTGACTTCATAACTGCCCTTCCATGGCACTACCCTATCCTTAATCCTTACTACCTTCCTTTCCATATCTATCAAAACCCCTAACTTCATCATACAGTCAACACCTAAAATGCTCTGAAACTTCAGTCCAGGTACAATTACAAACTTCTGTTCACAGCTTAAACCTCCTATATCTATCCTAAGCACCACAACACTATTTACTACAGCAAACTTCTTTTTATTTGGAGCTACTAAATGGCTACGCTTTATAGGCATAATTCTATCACAAACCTTATCCCTAATTTTGCTGACGAATTCCTCCGATATTAAACTCGCCTCTGCCCCTGTATCAAGTAATACTTCTACATTATTCTCAAAAATTTCTAAATTAATAATTGGCAAACATACATTTTCCTTAGTTTCTGGCTCTACTTCCTCCTCAATTTTGAAAAATTCACGTGGATGTTCATATACATTTACACTGAAATCTAGTGGTCTGTCGCGTTCTAAAAATCCTGTCCAGGTCTGTTTTCCCTACTCGGTCCTGGTCTAGCCGTCACCTCAGCGTATGTCCTAGGCGTTTCCACTCGTTCCGTGTCTGTATTAGCAGTCCCGATCATGTCTGGTGAACTATTCATTCTGGTAGGTCCCGGTCTCGGTGCAGGTCCCCTTTCTAAACTATTACTCCTAACGTATGGTCGTCTCTGTTCCCAATTCTGTCGCTGGTATCCGTAACTATTCCCCCTTCTAGCATAGTTGTCCCGTCTATTGTCAAACCTAACCGTGTTGATCTGTCTTTCCCTATTATCCCGAGGTCGTACACTACTTACGTCGTCGTACCTCTGCAGGTATTCCAAAAACATTTCTCTGTCCACTATGTTCTGTAGTGCTACGTGTTGCCTTATGTCTACCTCGAAATGTCGTGATAAATACTTAATAATTTGTCGGTCCGTCAGTGGTGGGTTCAGTTGTTTTGCTATGCTATACTTGCGTATAGCATATTGCTCCCTACTTCCTGAAAATTCTCCCTTAAATTTTCCTGTGATTAAGTCGTCTCGTACCTGGTCTTGTCTGTGGTCACTCCAGTAGTGCTTTAAAAATTTGTTTTCAAAGTCCTGATACGTGTCTATGTCCTGTCCTACTAAATTGTACCATGCTTCCGCGTTGTCTTTCAATAAAGCCTTTATCGTATTCAGTTTAGTCTGTTCGTCAAATAAATTTCCCACTAGATTTCTTACGCTATTAATAAAAATTTGTGGATTTACCCTGTTATCGCCATAAAACTTCATGTGTTGGTCCAATGATACTCCACCTGTAGAAAATCTGGGACCATCCCCCGTTAAACTTGACACGTTGTATTTGATATTACTAACTTCGCGTTCTACCCTGCCTAACTGATCCCTACATGAGTCCGTTACTTCAGTCATTTTTATATTAATCTCTTCTTCACAAAAAATGCGTACTTCGGACCTTAAATGTCCCATTTCCTGTCGAAGACCTGTAATATCACGCTCATTTTTATCAACCCTATTTTCAACTTCCCCCATTTTCACGGTAAGACTATTTTTAAACTCTGTAAATTCTCTCGTCGATTTTTCTATTTTATCCCCTAATTCCTGATTTAATTGGTCAAATTTCTTATTCGATTCTTCACTCATCTGCTCAAATTTTCGATTTGAGTCCTCTCTAACCCCACTTAACGTCTCATTCATTCTTTCAAGCATCCTCATTATCATCTCGTTTCCTTGATCCCCTGATTCCGTCCTCGACTGATCTCTACTGCCTCCAGCTTCTTCCATTTTCGAATTTTTTTCACCCAATGCACTATCGTTACTTCCAATTTCCACTCCTTGACTCCTTAACCACTCTTTTCTCTGCATACGTTCTAATCACTCACACACTCTAAAAATACTCTTAAATTTATACACACACCGAAACTCTCTCTCTCAGATCGCCAGTTTCCTGGAATAAAATAACAAAAATTTTATTTGGAACTCGAGCCCCACGTTGGGCGCCATGAACTGCTGTGAAACCTCCTAAATTAACTGGTCCGTCGACTTTCTTCCGTTAATCGCCTCGGCTGCTCCCCTAGATAACTTTCATCCTCAATTATAAAAAAAAAACAACACATTCCTACCACAAACATCAACGTTAACTCTATTTACATCAATATTCAGAATACATTAAAATTTCAAATTAAATTTCAGCATAAAATTCAGTTTTAAAAAGAATTTCAAGATTAATTTTATTATCATTTTAATGTGCATCCAGAATTAAAGTCCTTGTAGGATGCCTACTAATTAATATAACAATATATGCAGACCTGAGTCTGAGTACAAAGGGGAGCATCTACCACCCCTTTACGTTAATTAACCAGGTTCGTCTAATTGAGCTCAAAGACATACCCTAAATTTTCATCATAATCCAGAACATCAATACTAAATACCCCTTTCTACTTAAACAAGCAAATTTCACCTTAACATTAAAATTTTATGGTTAGTACAATTTCACTAATGTCCATTTAAAGTAAATCAATTATAAAGTTATTCAACACACACAAAAATATCAAAGTTCAAACAAAATAGTATAATTTACCTGAAGGTTACTTGCACTCGTAGCTTCAATGTACATCGTCCCTTTTGTTAATCACACCATTCCAACTGGGTTATATTTACGGCTTCTGATTCTCAACGCTTAAAAAATTTTCTCCATCACCATTTATTTAAAGTTGTTTCAGGGCTTTTCCGGAACTAATCTGTGTATATCTGACCCTAGTCTTGTGGGTCCAGACACGTTTATGCACCATTTAATTATTAATACCCCCGAAAAATAACAAAGAAATTCATACTTCTTTCACCAACATACTCCAAAACTGCCTACTTTTGTGTATTTATTTGTCATAGTAAATTTTACCAATTGGTACAGTGATACTAAACTTTATTACCTTGTATCTTCTTTTCTAAGTGCACTAACGTACATTCATTGTAGCACGTAAAGAACAAGCTGTTTAAAATCACATAATATTCGAGCAAACTGTTTAAATTTTTTAATATTAAAACCGGAAAACTAAAAAGCACTGTATAACGCGTTCAATCAAGTCGAAGATCTCAGAGCTTGTTTATATTCACCTGGGTATATATAGAAGTGAGCCCGTCTGTCGGTCGAGTCTCCAAAACGGCCAGTTTCTAGAATTTCGCATGCTCTGTTCCCAGTCCGTAGCCCGCGCGTCGGTTTTTACGAATTTTGTACTCACCCCAGTTAAATCTCAGAAATTTCAACACGGCACGCAAAGTCTGGAAATAACTAATTGACTTTTATAACGAAATGTTATTTTTACCTCTCAAATTTTGCATTTTACTTTCAACCAATCGCAACCCCATGACGTTGCTCTACTCACGCCTTTTACTATATGTGTCTCGGTCTTGCGCATATTATCTGTCTCTATCTAACCTGTTCTTATTGATGCAAATTGATATTCTTTATTATCGTTTATTTTAGTCCATGTGGAGTGTGAAATAACCCACCTTTAGCATTTCTCGTAACTATTATGCGACGGTTTCACCAAGATTCTCTGAAACCATTTGTTATCTACAAATTTTCGCCGTACGTGATATTTAAACTACGCAGGTGTTCAAAATAATATTAATTCTCAGAGCTTTTTAAATAAACCCTGTTTTGTATTTCGTGCTAAAGCATCTGACCGTTTCCAATATCCTTAGAATCGACATGTTTATCTAAACAAATTAAACTGAAATTGCCTTTTAAAATACGCAGGTGTGTTCAAACATCCTACTTCTAACTAACACTTCTAGGATTTGCAATTTATTGGGTTTTTACAAGTTTCTATAGATATTATCTGTACGTTTTGTTCAATACCGGTTACTTGAAATAGAGTTAATTAAGATAAATTTTGCACGTAATTTCCATTTGTTTAGGAATAATTACATTACACGCAGAGCTTTTTAATACTGCTTCTTTTAATATAAAGCGTCTTGTACATGATTTAAATCTCTTATGTTTAATGAAACTAATAAATTTTTATGCTTCACGGTTTTAATAACGCGTATTATCTAATAATATTCATTATACACGGTGATTAAAATTATTTGATGTGATTATTTAATTTTCTACCCTGGTCTAAATATGAGTATTTTATATATATATATAAAATTAGTAATATTGACTGTTTTTTTATAATTTATAAGCAAGATAAATATTGGGGATACAGTCAGATTGGGCATGGATTTAATATAAACTTCTTATAACCATTTCAAGCTTTCGAAAATGTTTATTTTCTTCATCAGGATACTAAAAGTTTATAATTTAACATTTATATGATAAAATTATATAGATTACTTACGATTATAAAGTTTACAATTATATAAACATTAAATGACATCTATATGACATGGACAGGTTTTTGTTCATACGCGTACATTTAAAAGTTTCTTATAAGTATATGCAAAATTAAAGTTAAAGTTAATGTAGTAAAGATATTAATTAAATAAAGTAACATAGTTATTATAGGTCTTGATAAAAATAAAAATAGAAACTAAAAGTGTTATACTAGTTTTTAAAAATTAAAGCTAATCGTATTGTACCAAAGGTGTTATAAATTTGTATAGTGTGATAGTTTTATATAAGTTTGGAATTATTTTTATTCTTTATTATTGTTATAAGATATGAATAAATATTGTTTAAATTTTGTGTGTCTGTTTTTTTATTTATAGGATTTTCTTCGAGAGCAATCGCGATCATTTCAAGAAATAAGCGTTTTTTATAGCTAGTTTCTCTGAATATAGTTCTGGTGTCATCATAATTCATAGTGTGACCTGTATCAATTACATGGGAAGCTAGCGCGCATGTTTTTTTGTTCAGATTGCAATCACTTTTGTGTGAGGTTAGTCTTGTAGATAACCAATTTGATGTCTGTCCAACATACCTACCATTACAGTTACGACAGGGTATACTGTAGACTATTCCTGACTGTCGGGGTGTAGGTGTGTGGTCTTTAAGACTACTATATAATACCCTATCTAAAGTTATAATTGGTTTTTTGATAAGTTTGATGTTTTGAAGATCCTTAAAAAGATGTTTTAATTTATCTGTAAGTTTATCAATGTACGGAAGTGGAATAAACATTGTAGGAGACGTGGACCTGGTATTAGTGTCTGTAGTATTGTTGGAGTAAGTGTTGATTAATGTGGTATTTTTTCTTGTGGTGGTGTTGAAAATTAGTTTGGTGATTAGAGGTTTCGGATATGAATTAGTAAGTAGTAGGTTTCTGAGTATTAAAAGATTTTTGAATCGTAGGGTAGGGTGTGTAACAGATTCAATTTTTCGTTTTAGGCCTAGAACTGTGTTTATTTTCATGTTTAACGGATGAAATGAGTAATAATTCAAATACCTACCAGAAGATATAGGTTTGCGATACCAGTCTGTGATTAATACATTATCAGTACGTAACACTTTCATATCTAAAAAAGGTACTGAGTAATTGGATTCTTTTTCTATGGTAAATTGTATGGCAGGATTGTAACTATTAAATACTTGAAGTATATATTCTTCGCTATCAGAAGGTACACAACAAATCAAATCATCGACGTACTTTTTGATAAATGGAAATTGGAAATGAAATTTGGTGATGCGGTCGTTTAGTAGATCATCCATAACATATTGTGCGATTATGGGAGACACGCTGGCTCCCATGGGAGTACCTAATATTTGTTTATAAAATTGGTTATAGAATGAAAAATACGTTGTATCAAATAAAAAATCTATTAGCTTAAGAAAATTTGTTTTTGTAATTTTACAATTATTTTGAATATTCTCCCAATGTGATTCAATGCTGCCTTTGGCCAAATCTACTGAAATATTGCTGAATAACGAAATAACATCTAAACTAATGATAACAAAACCTTGGGGTATCTCAAAGTTATTGATGAAAGTTGCAAACTGAAAAGAGTCTTGGACATAATACGGATTAGAGGTATTGTATGATGCTGTAAGGATATTAGTGACTATTTCAGATATTTTAGAATTGGGTGCAGATATGGATGAAATTATGGGTCGAAGGGAAAGTACAGGCTTATGAATTTTCGGTAGTCCGTAAAATTTAGGTGAGATGGAATTGTAGATCATTAATTGTGAAGCTTCGTTAGGATTTAGGTTCTTATTTTCTTGAGTTCTGTTATAATTTTATTAGACTTTTGTTGGATAGTACTAGTTGGGTCATTATTAATAGGAATATAATATTTACGGTCTTTGACAATTTCGTTGGCCATTTCATTATATTGAGTTTTATGTAACAATACAGAAACGTTTCCTTTATCTGATTTCGTTAAAATTAATTCCTTATGATTATTCATGAAAATTGATGATTTGATTAATAACTTTCTAAATTTAGTATATGATTTTGGTGAATTGTGAGTGAAGTTAGTTATAATATTGGTGGCACGTGCAAGTAAGACATTTTTTTGATCTGTATTAACATTAGATATTATTGATTCTACATCTGTCAGTAATTTTGGTAGGTTTATATCACTGGTAGTGGGACTTACGCTGAACTTAGGTCCTAGTGCCATGAATTGTTTAATCTCACATGGTACGTCAATGGTAGTAAGATTGACAAACCAAGTATCTTGGGTACTGATGTTAATTAGTTTTTCATCTTTGAGTTTCTTTATTTTCTTTAAATTTGTATTTTTTATGTTGGAAAAATTCTTATTGTACTGCATGGACATTCTTCGTTGAAACTCTAGGGTAATATTGTTCGGTAGTGAGTTTTTTGCATATCTTATGGTAGTATTTAACTGATTTTCTAAACTTTTCAGATTTTGTTCCTGACAAATACCCATTACCTAATATTAATGAGATTTTAGATAGGCTAGGCCGTGCAAATTATTTCACGACCCTAGATTTGGCCAGCGGGTTTTATCAAATCCAGATGGACCCCCAAGACGTACAGAAAACAGCATTCAGTACCCCGCAGGGACACTTTCAATTTAAACGGATGCCTATGGGTTTAATAAATGCCCCTTCGACATTCCAACGCGTAATGGATAGAGTTTTACGCGGGCTGACAGATCAATCGTGTATAATTTACCTTGACGATTGTCTAGTGTTCAGTTCATCTCTTCAAGAGCACTTAGAAAAATTAAGAGAAGTTTTCGACAGATTTAGACAACATAATTTAAAAATACAGTTAGACAAATCAGAATTCCTACAAAAACCGTAATGTATTTAGGACACGTAATTACCCTACAGGAGTTAAACCAAACCCAGACAAAATAACAACCGTAAAAATTTTCCTTTACCACGCACAGCAACTGAAATCAAAAGTTTCCTTGGACTATTAGGTTACTATAGACGTTTCATAAAAGACTTTGCAAAATTACAAAACCTATGACGAAATGCTTAAAGAAGAATGCCAAAGTAATACACGACAAAGATTTTCTAGACAGCTTTAGAACTTGTAAAGAAATTTTGACCAACAGTCCTGTACTTCAGTATCCCGACTTTGAAAAAAAATTTATTTTGACGACAGACGCGAGTAACTATGCAATTGGAGCAATATTATCGCAAGGAACCGTACCCAATGACCGACCAATCGCGTACGCATCTAGGACACTAAATGAGACCGAAACAAAGTATTCGACAATCGAAAAGGAACTTCTTGCAATTGTTTGGGCATGCAAACATTTTCGACCGTATTTATTTGGACAAAAGTTTTATATATATACTGATCACAAACCACTGACATGGCTTTTCAACTTAAAAGACGCAAACTCAAAACTGACAAGATGGAGGATAAAATTATTAGAGTATGACTACGAAATTCTTTATAAGAAAGGAAAATGTAACACCAATGCCGATTGTTTATCCCGGATACCAGTCAATGCCTTAGAAACAGAATCTCTTGCAAATAATCCAGGTGACATAGATGACTATATAACAGAATTTTTAAAAAGTTTAGATCATGAACCGCATGACGAAAATCAACTTCAAACAGAATTACCTAAAGAACCTCAATTAAACACTCCTGAACCTGCATGGACAATACATATTCCTGACGACGACAACATATCTACTCAACATTCTAACTCTAATGGAAACACGAATAAAGGAATTGCTATTTTAGACGAAATTATAAATAACAAACCACGCCAGATTTTAGTTTACCCAAATTTGTATTACAAGACGGACGTAACGTTAGAAAATGAAAGCGACCCCACAATTATAAAAGTCAAAATTCCAGAAATTGCCAATGACAAACTAATTTTGGATTTTCTAATTCAATACACAGACCCTAGTAACACTTATTATTTACATTTCAATAAAGACAAATTGTATAATGACTTCAATGATGTATATCAACAGCATTTTTCTGAAAATAGACCAAAGTTAATTAAATGTACCAAATTGATTAATACACTTAAGGATATCGAAGAGCAGACAATAGTAATTAGAAACTACCATGAAGATAAAACGACTCACCGAGGAATAAACGAAACCTATGAAAGACTCAAACAAAATTATTACTGGAAAAATATGAAAACTAGTATAACAAATTTTATAAATGAATGTACATTGTGCCAAAGAAATAAATACGCTAGACAGACCCCATATACCCCAATAATGCTAACGGAAACGGCAAAAAGCCCATTCGAAATTGTACATATGGACGTATTTACTTTTGATGGGAAAAATTATTTAACATTAGTGGATGCTTTTACAAAATTAGCTCAAGCTATATTTATAAGTGGAAAAACGGCTATAAATATTAGTCAAGCACTTATAAAATATTTTACTTCTTTCGGTATACCCCAAACCATTGTGACAGATAAAGGAACGGAATTTAACAACGCTACAATTAAAGAAATTTTAGGACTACACAAAATTAATGTACATTTCACAACATCCGGACATCACGAATCCAACTCCATAGTTGAAAGAACACATTCCACACTAATTGAACACTTAAGACTTTTACGCGATATTTACCCCAAAGAAAGCGATTTAATGGACTATGCTATAATAGGTTATAATAACTCGATTCACAGTGCGACAAAATATACTCCCTTTGAATTGACGTTTGGACATACAAATTCGAGAGACCCCAATGAAATCTTTTTAACCCCTAACTTTTATTCAGACTACGTTAATAATCATAAAGGAAAATTAGAACACGTATATAATAAAGTAAATGCAAAATTAGTCGAAAATAAACAGAAAGTAGTAAATAAGAAAAATACCAATGGAGATACTAATCCAGAATTTAAAGTAGAACAAATAGTTTTTAAGAAGAATCCTAAAAAGAGAAACAAAAAAGATAAGGTGTTTTTAGGACCGTATAAAATTACTAAAATATTAGATAAGAATAGGGTAGAGATTTCAAGAGAGAAACAAAGAAATAAAGAAATTACATTAAGTAAAGAAATTATACATATTAAGGAACTAAAAAGACCCCCTGTTACAAATTCGCCCTCTGCACAGTCACAAGACGAATTGCAGCCCAGTTCTACAATTTAGACGACAACCCCGGACTTCTTCCTCTTCGTTTAGGCACAGCCCAAATAAAAACCGATTTTTGGATATTTATTCAAATTTATGATATTGCTAATATTACAAAAAACTTTTTGACTTTAAAGGCTCAATATGAACAAATTCAAAATACACTATCATTATCCCCACATGTATTCCAATTCAATCAATCATTTCACAATTCGTATCACACAGTCCAAATTTTAGAAAATAAAATTGAGATACAATTAAAACAATTAAATCCGCTTTGGAATAAACGAGAAAAACGATCTCTTTTTAACGGTGTAGGCTCAGCATTAAAGTTTCTCACCGGAAATTTAGATTATAACGATGGAGAAAGATATGACAATGCCATTTCATCTTTAACTAATAACCAAGGAAAAATCAAATCTTTAATTAATGATCAAATAACTCTATTTCAAACTTCCCTTCAGAATTTCGAAAATAACTCTAAAATATTAGCTCACAATCAATATATTCTAAAAGACCGAATCGAGGAGATTTCAAAAGAAATTAAAATTTAAGTATTGACAAGGTAGAAACTTTTCATTACTTTGCTCTAGAAAGATTAGCTCTGCAATTTTCCACAAATTTTCAGATTCTATATGATCTATTGGAACGAATCGAAGTTGCAATTACTTTTCTAAATTAAATATTTTTCATAATGCTATGGTAGAACCCCATGAACTATTTTCTGAACTAACCACAGCCAGTAAACAGTTACAAGGCAAGAAATTCCCATTCGAAGTGACAGTACTCAATACGTTGCTATTCGAAAAATCATCAATATAAAAGCTACAGTAAAGATAACAGTATAGTGTTTATTTTGGAAGTACCAATTGTTGAAATGGACGATTTTATCTATTATCATTTGTATCCACTACCTACTCCACATCAGACTTTTTTTAAGATGATCATCCCTAGTGCAAAATACCTTTTGTTAAACGACCACACCTATGCAGTTTCTGACACAAATTGTTATGAAGTCACTCAGGCAGAATTCAATTGCCATCAACTACAAACATCAAAAATTACTTCAACAGCACCATGCGAAATTGAATTAATAAGATACGCCGATAATATACGTAATTGTCACCAAATACCGGTGAAGATAACCACAAAGAAGATTCAAAAACTGGAGAAGAACAAATGGATCATCGTAGTGCTTCATAATTTAGTTGTTATACAAAAGTGCGGAAAAATGAAAAACAGTATTCCTATAAACGGTAGCTATTTGCTAGAACTTCAAGATTCTTGTGAAGTGTCAATCGATGAAGTAGTGTTAAAAACTTTTGTTAAGGAAATTTCTAGTTATAAGAATATTGTATTACCACGCTTAGAAGTTAATGCGAATAATTCAAAAATGCCAAACTTTGACCTTAAACCTTTAGAAATAGATCCGATACATCTCAATGAATTAAATGAGGTCTATCAAGTTTTGGAAAATGAAAAACTAGAATTAAGTAAATTAGAAAGTCCTGTAATCAATTTTAAGAATATTAGCTTTTATACGATAATTTTATATGTCACTATTATTTTTCTGATATTATATTTAATTTATAGATATTTTTTAAAGAAGTCAATAGCTAAACATGTATACGAAGATAGCACAGAACATGAGACAAGGAACTTTCCTGTACTTTCGAACTCTGGTTCCCCATAGTTCTCATTTAGGGCCGGAGGAGTTATGTATTTCAAATGCATTAGATAAGGAAGTAGTATAAATAGAGGTAACGCTAGACTTAGAGATTAGATCATGTATGACATCAGTGTTGTAATGTTCTCACGCTAATAAAGATTTTTAAAAAACCGTTTTTGAGAGTGATAAACATAATTTGCATATAGGCACGCGCTCGGCTATATTTTGCGACTTTTGTTCTATGTCTTGAAAATTTGTATATGAATTAAATTTTACAGGTCTCTAAACTGGAGATATCTACTTACTAGTGATGAGCTTTGTAACCGGTTACTTATAGCAGCAACCTAAGTCGCCGCTACCACTAGTTTTAGTATTATGTAATAGGATCATGATGCTTAGCATCATGGTATATTATAGGAAAGAATTTGGTACAATGTCATTAATAACTAAAATACCTATAAAAAATATTTGTTGAACTGGTTGGTGACATTCCCAATTTCTAAGTTAACTATTGGTTTTAATTTTTAATCCTTAATTATATTTACACATCAATTCGAATATCAATATCGAAATTTACAAACTATTAAAAATACTAGATTAAAACTGAAGTGGCCCGCGGCCGTATTTATTATAAATTATAGAATGCAACAATGCTGTCGTTTATTATTTCTTTCCGACCTTCTGCTTACAATATTACTAATTCATTATACCTAAAGATTTGCATCGTAACAAAACAATCGCATCTATTTATTCTGTTATTGGATACGCATAATTGCTTTGAGAGTCCATAATTCCATACAGGCTAGAACAACAGGTATCTTATCCATCGTGTAAATGTAACTGTATGTTCTGTTAATATCAACTTAATAGCTATAATTCATCGATAAAGGTATCAAAAGATATTTACTCTGTTGCTTTCACCTTTGTGCGCATGGTAGACTTTTGCATACGCCTCTGTCTAAAGCTGGGTCCACGGCGCTTGTGGCATAGTTCCAATTCAACGTCAAAAGCTTAGCGAATAGGCTATGAGGTAAATGTTATTGCACCGTGCTACCTTGCGTCCAAAAATCATGACAATAGGTAAACCCAGTTTTTAACATTAGCATCATGGATACAAAGCTGCGGGAATAATGAATTGGGGTTTAAACTGGTGGTCGGTCATCTTTATACGGCAGGTACTACAATGTGGGAGTGCATCGGCATTGGATGATTTTTAGCCTTGCTTACAAATCAGGTTGTCTTCTGCTAAATGTCAGGTTGAACGTGCTGCCTGGTGGCTATAAAGAACTGTCGTATTGCAATATGCTATTGTGATTAACTACAGTAAGTTACTTAGTATTGTGACAATTTGGGCATATATGAAACAGTTTGATCATAGGCTAGAGTAGCATTGGGCGCGATTGGCGTTATGTGCCTATATTGAAAGCATAGGCCTATTTATCATCCATATAATACTAATTTTTCTGTTTTTGGTTGTATCGCAAGTTACCCAGACGTAACTGTGCTCCATTCCTCTAGGAGTATCTACAATGAGACGACGTTTGATCAGCGACTTGTGCCCATGCGCTCTAATTTACCTATTTCCGATCATCTGGCTATTTATAAGATTGCAAAAACATTTGTCTGCATGTTTTAAATTGAGTAATATACATCGTTTTATTGTGCAGATTACATTGGAATTCTGAGACGATGTTATATTGAATGCCTGTGAGCATGCGCTCTAATTTACCTGTTTACGATCATCTGGCTATATATATAAAAGATCTTAGCCCATTTTTCTCTTCGCGATTCCGAAAACATTTGTCTGCATGTTTTAAACTAAGTAATAAAATCTGGCTTTATTGTGCAGATTACATTGGAATCCTGAGGCGATGTTATATTGGTTGCCTGTGGGCATGCGCTCTAATTTACCGATTTACGATCATTGGGCTATTTATAAGGGGCCTTAACCCATTTTTCTCAGTTGTATTTCTTCTACGACTACAAAACCTCGTAGCTTACGTGTTTTAAACTGAGTAATAAACATCGTTTTATTGTGCAAATTACATTGGAATCCTAGGACGATGTTATATTGGCTGCCTGTGAGCATGCGCTCTAATTTACCTGTTTGCAATCATCTTGCTATTTATAAGAAGTCTCAGCCCATTTTCCTCAGTTGTGTTTCTTTTACGACTGCAAAACATTGCGGTTTACGTGTTTAAACTGAGTAATAAACATCGTTTTATTGTGCAGATTACAATGGAATCCATCAGAGTATTCGTCTGCGATGTGTGCCAGATAAATTTCTCGATCCAGAGCAACCTTAACCGACACAAAAAGGAGGTCAATAATATCGTTAAACCACCACGTCAGGTTACAGCCCCAGTTTCACCGACTGGATTACCAGCGCCACCACCATTTGTGTGCGACATTTGCGGTTTGGGGTTCGGGCGTCGAGCTAATTTAACCCGGCATCAGCATGCTCACCACGGAGATACTGTCTCTTCTACATCGATGTCAGTCAAACGTGGAGCATCACCACCGCGTGCTGCACCCGCCCCAAAACGCCAGCGACAGGACATACGATATTGTGACGATTGCAATATGGACGTTCCTCCATGCGAGTTCCCTCGACATTTACGCAGTGCTGTGCATAAGACCAAATGTGGAGACCCTAAACAAGAAGCGATACAAGTGTTATCGTCTGCCTTCATGTCCAGGATCGCAACCTACCGCATCAATAATCTGTCGGGTTGTAAAGATATTGAAGACTTTTTACTTAAACAAAAGCAGCATTTTGTAAAGTTGATCCGGGACACTTTAGAAGCCCACACGACTTTTAAAATTAATGTGGAAGTGTTTGGCATGTACACAAAGATGGACCTGGGTGATACTAAAGCAACTAAATCTTTCAACACCAGGAATCAAATTATAACCCGATCGAGCGACTTTGAAAAAGTGTATATGGCGTTTTCTCGCAAGATGCTCGATAAATATCAAAAATTTGAACATCACCAGTTTGGTTGGGCCTTACAACGTGTCCTGCATTTGGAACTAAACATCACCAAATACCAGCCACTTAGGGGTTTCTCCTACATTGCCCTTCCACGCTGGGTAAATGCTAAAAAAGCAGTGGTAAATGTGAAAAATCGAGAACTGACTGTTTTGCCTACTCCATTGTAGCAGCGCTGTATCCTGCCGAGCGTAACCCGCAAACGTTTTAGCAAGTACCCTCATTACTCGACTTGGCTGGTATAGAGTTCCCTATGGCCTTTGACAAGATTGTCAAGTACGAGGCTTTGAATGACCTGAGTATCAACGTATTCGGAGTGGAAGGAAGGTCTATTGTTGGTCCTCTACATTTTACTAAACGCAGGAGAGCCCGGCACGTTAACTTGCTCTACATCCAGGATGAAGAAAAAGGTCACTTTTGTTGGATCAAGGATTTGGGTCGTCTGGTCGGTAAACAGTTATTAAAAGATTGCTTACATAAATGTATCTGCGATGAATGTTTAATCTTTTTTCCGAATGAGACTGCCTCGACCAGACATACTGAGCGGGACTGTAACCATGTCGTAACCCAAATTCCCACCGTCTTCAACAACGTTTTGAAATTTTCGAGCATCCAAAAACAAATGCAGGTCCCATTCGTTATTTATGCAGACTTCGAGTCGCTCCTTCAGACGTACAGTTTTGCAAAGCCCGACCTTTTCACGTCATCTACAACACCGCTCCAATTGCATACCCCTTACAGCTGTGCATATTACATCAAATGCAGTTACGACGACTCCCTCAATAAATTTCAGATCTACCGGGTCCCAGACGCAGCACGTGAATTCGTCACCAAACCTAGAGCGAAAGCTAGATGTCTGGGTAAGACAATGACGACGAGTGTGTCCATGATTCCTTTGGATCCCCAGAATGAACTTTTGTTCCACATGACCGAAGACTGTGGAATATGCAGAAATCGCTTGGAACACACCGTGTGCGGGATCACAACCACATGAATAAGGCGTACCGCTTCCCTGTACATTCCACGTGTATCATCCTTTATCGGGTTCCGCAGTTTTTTCCAGTGGTGTTTCACAACCTTAGTGGATACGAGGCTCATTTCATCATAAAAGAGCTGGGGTATAATAACGAAAAGATTAGCGTTATACCGAACAATAAAGAGCGGTTTATCTTGTTTTCGAAAACTGTACGGTTATACGATCCAGAAGCGGTCTTGGACGATGAAGAAAAAACTGCCACAAGTCCTGTGTCCAACTTCGGTTTATCGACCCTCTCCGATTTATGGCATCCGGGTTGGATGCACTGGTGAAGAATTTAGCCTAGAATCAGTTTGTAGAGGTCAGACGTCACTTTCTCGAAAACTCCGGGTTCCAACTGGTTACCAAGAAAAGAGTGTCTCCATACACTTACATACAAAGTATGGAAGTATTGGAGGAAACAACCGTACTACCACAGGCTGCCTTCTACAATGACCTCGCCTCTACATCTATTACCACCGACGAATATGAGAGGACTCAGGAGGTATGGCGCGACTTTGGTCTCAACACGCTCGTGGAATATAGCGACCTATATTTGAAGACAGATGTGCTGTTGTTGGCAGACGTCTTCGAGAACTTTCGCCGGGTGTGCATGTCGACCTGTAAACTAGGTCCGTGCCAGTATGTGACAGCGCTCTCGTTAAACTGGGACGCCATGTTGAAATACTCCGGCGTAAAATTGGAGCTCCTCACGGATATAGACATGTATCATTTTATAAAGTTTGGGGTCAGAGGGGGTCTGACCAAGTGTAGTGGCCGCTACGCTGCTGCCAACAACAAGTACATGGAAGAGTGCTATCCTACAGCCCCGTCCACGTATTTGGCCTACTAAGATGCCAATAGCTTGTATGGTTGGGCTATGAGCAAGGCTCTCCCTCTTGGAGGATTCCGATGGCTGCCCCCTACCGATGCAGCCGGTCTCTAAGCCACCATCATAAATGTTTCCAAGGACTCTGCAAAAGGATTCATTCTGGAGGTCGACTTTGAGTACCCTCCACATTTACACGATCTCCACAACGACCTGCCATTCTGCTTGAAAATGAAGACCCCGCCTTATATCTCATCTAAGGCTCCTCGCCACCTTAGAAAACAAACGCCGCTACATTATGCACTAAAGGAATCTACAGCAGTGTGTACGGAACGGATTAGTGTTGACCTCCATCCACCGGGTCCTCGAGTTCAACCAGTCTCCATGGTTAAAACCTTATATCAAATTGAACACAGACCTTCGCACTAGTGCTGCCAACGCTTTTGAGAAGGACTTTTTCAAACTCATGAACAATGCCATCTTTGGTAAAACCATGGAAAACGTAGATAAGCGCGTCGACGTCAAGCTCGTGACTCGGTGGGAGTGTGACCTGAAAGCCTTGTGCGCGAGTACCCTGATTGCCACCCGAACTTTAATTGTAATCTGGTACTAGGCAAAAATTTAGCACTTATACAGATGGACCGCGTTAGAGTCACCTGTAACAAACCTATATATATATATATATATATATATATATATATATATGCAGGCTTTTCGATTTTAGATCTATCAAAAACCTTGATTTACGACTTTCACTATGAGAACCTGATGACTCTGAATGGGTCTAAGCTTTCGCTTTTGTATACAGATACCGATTCGCTCGTGTATAGTATATACAGAAGACTTGTACAGCGATATTCATGCCCGCTTGGACCTATTTGAAAACAAGAAAGTGCCCGGGAAGTTCAAAGTTGGGTTTGGTGGTAAGTTAGTTTCAAAGTTTGTGGGTACTAGCGCCAAGAGTTACTGTATAGTTAGCGAAAGGGATGTAATAAAAAAGATTAAAGAGGTTAAGCGAGTTATGTATCCCCCAATTGAGATATGTATTAGAAAATAGAATAATTAGGAAATTATTAAAAAGTGTTAAAAATAAGCTAAGTGAAGGATCTAAGTGAACAGGAATATAAAAAAAACAAAGGTTTTAAAACCTTGATTGAGTACAAGTTACATATGCTACATTACACGGTAGTAGCAACGTTTTACTCTAGTACATTCCTCGACGGTTGCAAGACATTCCTTATTTTTAACATTAAGCATAATTATGAACTTCCTTATGAGGAAGCAGTCTTTGAGAATATTAAAGGATACCCGCAAGACATTGAAATTCTTATAAACGAGAAAAGCTATGTAATTGCACAGTTAATAGGATTTTTGCTTAAACGTATGGATCTAATCAGCTTTCGTGACAGCGGTGCTAGCATAAACAATACCACACTGTTTCTTGATTTTATATTAAAAGTTCCTTTCAAAGCAAGTAGAGCCCTCGACATTCAAACGTAGAAGTATTCATTAATTGTATTTAATAAATCCTGATTAGAAAAAAAGTATTATGATAGCTGCTCAATCAAAAGTGAAAGAGGATATAGTAAACGAAATTCATAAACCAGCAAGAATAAATTTCAAGAGACGCAAAGTGATAGTATAAAGTTTAAATGACTTTCTTTTGACCGATTTGATTAAAATGCTAGCATATTCGCAAAGAAACAAAAGATTTAAATACATTTTAGTAGTTATTGATTGTTTCTCCAAATACGTATGGACTCTACCACTTAAAAGTAAAACGGGTATTGATCTTACTGCTGCAATGAAAACAATTTTAAATAAATTTAAGAATCCGCCAAGAAATTTGCAGTCAGATTTTGGTAAAGAATATTATAAGAAACACTTTCAATCCTTAATGCAGACATATGGCATAAACCATTATAGTGTTTTTTCTACAAAGAAAGCATGCATTGTCGAACGTATAATTAGAACTTTAAAGGGAAAAATGTGGCGCTTGTTTAACCTGAACGGTTCTTACAATTGGATAAAAAAATTTAAGTGATATTGTGAAACAATACAATAATACAGTTCACAGTACTATCGGAGTCAAACCTGTAAAAGTTGATAAATCCAATGAAAAACTATTCTTAAATCATCATTTACCCGCATTAAACGTGCAACCAAAATACCAAAATATTCAATTAAAGACAGTGTGAGGATTAGTAAACACAGGGAAGCATTTACGAAAGGTTATACACCAAACTGGTCAAATGAAATTTTAATATTAAAAATAAACGTAACCAATCCGACAACATATATATTAGAAGATCAAGACGAGAAGGAAATCAAAGGTGCATTTTATGAAATGGTGTTGAAAAGGTTAAACATCCAGGAATTTACCTGGTAGAAAAAGTCCTAAGAAAGAGTGGAAATAAAGTTTTTGTAAAATACTTAGGCTTCTCTAACGTATACAATAGCTAGATCGATAAAAATAATGTTTGCTAGAAGTTGGTATAATAATAGTTAATAAGGCTAACATTGTAAAATTAAATTAAATTAAATAATGTCACAATCTTTCTATTGTTTTTTATTATTAAATCACTTTTTTAATAACAAGATATTTTGTTTTGCACATGGCAGACTATTATTGCTATGTCTATAACAATGGATGTTACATAGTAAACGACTGTTGATTTTTAACTCCGATAGCTTAGGACAACCTAGTGCAAGCATATCAGTTACAACGTTTTGCATTAGGTAGGTTTACATCCATTTCTATTTTTCTAGGCCCTTCACACATACTTCTTCACCGGGTCGGATAATTTGCTTCAAATAAAGCGCTATATATGATGACACCATTCCAGCTGTTGAAGATTCATCCCAAAAAAGACTATCAATATTCCTTGTCACCCAGTCATTATGTTTTATATGATCTTGGCTCAAACAACTAGACTGCATTGGCAGTTTAAAAATTTGATGCCAAACAACGCCTTTCAACAAGTCCAAAACCGCAATTTCTTTGCAGACAAACTCGTTTTTCTTGTATTTAAATCCCTGAATATCAATTATATACATGTGAGTATATGAAGGTATGTGAATATGCAGTAAACTTTGACTAATTAAATTAATATTAGGTGTGATCTCATTATATAGCACATTACCACCATCTGCGTACTTTGCTAACCTGCTTTTCAACCTATCACAAGAGTGAACACATTTTGAATTGAAACCGGCCTATGTGTATTTGCAGAGTGGTCGCACTTTGAATTCAAACCGGCTTTAGCGTATTTTGCATCTGACCTACTTTATAACTTCTCGCTAGAGAACATCTAATACGAATTCAAAACAGCTCCACATTTTTTGCATGCACCTACATTTTTTCAACGTAGCAATCTTGTGGGCACGTTTTTAAGTCACACGGGCCTATGTGTATTTGCAGCCTCTAAACAAAAGTAAAAAATATAAATCAGAATCCACTTTAATTAAATACAATTGACTTAGATGTGATATTTAGCATTTGACCTACTTTATAACTTCTCGCTAGAGAACATCTAATACGAATTCAAAACAGCTCCACATTTTTTCTGCACGCACTTACATTTTTTCAACGTAGCTTACGTGTGGACACGTTTTGAAATCAGACCGGCCTATTTGTATTTGCAGAATGACCCATCTGACCTACTTTATAGCTTCTCGCTAGAGTACATCTAATGCGAATTCAAAACAGCTCCACATTTTTTGCATGCACCTAGATTTTTTCAACGTAGCATACGTGTGGACACGTTTTGAAGTCAAACCGGCCTATGTGTATTTGCAGCCTCTAAACAAAAGTAAAAACATAAATCAGAATCCACTTTAATTAAATACAATAATTGACTTAGATGCGATATTTTGCATCTGACTTATTTTATAACTTCTCGCTAGAGCACCGAATTCAAAACAGCTCCACATTTTTTGCATGCATTTACATTTTTTCAACGTAGCTTACGTGTGGACACGTTTTGAAATCAGACCGGCCTATGTGTATTTGCAGAATGACCCATCTGACCTACTTTATAACTTTTCGCTAGAGTACATCTAATGCGAATTCAAAACAGCTCCACATTTTTTGCATGCACCTACATTTTTTCAACGTAGCATACGTGTGGACACGTTTTGAAGTCAAACCGGCCTATGTGTATTTGCAGCCTCTAAACAAAAGTTAAAACATAAATCAGAATCTACTTTAATTAAATACAACATTCTCTATACAATTGACTTTGATGTGATATTTGAATCTGACCTACTTTATAACTTCTCGCTAGAGCACCGAATTCAAAACAGCTCCACATTTTTTGCATGCATCTGCATTTTTTCAACGTTGCTTACGTGTGGACACGTTTTGAAATCAGACCGGCCTATGTGTATTTGCAGAATGACCCATCTGACCTACTTTATAACTTCTGGCTAGAGTACATCTAATGCGAATTCAAAACAGCTCCACATTTTTTGAATGCACCTACATTTTTTCAACGTAGCATACGTGTGGACACGTTTTGAAGTCACACCGGTCTATGTGTATTTGCAGCCTCTAAACAAAAGTAAAAAATATAAATCAGAATCCACTTTAATTAAATACAATTGACTTAGATGTGATATTTTGCATTTGACCTACTTTATAACTTCTCGTTAGAGAACATCTAATACGAATTCAAAACAGCTTCACATTTTTTCTGCACGCACTTACATTTTTTCAACGTAGCTTACGTGTGGACACGTTTTGAAATCAGACCGGTTTATGTGTATTTGCAGAATGACCCATCTGACCTACTTTATAACTTCTTGCTAGAGGACATCTAATGCGAATTCAAAACAGCTCCACATTTTTTGCATGCACCTACATTTTTTTCAACGTAGCATACGCGTGGACACGTTTTGAAGTCAAACCGGCCTATGTGTATTTGCAGCCTCTAAACAAAAGTAAAAACATAAATCAGAATCTACATTAATTAAATACAACATTCTCTATACAATTGACTTTGATGTGATATTTGAATCTGACCTACTTTATAACTTCTTGCTAGAGGACATCTATTGCGAATTCAAAACAGCTCCACATTTTTTGCATGCACCTACATTTTTTCAACGTAGCATACGTGTGGACACGTTTTGAAGTCAAACCGGCCTATGTGTATTTGCAGCCTCTAAACAAAAGTAAAAACATAAATCAGAATCCACTTTAATTAAATACAATTGACTTAGATGCGATATTTTGCATCTGACTTACTTTATAACTTCTCGCTAGAGCATCGAATTCAAAACAGCTCCACATTTTTTGCATGCATCTACATTTTTTCAACGTAGCATACGTGTGGACACGTTTTGAAGCCAGACCGGCCTTATATTACTTTCAATGTAACATATGTGTGGACACGTTTTGAACTCAGACCGGCCTTACATACCTACTGATTAAGTTATGTGAACATTTATAAAATGTGACTTACCACTAAGACAAGTTAAAAATTAAAATATTAATATGCTGTTAATAATAGAAAAATAATGTATAAGGAATAAATAAATATAAAAATTAATTTGTGGGTGTATTAGCCCCATATAACAGTCACTAATGGATCATAAGTTAAAAGAATGAAAATTAAGTATTATACTATCAAATATCAAAGCATGTGTTAGCAAGTCATTGTACCAGAAGAATGAGATCTTGAATGAACATGATAACAATCAAAATAACCAATAAAATTTCTAGACATACAGGGGATATAATAAAATCAATGAATAAATTAATTTGAGAATGACCCCATAATAGTCGACCCTACAATAGAAATCTTTCATATAACAAGCCAAAGTGCTAATTAACCTACTATGTTAAAGGTATCTGAAAAAGACTAGAAATAGCAAATAAAGGTTCCCTATCTACAATAAAATACGTTTAAATTATGCAAATTATTTAATTCACGATAACCGTTTTATAATGTTTTATAATGTTGCCCAACAAAATTGTATGTCTACATTGCTATCTAGCGAGCAGTAGCGAGAAATGATAAAAACTTTTCCGAGCATCTTACAATTTCGTTAGAACGTCGTCAGATGGCGATATAGGTAAGTTATAATGAATATAAAATGTACTTGAAAGTAGTGTCGTCTATATAATGTATTATCTGTTTTATGGGTTACATAAATGTTTGCAGGAAATGCTTATTAAAAGTATACACAGAGAAATATAATTATTAACACTAAAGCACACGAAAAATCGCGGATAGGAATATTGTGCTTTACAATTCTATTCGCAGGATACGCTTTTTGGCGGTATAAAAGTAAACTAAAGCACGTTGTCGCGTTCGTAATCGTTCACAGCTCGACATATTTCAAAAGCATTGTGCCTTATTTGGTGTCGCACAATCTGGAGATCTTGTTATCGGTAAGATATACAAATGTGGTTAAATGCAGAAAAAGTTGCGGAATTATAGTGATAATTATTTAGTCTTTACAGATTTAAAAATAAAGTCGTTATGAAATTATTTTAAAAAAAGTAAATTTTGTGATTTTAAAAATATTTAATTTCTCGTGTGATAAATGCAAACAGAATAAAACCAATACATTTTCTTATAGCACTTTCTGATGGTCTATCGCTAGGCTCTATGAGTTTCGTCCTAATAAGACGTTTCTTTTTCATTGGGCCATCATCAACTCTTTTATTTATATACGGCCCTGAAATTTTTTTAACAGTATTTAAAAGCTCATTGTATCACCAATCCAACCATGTATCACAGTTTATAGTTAAATAAAGTTTTAACATAATTGCAGTCATATCTATGATTTTAGAAATTTCGGAATGACGGTCCTACAGTTTTCAAAAATAAGCACATAACATTTACTTTACTGAAAGTAATAAAATAAACTAATTATCATAAAAATAACTTAGTATATGTACAAAGATATTACATAAAATGTTCAAAACAAGAACCATGCTTTTCTCAACATATGTAGTAGCTTTTACAGTGACGTAACTAAACCCCTGCCAGACCCCGCAATGCGTAGGGGGGAGGTGTGCAAATAGGCCCAAACGATAGGAAGTTCAATTTACTCAAATCCAACGTATCAAAATTTGGCGGGCAAGAAATGGGCAAAAAAAGTTACAGATAGTTCAAGTGCCAGGTTAACGAACGGTTTTTCTAATGTCATTATTATTATGAAATTGCGAAATACAAAGACAAGGAATAATAAGTAAAATAAACAATGAACACCACCTGCATCTTCTCCTTCTACCTATTTTGTTTTATTATCTCAGGATTAATAAACCGGTAAAAGAGCTCATAAACTTTAATAACAAAAGTGTGTATTAATCTTAGGTGATACACTGGGCCAGTGTAACACTGCATAAAGTGGTAAAGCGTAATTAAACGACCTATAAGGTTAGTTTGGTTTATGGGGTTTTAAACAAGAATTAAATGGCTATTGTCTGTACAGGTACAGATTCACATGTAGCTTACTAAGCTTTGCTTTTTAAATGTATTATCAGTAGAGAGAAATTCCTTTGCTGGTTGCTAGTCTAGTCAGCTGGTTGCATTAGTTGCACTATACAAACGAAAATTGAAAGAACATTTCAGTGCATTTTGCTGAAATTGCTGTAAGGTATTATAGGAGGTCTTTCATATTAAAACGTAGGTATATATAGCTATTCTTTATTAAACTACTAATGATTTGATGATAGTTCAATTCTCGTAGAGCAGTACATACAAATAAATCTTTATGCGTTTAATTCAAATTTATTTATTTTTTCTAATTAAAGCATTGTATGTTTGTGTGTTTTGTAACTTCAAAAGCTATTAAATAATAATTACTTATTTAATTACCTTTTAACTAATTTCATTAAAAATTACAAGAAATAAGAATATTTCATAAAATTAGCTCCACAAGCGGTGCTGCAAAAAAAGAAAAGGAGAGCTATTGGAAGAATAAAAGTGCAAGATTTCAAAAATAAGTTCATTTTTTACTTCTAAAGGGTCCTACACACAAGATTAACAACAGTGTATGGAAGTAATTGGGCTTTCGTCCGTAACATCTGCTAGTTGCGCTTCAGACGGACAGCAGTCGCCAATAATTTCAAAATCTCTCACCCAGGGCGCAAATATGTCACATAGTAACAATCGCGATAGAAATTTAGAAATCGACGCCCACCTCTACACAAATACAGAGGTAAATGTGAGTGGTGCTTTTTTACTTAGTGAATCATCTTTGGATCAGACGAAAGAATATCCTACCGATTTTGTGCATTTTTTAAAAATATATGTTCTACAGCATGACAATTTTAGAAAAGAAATAATTAATTACGGATTGTGTAGACCAAGTGCTGCATTTCCTAAAGATAATAAAAATAGAAGTTTTCTATTCACTTTTGCAACTTAGTAGGTGCAAGTGAAAAAAAGACAATGCCTTAAACATTCCCCTCAATTCAAATGGCTGGTTGTGTTATTCTAAATTAAAAAATTGTGCTATTGCCAAACATGTTGCCTGTTTGCTTCAAGGTCAAGTCGTACGACTGGAATTAATGGTTGGCAGGGTTTGTCGAAAAAAATCAAAGAGCATTTGCTTACGCTATCCCATTTAACTTGTTGTTCTATTTATGATATGTGGAAAAAATATACCATGGATAAAAAAGATACTCTACTATTAAAACAAGAAACTGAGTATAGGAAAAATGTTTTAGACAGACTTTTCAATGTTACTTTAACACTATCCCAGCGCATGTTGTCATTTCGAGGACACAGAGAAAGTTGTTCTGATTCAAAGGACAGCTCCAACGGTAATTTCTAAAGTTTAGTTAATCAGTAACTATGATCTTATATTACAAAAAGTGCTTGAACGACCCAAAGTATTAATTAAATATATTTCCTCAAAAATTCAAAACGATATTATTAATACCTTAAGCACGTACTCGAAAAATACTTTATTAGATAAAATTAGATCCGCTCCTTTTCATCAGTCATAATAAATATCACACTAGATATAACTAAGACTGATCAATTAATTAAAATTATAAGATACGTTGATTTTAAAAAAATAGCAAGGAAGAAATAACTAAAATAGATATTTGTGAAATGTTTAAGAGATATACAAAAGTAAAGTCGCAATCTGCAGAAGTATTAAGTAATACTATATTAAGCAATTTATCAATCATGCATTTAAATATAAATAAATGTAGGGGCAGGGCTACGATGGGGCTAACGTTAGAAGCGGCACTTACTCTGGTGTGCAAAAGAGAATATTAACCATGAAACTTGCAGCTCTATATATGCACTGTAGCACCCATAACTTAAATCTAGTCGTAAATGATGCCATTAAGGGTATAAAAGAAATTGATTTTTTTTTCAACTTTTAGAAAACACAAATTTTTTGCTAATAGTATAATAAGATGAGATTGACTTTCTGATTTTAAAGCAAATATGATGCAATTAAAACGGTTAAATCGTACACGTTGGGCCGACAGTTTAACACCTTTAACTGCCATAAGATTTTGGTATAAAGATATAGTAATGTCTCTTAATAAAATTATTCTAACATTAAAAAAACAGATGAACAAAATTACGCAAAACAAATATTAACTAGCAGGAAAATTTTGATTTTGTTTTTAAGTGTTTTTTTAAGTCAAATTCTAGACGAGCTTAACAGTCTTTCACAAACTGCATAGAGTAAAAAGACGAATATTAATTAGATAACTCTTTTAATTTTAAAAACTGTAACATTTTTTATGGAAACAAGAAAAAACTTTTCCAACATTAAGGAGGAAGCAGAGGAAGTTGCAGGACAATGGGATATTAAACCGGAATTTGTAAAAAAGGGCAAGCAGATATAAAGAAGCATTATTATGAATTATTCGAAGATTATCGATTTAATGATGAAAAATCCAAATTTAAAATAAATGTATTTTATCGTGTAATAAATATTATAATTTCAAAGCTGTCGAATCGTTTTAAATCGTTTTTTCATGTAAACGACAAATTTAATTTCCTGGAACCTAATGTTTTTCTAAATTGAACTGAAAACGATATTTTAGCTAAGGCGAAACATTTGCAAAGATTTTATTACAAAGATTTAAATGATGCTATAGGTTTAGAGCTTGCTACAGTTTGAAATAATACACTCATTTGTGATGATTTAAAAAATGTGGTTTGGCGCTTTTTCTAAGTCCAATGCGCTGCTGCAGGGACATACTTAGTTACCCGCCGCACCGGCCGATTACGGTTCGGAATTCATTCATTCGTGATTGTGAACTCGTTCTGCTAGGACTGTCTAACAGAAATATAAATTATATTGCTTTTGCAAAATGGTTAATTTACTATAAACAGTATAATATGTCACAATTTTGTGTCTAACAGTGTGATGCAATTAAGTTCCTCATAGTTCGCAGAGTCAAAGATTCTGGATAACTTGGTAAGTTATTGTGGTAAATGTCTTCGAGCAAGGATTAGCGCAGAACTTATTATACACACCAATATTTCTCTCATAAATGTTCTTAGTTATCAACTTCAGGTCCTTCTAGTTTTATCTACCACAAAAATTTAATATCAACCAATCAAAAACGCTCACTGTCAAACCGGATTTTTAACCTCCGACCATTTATATATTTATTTATCCCCATTGCTTTCATCATCATTTTGTTATCGACCTTACTTAAGGTCGGTTTGAAGCAGCTCTAACTTCTTTTCTATTCTGTGCTAATCTAAAAAGCTCTACATACCCTTCACAACCTAAATTTCTAATAATTTGACTAATATAGTTTGGTCTAGGTCTTCCTATATCCTTCTATCTTTTTCCTATCCAGCTGGCTCTACATAGATATTTGCAACCTGATGGTTGTTACAGAACTCTAACATGTTTACATGATTACCATTTATAAGGAAATGAAATATAACCTGGTTATCCGCTTCAAAAAGGAAAAGTGTTAAATTATATGAGTAGGGTAAAATCAGGCATCCTGCCCCCTCATTTCCCCCAGAATCCCTCATTTCCCCACACATCTGGACCAAAAAGTTTTCTTCGACTAACCATTTTTCATCTTTCGAGATAAACCTATCTTAAATTTTTATGTTTCGAGATAAATGAGCATCCTCATTTCCTCCACATCTGAACCAAAAGTTTTCTTCGACTAGCCATTTTTTATCTTTCATCTGAACCAAATAGTTTTCTTTGTCTAGCCATTGCATCTTTCGAGGTAAACCTATCTTGTTTGGTATCAATCAATATTAGAATTTTCTCAGCTACCCGAATCTCTAGGAATTTTTCAGATATCATCACCCCCAAGGGAGCTACCCCAATTTTAAGATTTTTTACCTATAGCGACTTTTGAGCGTTCTTATAAACTTTTTTAGTCACGCGATACATCTTGTTAGCTTAGAATTTCACGCAGAATCTAAATCTGCAAACAGATTTGAAATCGGACTACGCCCTGCAAAGTTACACATATACCCTCTGCGAGATAAATCTTTCTCCACATTTCCACCCACGAGATAAACCTACCTTGTTTGGTATCAATTAATATTAGATTTTCTCAGCTACCCGAATCTCTAAGAATTTTCAGATATCATCACCCCAAGGAGTTACCCCATTTTAAGATTTCTTACCTGTAGCGACTTTTGATCGTTCTTATAAATTTTTATACATGCAATACATCTTGTTAGGCTAGAATTTTATGTAGAATCCGAATCTGTAAACAGATTTAAAACAGGACCACCCTTACCATTTTACACACACCCTCTAAATTATAACTTTCCTGCAGCTTATACCTAAAGAAAATCTAAAACCATTCTTAAAACTTTTTATTACAGACAATTTTTACTAATACAGTTTAAATTTTGTAAACCACATTTCTAAATACATATTCACAATTTTTATTTTGAACCTAGAACTTCTCATATCGGCTCATACTTATTAATATTTATTTCTAAATAGAGCACCTTTTCCAAAGACCAACCGGACCCGCATGTTTCAAATTCCTCTGATTTTGTTCTTATGGTTTCGCTTAAGACCTCGTACATATTTTCCAGATTACTAGAAGACGTTATAACCACATTTTTTGTGTTAAAGGATTTCACATCGGTAGTCTCTTCCCGATTTTGGTGTAAACGCCGTAGAGTTCGCAATAGACTTTTACTGCTGTATGTTGTATTCTTTTTTCATTAATTAATCGAATAAATCGCTCTTTCTGCTTCCAAAGAAACTCGGGCACTCCATCGTCGACACTGGCGTTCTTTATGCGATAGCTAGCCATACGGTTGTTAAACGCTGTGCTAACCATTTCTACGCCATCTTCGTTAGTAGCGGTAACTGATGCATTTTATGTTTGTTGCTCCTTAAGTGTGCGGCATAGGTAGTTTTCCATTTCGAAATCGCATACTTTACACATAATTCGTGGTTGTTTCGTACAAGGCCCTTTAACAGCTGGCGGAGCTGAACGTTTACGGTTTAATGACATACCGTGCTGTTTTTCCTTGTGTCGCTGTAAGTTGCCCATTCTCGTAAAAGCGATACCGCAAGTCTCACAGTTTAAGTACTTTGCTGCGGACGGATGTATAAGCAACCTTGGACGATGTTACACCACAACATTTGTTCTGGTGCCGTTTGAGAGCATCCTCCTGGTAAAGTAGACGTGACACAGCTCGCATTTAAAAACGTTTGCAGATACCATTTTAGTACAAAACAAAATCCGCACTATAGCACTTGACTTGTAAGCGAACTAACTTATAACTAAAGAGTTTACTCTTGCGCACCTGCTTTATGTACCCTATAGAATGCAAACCGAAGGTTTCCGAAGACACCGAACGAAGTTGAGGATTCATCGGGGAACTAAATGACGTCATAATCCTTGCTGCTCGTCCAATACATTTAGCGTCAATGCATGCACCTGGTTCGCTTCGTCGATGGTGCGAATGCAGTTAGTAGAAACACCGGAAAACGTCTTCCATGTTATACGGATCGCGTGCATATTAAAAATCCAAAAGGGTGATAGCACACGCACACAAATTGTGTGCAAGTCGTGCTGTAGAAGATGCAGTGCTACTATAACCAAAAACTTAATAAAAACACTTTAAACCATTACTAAGAAAATACCAACTTGCTGTCTACAGGATACTTACTAATAAAGTAATTTAATTTTAAATAACTTCTACGTCATACTTTAGGAAATGGTGGGCTTGAATATTTTCCAAATGAATCACCAAGCGAAAGTATATGTTAGCAGTATTTAAATTAACCATTAATTTCCATTTTACGACCATGGTTAATTATAGATTAAAATTTAATTTGTGCACGTTCGAGCTTCTCGTAAACTAACATATTTTATAGCAACAATGCGTTGTATAATACATGCATACCCCTTCTCTGCGCTACTGCTATTCTTGTAATTGCTAGAAAAAGTCACTCTCCTTTTTACTGTTAAGACTGGGCAAAGCACCATTTTTTTGTATACTTTCTATAGCACATCGCGCACTTTTTCGTCTGATAATTATGCTTCTGTAGGCTTTTACACTTTCGCATAGCGGTCGGCCGCATGTAATGATTTCTAGAACCGGTAAGTACTCGATATCGTCCAAATAGAGAATTAGATGCTCGATGTCTGTCAACTTCCAATTCCCTCGTAAAAGGTAGCAAATACTCAGTCAATCATCCATTATACTTCGACCTGTTCCTGTTCTGATAATTTACAAACATTTTTCAAACGACAATGGGCCGAGAATTTTGCAACCTCCGGGGGATCTTTAAGTTGTGATCAATTACACATCCGAGCTACGCGTAAACTAACATATTTTGTAGCAACTGTATAATACATGCATACCCTTCTCTGCGCTACTGCTATTCTTGTAGTTGCTTGGAAAAGTCAGTCGCCCTTTTACGGGTAGGACCGCTAAAAGCGCCATTCCATACTTTCTTTATAAGTGTAGCACATCGCGCACTTTTCGTCTGATAATTATGCTTCTGTAGGCCTTTACACTTTCGCTTATTTAAACATCTAATACAATTGATTAACCACTTTCGATTATTCTAACGGAGGCCACCATACACCCCGCCGCACCGTTCTTTTGAATCTAACGATCCTATGGGCTTCCGCACACTAACACCTGACGTATCTTTCCTACTATTTGTTAAACAAAAACTACCGGTATCGCCATTGTGGACGTAAGCAGATGTTTGTGGATGTGTACGAGAATATGTAACCATATACATTAATCAGTCTAAGCTATTTTATTTAGTCCAAGAAAATTATTATTTTTCTAATCCACAACTAATAATCGCCTTTATAGGTTTAACATTTCTACCATTTCCCAATGACTGGTGCTACGTACATGGAAAGTTTAATTTCTTATTAGAGAATTCTTATTATCCCACGCACTGCTGCGTAGTTGCATGCCCACCCTTTTGGAGGTATATGCTCGTTATAGGTTGTAAGACCCTCGGTTTTACTTAACTACAATTCGTGAGACCCCTTTAATCTTTTTAATCGTATCTTTCTCGCCTACAATACAGTAGGACTTAACATTACTACCAACAAATTCTAATACTGGATCCCCATTAAATACGTCTTTAATTTTCCTACAACTTTTTGTTGACAAGTGTTATATTGTATTTATTATACGCGGGTAGTCACTCTTTTAAGATAAATATATTTTGCTAGGTATCAACTAATATTAAATTTTCTAGGGACCCCAAATATGTAAACAGATTTTAAATAGGACCACCCATACAAAGTTATGCGTTTTAAAGACTAATTTTACCCATCTTTATTTAACTCCATCTTTAAAACCTTTTCGCTAACCAAGACATATGCCTTAGCCAACCATCGCCCGAGAAATCTAAAACCGCCGTGTCCCGCGAATACCACGTGGAGATAACACGTATACTCTGTCAACTAGGATAGAAGCCGGAAGGATTTGGAAGGTGGGAGAAGAACTTAAAAATTATGGAATCTTAAAACTAATATATACAAATATAAACAACTATCTTATATCTTTACGCCCCATGCGTAGATTGTTGTACTATTAGGAATGATGTACCTTTGTCATCTTCCTCGATAAACTAATTTTATTATTAAGCTGCGTATGCAAATCGTATTTTTACTCCGGATACATACGCAGGCAAGTACTCGATACCATCCAAATAAAGAATTGGATGCTTGGTGACTGTTAACATCCGCTTCCCTCGTGTACGCCCAGACACATCCCAGCCCATGAGCACCCCTGCGCATGCACCCCCCATGCGCACCCTGCGCGTACGCACCTGCCCATGCGCGCTGCCCATGCGCCCCTCTCTGTGCGACTGCTATTTCGGGGTAACGTCACAGCCTTTTATAAATAAAGAACAATGTTATATACTATTATAAAATGTTTATTCCGACATTATACATAACAAATTTAAAAATATTTAATGCCAAGCATGGGGTCATTTAAACTTAATTTTAATACAAAGTTATACACAGAAGACAGTCCTTTCTTTATGTTTGTTTGGGTGGCTTTAATTTTATCTAATTTTATTCGCAGCTTAAAATTTAAATCGATACCCAAGTCCTCTATCTCCTTTTCTAACCAATAGTTTGATACATAGAGACCGTCTAGGTTTTCGAATTGTAAAATGTACCGAAGTTTGCCTCTATATTTAAAGTCTTTGATTCCGCCGACAACTAGATCCATTCCTTCGTGTAATTCTTGCAGCTTGTGACAATCTTTTAATCGCAGCTTTCCACTATATCCTGCATACGTATCTTGTTAGCTTGATCGACTTCTTCTTGTCGGTATTGGAGAAATCCTTATTCTCCCACACACCGTTGTGTAGTTGCATATTCACTACTTTTGGGAATATATGGTTGTTATAGGTTGTAAGACCCTCGGTTTTAAATGATCCGAAAGGTTCTTTACTAGGCAAATATACAATGTTTAACGGACCCCTTTGCGTGTGGTGTACGCAAAGATTACGAAACCCGCATTCCTTAGTTCGTCTTTGTTATCTGCCATTTTGATAAATACGTTTTAGAATAACCTTTTAAAAGTATACGGATTTAGTACCATCCTTTTCTGCAAGAACGCCTACATAACTAAAGAGTCTTTCTTACTAACCGCAAATGCATACAACTTGTAGAAACCAGATGTATCTAAGTCAGTCCATCGGCACATAAAATAATCTTTTAATTCTTCCTCATTTTCTCTAATAAGATGTTCTTTGTCTAACACATCTTTGTATTGATCGCGTATTGTCGCAGTGTTTTCCATGTAGTCCAATTTTCGCCTTTTTGCATCCATTTCCTCTAATTCCAGTTGTCTTTTCCTTCCACTTACAGCGTATGGTATACATAATGGGGCAATTTCCTTTAGCGTAAACGGATAGAGTTTACTACCAATATTTACGCGTTGTCGTACAACCTCTGGACGAATGTTAGGCGTATCTATCAATCCCAAGTCCGAAATTACTATTTCTTTTGGAATTGTAGAATATGGTGTGGCAGATTGTGTAAAATATGTACTACCTGCTTTAATGTAGCACTTGTGTAAGATTTTATTTTATCTTGGACATCTTCCTCTACTATCTCCAAATAATTTACAGGTAAATAGTTAAAACTAAAAGCCGAAAGCACATACTTTATCAATTTTTCCTTTTCCTCTGGTTTTTTGGACAACTTAATTTGCAAGCCCGTCAATTTCTTTGTATTGCCATTCCCCCAATACACGTACTGTAGCAGGTTATTATACACTAAACAGCAGCTATTTTGTAGCTTGTCCGATAGCTTACTCCACATTTTGGTAAGTGGTACCGAGTACATTGGCGCCTTTAGGAAGTATAACACTATCTTCCAATAAGGTTAAACAGTCTTTTAAGGGTTTATACACCCGTTCCGCACTGACATAGCTTCCAATTGCACAGTTGTATATTGTCGCTTCCAATCGCGTAATACCATGTTCTTTGGCCAAAGTAGACGCAAATGTTTCCCTTAAACGTACATCTGGACAACGTAAA
Organism: Platerodrilus igneus; assembly: GCA_036346225.1. Lineage (NCBI taxonomy): Eukaryota > Metazoa > Arthropoda > Insecta > Coleoptera > Lycidae > Platerodrilus > Platerodrilus igneus. Next base: position 1,347,082 of record JARFIW010001200.1, read on the forward strand.
AAATCTAGTATATTATTGCCAAGTTGTTTATTAACACCAGGACTTGTTATCTGGCACACAAATTTGTTGTAAATCTTAATTCTTGCATTGGTTGTTAGCCATGTTAAACAATCAATCCCCGCAGTTTTATCGTTGTCAACTATAATATTACACTTTTCTTCGTATTCGCCCTTATAGCAAAAGTTATGGTTTGTAGTTAAATAATTACACATCTCCATCTTGCTAAATATGCCTGCAAAATCTTGGGTTACATCCATGTCAAAAGATAGAAATAATCTTTTCGACTTCGTCTAATATATCTGGTAGTTCCTCCAATAAAGTTTCCAACTTAACATCTGCTAGTTCCACTTTGTATGGAACACATATAGGATTTTGGAATTTTTTATTAATGCATTCGATGTCTTCTTTTCCGATAATTTCTTTTACTCTCTGGCCTATCTTGTTACTGCTTTCCAGAGAAAACGGAAGCTTAGCTTTAACACCATGCCTAGCGAAAACAAATCGGTTGAACTTTCTTCGTAGATAGCTGTTAAATGCACCACAAATTTCTTTTTTTAGGATAAACATCCGTTTGTTTGCAGATGCTTGTTCGGTGTCAGAAAGGTCGCAAATTTTAACCAACATTATATTGTCACAAAATGGTTCTGTAATTGGTGTGTGTAGTCCGCCAGTCAGCATCTTTTCGCCTTCGACATAACAAATATTACCAATATCTGTCACCAGATTATTGTTGCACATATTTTCTGCCAACAGCCATAATCCAAATCGCTCATTTGTCGGTTTCACTTTATTCCCAAGAAGTTGAGAAACGTTAATCACCTTGGAGACGCTCATGTTTACCGTTCTAGCTACCGTCAAATACTAAATTGAATACGAAAATCTGTTCCCTTATGTATCCTACAGAGTGGGGCGTATATTACCGAAAATAGTCGAATATGTCGGACACCGCCATATCGCTTACATTCTCTGGTTTAGGAACTGTTTTGTTATACGACCTAGGTCGGCAGGGTTGCGCATCAACACATGTCCGGATATATGTAGGTTCCTTATATACCAAATTTAATCTCCCTGCTCACATGACCACATGACCATATGACCATATGACCACATGACCACATGACCATATGACCACATGACCACATGACCACATGACCACATGACCATATGACCATATGACCATATGACCACATGACCACATGACCACATGACCATATGACCACATGACCATATGACCACATGACCACATGACCATATGACCGCATGACCATATGACCTAATTGCTTTTTAATGAGTTTTCTCATTAAAAACCCATTAGCACTAATTGCTTTTTAATGAGTTTTTCCATTAAAAAACAAGTGTGGACCTAGGTTAGATAAAAGGAAAATTTAATAGGTTAGGCCAGCGCCCCTCCAAGGTGATTAACGTTTCTCAACTTCTTGGGAATAAAGTGAAACCGACAAATGAGCGATTTGGATTATGGCTGTTGGCAGAAAATATGTGCAACAATAATCTGGTGACAGATATTGGTAATATTTGTTATGTCGAAGGCGAAAAGATGCTGACTGGCGGACTACACACACCAATTACAGAACCATTTTGTGACAATATAATGTTGGTTAAAATTTGCGACCTTTCTGACACCGAACAAGCATCTGCAAACAAACGGATGTTTATCCTAAAAAAGAAATTTGTGGTGCATTTAACAGCTATCTACGAAGAAAGTTCAACCGATTTGTTTTCGCTAGGCATGGTGTTAAAGCTAAGCTTCCGTTTTCTCTGGAAAGCAGTAACAAGATAGGCCAGAGAGTAAAAAAATTATCGGAAAAGAAGACATCGAATGCATTAATAAAAATTCCAAAATCCTATATGTGTTCCATACAAAGTGGAACTAGCAGATGTTAAGTTGGAAACTTTATTGGAGGAACTACCAGATATATTAGACGAAGTCGAAAAGATTATTTCTATCTTTTGACATGGATGTAACCCAAGATTTTGCAGGCATATTTAGCAAGATGGAGATGTGTAATTATTTAACTACAAACCATAACTTTTGCTATAAGGGCGAATACGAAGAAAAGTGTAATATTATAGTTGACAACGATAAAACTGCGGGGATTGATTGTTTAACATGGCTAACAACCAATGCAAGAATTAAGATTTACAACAAATTTGTGTGCCAGATAACAAGTCCTGGTGTTAATAAACAACTTGGCAATAATATACTAGATTTTTTACGTTGTCCAGATGTACGTTTAAGGAAACATTTGCGTCTACTTTGGCCAAAGAACATGGTATTACGCGATTGGAAGCGACAATATACAACTGTGCAATTGGAAGCTATGTCAGTGCGGAACGGGTGTATAAACCCTTAAAAGACTGTTTAACCTTATTGGAAGATAGTAAGTTATACTTCCTAAAGGCGCCAATGTACTCGGTACCACTTACCAAAATGTGGAGTAAGCTATCGGACAAGCTACAAAATAGCTGCTGTTTAGTGTATAATAACCTGCTACAGTACGTGTATTGGGGGAATGGCAATACAAAGAAATTGACGGGCTTGCAAATTAAGTTGTCCAAAAAACCAGAGGAAAAGGAAAAATTGATAAAGTATGTGCTTTCGGCTTTTAGTTTTAACTATTTACCTGTAAATTATTTGGAGATAGTAGAGGAAGATGTCCAAGATAAAATAAAAATCTTACACAAGTGCTACATTAAAGCAGGTAGTACATATTTTACACAATCTGCCACACCATATTCTACAATTCCAAAAGAAATAGTAATTTCGGACTTGGGATTGATAGATACGCTAACATTCGTCCAGAGGTTGTACGACAACGCGTAAATATTGGTAGTAAACTCTATCCGTTTACGCTAAAGGAAATTGCCCCATTATGTATACCATACGCTGTAAGTGGAAGGAAAAGACAACTGGAATTAGAGGAAATGGATGCAAAAGGCGAAAATTGGACTACATGGAAAACACTGCGACAATACGCGATCAATACAAAGATGTGTTAGACAAAGAACATCTTATTAGAGAAAATGAGGAAGAATTAAAAGATTATTTTATGTGCCGATGGACTGACTTAGATACATCTGGTTTCTACAAGTTGTATGCATTTGCGGTTAGTAAGAAAGACTCTTTTAGTTATGTAGGCGTTCTTGCAGAAAAGGATGGTACTAAATCCGTATACTTTTAAAAGGTTATTCTAAAACGTATTTATCAAAATGGCAGATAACAAAGACGAACTAAGGAATGCGGGTTTCGTAATCTTTGCGTACACCACACGCAAAGGGGGTCCGTTAAACATTGTATATTTGCCTAGTAAAGAACCTTTCGGATCATTTAAAACCGAGGGTCTGACAACCTATAACAACCATATATTCTCAAAAGTGGTGGACATGCAACTACGCAACAGTGTGTGGGAGAAAAAGGATTTCCTCCAATACCGACAAGAAGAAGTCGATCAAGCTAACAAGATACGTATGCAGGATATAGTGGGAAAGCTGCGGTTAAAAGATTGTCACAAGCTGCAAGAATTACACGAAGGAATGGATCTGGTTGTCGATGGAATGAATCAAAGACTTTAAATATAGAGGCAAACTTCGGTACATTTTACAATTCGAAAACCTAGACGGTCTCTATGTATCAAACTATTGGTTAGAAAAGGAGATAGAGGACTTGGGTATCGATTTAAATTTTAAGCTGCGAATAAAATTAGATAAAATTAAAGCCACTCCAAACAAACATAAAGAAAGGACTGTCTTCTGTGTATAACTTTGTATTAAAATTAAGTTTAAATGACCCCATGCTTGGCATTAAATATTTTTAAATTTGTTATGTATAATGTCGGAATAAACATTTTATAATAGTATATAACATTGTTCTTTATTTATAAAAGGCTGTGACGTTACCCCGAAATAGCAGTCGCACAGAGAGGGGGGCGCATGGGCAGCGCGCATGGGCAGGGTGCGTACGCGCAGGGGTGCGCATGGGGGTGTGCATGCGCAGGGGTGCTTATGGGCTGGGATGTGTCTGGGCGTACACGAGGGAAGCGGATGTTAACAGTCACCAAGCATCCAATTCTTTATTTGGATGGTATCGAGTACTTGCCTGCGTATGTATCCGGGTAAAAATACGATTTGCATACGCAGCTTAATAATAAAATTAGTTTATCGAGGGAAGATGACAAAAGGTACATCATTCCTAATAGTACAACAATCTACGCATGGGGCGTAAAGATATAAGATAGTTGTTTATGTTTGTATATATTATTTTTAAGATTCCATAATTTTTAAGTTCTTCTCCCACCTTCCAAATCCTTCCGGCTTCTATCCTGGTTGACAGAGTATACGTGTTTTCTCCACGTGGTATTCGCGGGACTCGGCGGTTTTAGATTTCTCGTGAGATGGTTGGCTTAGGCATATGTCTTGGTTAGCGAAAAGGTTTTAAAGATGGAGTTAAATAAAGATGGGTAAAATTAGTCTTTAAAACGCATAACTTTGTATGGGTGGTCCTATTTAAAATCTGTTTACATATTTGGGGTCCCTAGAAAAATTTAATATTAGTTGATACCTAGCAAAATATATTTATCTTAAAGAGTGACTACCCGCGTATAATAAATACAATATAACACTTGTCAACAAAAAGTTGTAGGAAAATTAAAGACGTATTTAATGGGGATCCAGTATTAGAATTTGTTGGTAGTAATGTTAAGTCCTACTGTATTGTAGGCGAGAAAGATACGATTAAAAGATTAAAGGGTCTCACGAATTGTAGTTAAGTAAAACCGAGGGTCTTACAACCTATAACGAGCATATACCTCCAAAAGGGGTGGGCATGCAACTACGCAGCAGTGCGTGGGATAATAAGAATCTCTAATAAGAAATTAAACTTTCCATGTACGTAGCACCAGTCATTGGGAAATGGTAGAAATGTTAAACCTATAAAGGCGATTATTAGTTGTGGATTAGAAAAATAATAATTTTCTTGGACTAAATAAAATAGCTTAGACTGATTAATGTATATGGTTACATATTCTCGTACACATCCACAAACATCTGCTTACGTCCACAATGGCGATACCGGTAGTTTTTGTTTAACAAATAGTAGGAAAGATACGTCAGGTGTTAGTGTGCGGAAGCCCATAGGATCGTTGGATTCAAAAGAACGGTGCGGCGGGGTGTATGGTGGCCTCCGTTAGAATAATCGAAAGTGGTTAATCAATTGTATTAGATGTTTAAATAAGCGAAAGTGTAAAGGCCTACAGAAGCATAATTATCAGACGAAAAAGTGCGCGATGTGCTACACTTATAAAGAAAGTATGGAATGGCGCTTTTTAGCGGTCCTACCCGTAAAAAGGGCGACTGACTTTTCCAAGCAACTACAAGAATAGCAGTAGCGCAGAGAAGGGGTATGCATGTATTATACAGTTGCTACAAAATATGTTAGTTTACGCATAGCTCGGATGTGTAATTGATCACAACTTAAAGATCTCCCGGAGGTTGAAAAATTCTCGGCCCATTGTCGTTTGAAAAATGTTTGTAAATTATCAGAACAGGAACAGGTCGAAGTATAATGGATGATTGACTGAGTATTTGCTACCTTTTACGAGGGAATTGGAAGTTGACAGACATCGAGCATCTAATTCTCTATTTGGACGATATCGAGTACTTACCGGTTCTAGAAATCATTACATGCGGCCGACCGCTATGCGAAAGTGTAAAAGCCTACAGAAGCATAATTATCAGACGAAAAAGTGCGCGATGTGCTATAGAAAGTATACAAAAAATGGTGCTTTGCCCAGTCTTAACAGTAAAAGGAGAGTGACTTTTCTAGCAATTACAAGAATAGCAGTAGCGCAGAGAAGAGGTATGCATGTATTATACAACGCATTGTTGCTATAAAATATGTTAGTTTACGAGAAGCTCGAACGTGCACAAATTAAATTTTAATCTATAATTAACCATGGTCGTAAAAATGGGAAATTAATGGTTAATTTAAATACTGCTAAGCATATACTTTCGCTTGGTGATTCATTTGGAAAATATTCAAGCCCACCATTTCCTAAAGTATGACGTAGAAGTTATTTAAAATTAAATTACTTTATTAGTAAGTATCCTGTAGACAACAAGTTGGTATTTTCTTAGTAATGGTTTAAAGTGTTTTTATTAAGTTTTTGGTTATAGTAGCACTGCATCTTCTACAGCACGACTTGCACACAATTTGTGTGCGTGTGCTATCACCCTTTTGGATTTTTAATATGCACGCGATCCGTATAACATGGAAGACGTTTTCCGGTGTTTCTACTAACTGCATTCGCACCATCGACGAAGCGAACCAGGTGCATGCATTGACGCTAAATGTATTGGACGAGCAGCAAGGATTATGACGTCATTTAGTTCCCCAATGAATCCTCAACTTCGTTCGGTGTCTTCGGAAACCTTCGGTTTGCATTCTATAGGGTACATAAAGCAGGTGCGCAAGAGTAAACTCTTTAGTTATAAGTTAGTTCGCTTACAAGTCAAGTGCTATAGTGCGGATTTTGTTTTGTACTAAAATGGTATCTGCAAACGTTTTAAATGCGAGCTGTGTCACGTCTACTTTACCAGGAGGGATGCTCTCAAACGGCACCAGAACAAATGTTGTGGTGTAACATCGTCCAAGGTTAAGCTTATACATCCGTCCGCAGCAAAGTACTTAAACTGTGAGACTTGCGGTATCGCTTTTACGAGAATGGGCAACTTACAGCGACACAAGGAAAAACAGCACGGTATGTCATTAAACCGTAAACGTTCAGCTCCGCCAGCTGTTAAAGGGCCTTGTACGAAACAACCACGAATTATGTGTAAAGTATGCGATTTCGAAATGGAAAAAACTACCTATGCCGCACACTTAAGGAGCAACAAACATAAAAATGCATCAGTTACCGCTACTAACGAAGATGGCGTAGAAATGGTTAGCACAGCGTTTAACAACCGTATGGCTAGCTATCGCATAAAGAACGCCAGTGTCGACGATGGAGTGCCCGAGTTTCTTTGGAAGCAGAAAGAGCGATTTATTCGATTAATTAATGAAAAAAAGAATACAACATACAGCAGTAAAAGTCTATTGCGAACTCTACGGCGTTTACACCAAAATCGGGGAAGAGACTACCGATGTGAAATCCTTTAACACAAAAAATGTGGTTATAACGTCTTCTAGTAATCTGGAAAATATGTACGAGGTCTTAAGCGAAACCATAAGAACAAAATCAGAGGAATTTGAAACATGCGGGTCCGGTTGGTCTTTGGAAAAGGTGCTCTATTTAGAAATAAATATTAATAAGTATGAGCCGATATGAGAAGTTCTAGGTTCAAAATAAAAATTGTGAATATGTATTTAGAAATGTGGTTTACAAAATTTAAACTGTATTAGTAAAATTGTCTGTAATAAAAGTTTTAAGAATGGTTTTAGATTTTCTTTTAGGTATAAGCTGCAGGAAAGTTATAATTTAGAGGTGTGTGTAAAATGGTAAGGGTGGTCCTGTTTTAAATCTGTTTACAGATTCGGATTCTACATAAAATTCTAGCCTAACAAGATGTATTGCATGTATAAAAAATTTATAAGAACGATCAAAAGTCGCTACAGGTAAGAAATCTTAAAATGGGGGTAGCTCCCTTGGGGGTGATGATATCTGAAAAATTCTTAGAGATTCGGGTAGCTGAGAAAAATCTAATATTAATTGATACCAAACAAGGTAGGTTTATCTCGTGGGTGGAAATGTGGAGAAAGATTTATCTCGCAGAGGGTATATGTGTAACTTTGCAGGGCGTAGTCCGATTTCAAATCTGTTTGCAGATTTAGATTCTGCGTAAAATTCTAAGCTAACAAGATGTATCGCGTGACTAAAAAAGTTTATAAGAACGCTCAAAAGTCGCTATAGGTAAAAAATCTTAAAATTGGGGTAGCTCCCTTGGGGGTGATGATATCTGAAAAATTCCTAGAGATTCGGGTAGCTGAGAAAATTCTAATATTGATTGATACCAAACAAGATAGGTTTATCTCGAAAGATGCAATGGCTAGACAAAGAAAACTATTTGGTTCAGATGAAAGATAAAAAAATGGCTAGTCGAAGAAAACTTTTTGGTTCAGATGTGGGAGGAAATGAGGATGCTCATTTATCTCGAAACATAAAAAATTTAAGATAGGTTTATCTCGAAAGATGAAAAATGGTTAGTCGAAGAAAACTTTTTGGTCCAGATGTGTGGGGAAATGAGGGATTCTGGGGGAAATGAGGGGGCAGGATGCCTGATTTTACCCTACTTATATGTTATGGTAAGGCTTAAGCAACGAATCGCTGCCAACATGCCAGACCGCTACCTAATTGTGAGTTATGTCATGGTGACGTTTATTAAATTATGTTATGGTAAGGCTTAAGCAACGAAACGCTACCAACATGCCAGACCGCTAACCAATTGTGAGTCATGTCCTGGTGACATTTAGTTAACTGATTTTTATTTTTCTTTTTGTTTTGTTTTTGAACTTACTTAAAGTCGGTTTGACGCAGCTCTAAATTCTTTTCTATTCTGAGCTAGTCTAAAAAGGTCTACATACCCTTCACAACCTACATCTCTAATAATTTGACTAATATAGCTTCGTCTAGGCCTTCCTAATCTATTTTTATTTGGTAGTCTATAATCTAAGACTTTACTAAATAGTCCCTCATGTCTTAACTAGTGCCCTATCATTCTATCTCTCCTGACCTTCAATTGTTTCCATATACAGGGATCCTCACCTATCCTTCTATAAACTTCCTCGTTTGTTACTCTATCTGTCCAACTAATCTTTAACATTCTCCTATAACACCAAATTTCAAAAGCTTCTAACTTTTTCTTATCTATTTCTTTAATTGTCCAAGTCTCACTACCGTATAGTAGAACGCTCCATACGTACGACTTTAAGAAACTTTTTCTATTATCTAAACTAATACTATTAGCTATTAGTAAGTTTTTCTTTTTTAAAAACATTTTTCTAGCTTGAGCTATTCTAGCTACTATATCCCTTCTGCTACGTCCATCTTTTGTAATTATACTACCTAAATAGCAAAATTCATCCACCTCCTCTAACTCGGTATTACCTATTTTTAATTTTGGTTTAGAACTAGGCTGTAACTCACTTGTCATTATCTTTGTCTTTACTGAGTTAATTCTCATACTATAGTTACTCTGTAGTATCTCATCTAAAATATTTAAAACTCTCCTAACTCTTTTCTAGACTCTGCTATAATGGCTATATCATCTGCAAAACGTAACATGTCTATTTTCTGTCCCTGTACACTAATACCTATCTCTTTCTCTCTCTAGCTAAGTTTAAAGCTTCCTCAATATAAACATTAAAAATCAAGGGAGACAGTATACAACCCTGTCTAACACCATTTCTAATCTTAGCTTCCTTTTCTATTTCATCAAATTTAATTACTACGCTTTGGTTTTTATATAGACTGTAAATAATTTTTCTATCCCTATGAGAGATTCCTATTTTTTGCAAAACCCTGAAAATAACAATCCAATTAACCCTATCAAATGCTTTTTCTAAATCTACAAACGCGAAATGAGTCTTTTATTTTTGTAACCTTTTTCGATAATTACCCTAATCATTAGTATCGGTTCTCTAGTCCTCTGTCTTTACGAAAACCATATTGGTCTTCGCCTAAATAATTCTCAGTCAAAGCTTCTACTCTATTTTTAATTATTATTGTTAGTATTTTGGAAGCATGGGAAGTTAAACTAACCGTTCTAAAATTCTCACACCTATCAGCTCCTGACTTTTTTGGGATTGGGATAATAATATTTTTTTCGAAATCTATTGGAACCTCACCTGTGTCATATATTGCTTTTACTAGTTCATATAATCTATCTACAGTTTTCTGACTTGCATATTTTATTAATTCTGCGGGAATATCGTCTATCCCTGGCGCTTTATTTATTTTAAGATTCCGAACAGCTCTATCAAATTCCTCTCTTAATATTGAGAACCCTATTTCTACATCCTCTTCTTGATCGTTTTCTAACTCATCCATTTCGTCTCCCTTATATAAATCTTCTAAATATCTTTTCCATCTATCTGCTACCTCAACTTTATTTATTAGAAGCTCATTATTCTCGTCTCTAATACCATTATATTTTTTCCTATCTTCCCCAAAAAACTTTTTAACTGCCCTGTAAGCCCTGTCTATCTTACCTACTCTCAAATCATCTTGTATTCCCTTACAATTCTCCTCCATCTATTTATTTCTAGCTCTTCTACACTCTTGTACTATCTTATTGTACTATAAAATTATTTTTGTAATTTTATATTTCTTTATCCTCGTGACTATCAGCTATAAATCAAATCTCCCAATTTTCTAAACCTTAATCTGATATCACGGGGTCGAGAATTTCTTTTTTTTCTTTTAAGCCCAAGGTAATGTCGGATGGAAAATGGCTTGAGACAAAGAAAAACTCTTAAGATATAAACGGCTAGTCGAGTGTTATCTCTGGGTAGATCATGAGCTTGGGTCATGGGTGAATAAAAGACCAAAAATATATTTAATGAGCGCCACCGTATTTTTTAATACAATAACCAACAAAATTTAACTGTGCTTGTATAAGGGGAATGCGGAACCCTTATCTTAACACCACTAACATAGCCATAAAACTTGAATTTCGCTCTTTCAGACACACTTACCAAGACCTCAACCACCAGATGTCATACAGATGTCTCAGCTTTACCTGTGAACAAACAAAAGCACAACATGGACCCCATTTGTGTCCTCAAAAACATTTGCCAAAAATAGAATAATAGAATTTAGGCATCTAAAATATACTGAGGGAATTCATTTTCATTACACACACTTTCTATTCCGGGAGGACTTGCGCTTTTTTTAAATGTTGAATAATAAAACGTCTTTCCAAAAACAAAAGGGATTCTATTAGGATAAATTTCTGATTATATACATGTGACTGTAATATTTAAATTTGTATCTTTCTCATAAATTTTCATAATAATGCCAATGAAGTTTTACATTCAAAATTAAGATCTATGTGTAGATCATTTCTATAAGATTTAATTAGATAGACATATAATTTATTAATTGTTCATAACACATAAGTTTCTTTTAATCATTGAAGTACTTCCTTGATTATTACAACAAAAATTAATTATCAAAGAGCAGACATTGTAAAATGTAATTATTCTAATTTAATTGTAATCTATAAAAAACACGCGAATTTCCTACACCAATGAAAGTGCCTTTACATGACCTGAAAGTCTTTAAACATAATGTAAAATTAATCAAGACAGCATATGGCGTCTAGATTGGAAAACGGTATCTACAATATTTTTTGTCTGACATAGGTTGTCATTCAGAATTTCTTAAAATACACTGTTTGCGTACATGTGCAAACAAACTGGCAAACAAAATACTTATTCGTTAATGTTACTGACTTTTAAAAAAAACTACTTTATATTTACGTTACTCAAAAAATCAATGTTGGATAATTCATAATAATTTACTATAATTTCAAAGCTATCAAAAGTTATAAACACTCACGTGCATCAAAAATGTACAGCAGGTGCCAGAGCTTGACGTCAGCTGTTGAACATTTCCATCGTAATATCTGTATGTGACATTAGTCATCGGTTTGAAATGCCGAGATCCCATGTAGAATGAACGTTTACTTTACTGCGTATTAAATTGAATAGAACGAAACCATAAATCCTTGCTTTAAATTACTGCCATGAAAATTTGTTTTAGTTTATTATCGAAAATGTTGTTGGAGATATGTCCTTAAGATATTGCACTAAGATGAAAAATATTAGTATAATTTATTGTATTGATATATACCAACTGTCTAAAATGATGTCCAAAGGGGTTCCATATTAATCAATTAATCTTCTTTCTAACTTTGTTAGAAGCCACGTGTTTCGACAGGGCCATTTCGACTTTACCTCGTCTGCAAAAGCGGCTTGCACTCTCGGACGTTGAGAATAAAGTGCCGACTGACAACTTGACAGCGCTTGGTAACAAACTTTAGAGTATATATATACGAGAATCTATGTGTTATTACGAATATTATATATTAATTTTTATTGGATGATAATTCACAAATTAAATACTTTAAAATACAGCTGTTTTATTTTTATTTTATTGAACTAAATGTAACTAGGAAAAAAATACGTTACATTATTTCTAACTGTATTATATTTTTGCTTACTTTCACTATCCACTTCTCTGAAAGGTTTAAGCTTTCTTCTATTCTCTATTAAATCTAATATCTCCTTTGTTACCCACGGTTTTCTCGCTTTTATTTTTTTCTTACCTATAGTCTGTGTTGCTGTATCATGTACCGTCAGTTTTATTTCTTTCCAGTGATAACTAAAAGTTATTGTTAAAAATTTTGCATTCTTTCTATTAATAACGTTCACATGTGAAAATTATTTGTATCTAGTCAAATCCATATTTAATATATGCCTAATTATTTATATCACATTCACTTATCTAGAAATTAAAGATTTGGAATAACTTCATTCCTATAACATATTTACAAAATACTTTATCGCTTCACTATTGCATTTTCCCTTAAAAATGGAACAAAAATTAACTCTTTTAAATGGTAAGAAGGAAATTATATTCGAAAGCAAACACAAATTATTTAATCAAACTACAAAAATTACGTTGTTTGATAGTAGTCAGAACGAAGAATTTTGGCTACAACAGAAACTTTAGATGAAACACGTAATAAATATGAATCAATTATTGACAGTAATAATGAATACCAGTTATCAGTTAAACCAACCGCACTACCAAATTATCAGAGCTTAATCGCATTTGAATACGAGAGACACTATTTATGTATTGAGAACTGGTAACACAGGTATTGCCAGGTAAAATCTGAAATTGCCATCGTAAAGTTTGACATTTTTGAAGTTACAAGTACTCAGACCATTTTGACGTGCGAGCACTATTTGTGTTTTCTGCAGTGTTTAAAATTTCATCTCAGCCAAAATATGAAATTAACTCGCGAAAATTTTCGAGCTATAATTTATTATGACTTTCGACGTGGTCTAACTCGAGAACAATGCATCAATCAACTGAATTTAATTTTTGGCGATAGAGCGCCATCCACAGCCACTGTATATCGCTGGTACACTGAATTCAAACGTGGACGTAGTTCGCAAGGTCGTCCAAAATCGGTGGTTGTGCCGGAAAATATCGATGCTGTGCGAAAACTAATTGAAGAAGATCATCATGTGACATATCAAGAAATCGAGAGATGTTTAAGCATTAGTATGATCAGCATACATAAGATTTTGCACGAACATTACTGTGTTCGGAAGCTGTGTGAGCGTCGGATTCCACATTTGTTGACAGATGCTCAAAAAATGCTCGTGTCGATTGGTGTCGTAAAATGATTTCAAAATACAACTGTGGTGCATCCAAAGCGGTATACAACATTGTCACAGGTGACGAGTCGTGGATTTATGCGAATGAGCCAAATGGTAACGTTTTTCTTCGTGAAACCGGTCTTGTGGCAACTGTAACCCTCGAAAATCAAAGGATCGTTGATTCAGCATGATATACGACCATTTGTTTGCCTGAAGTTTTCGGTATATTGAGAGAAACCAACCCAAAACGACGACCATTTTGCATCATCACAATGCGAGTTCACACACATCACATGCAACAAACGAGTATTTGGATACACAAAAGATTGAATTGATGGGTCATCCGTCTTACAGCCCCGACTTGGCACACAATGACTTCTTCTTGTTTCCAGTAATTAAAGATAAACTGTGTGGACAATGATATTCATTGCCCAAAGAAGCGGTTAAGAGCTTCAAAATGAATGTTTTAGAGCTACCATCTTCTGATTAGACAAAGTGCTTTAAAGGGCGGATCAAATGCATGTAAAAGTGTAATGATCTTAAAGGCGATTAATTGGAAAAGCAATAAAAATATTTTTTATCAAATTCATTTGTTTATTCTTTCTATTCTCAATATATAAATAGCGCCCCTCGTACGTATACAGTCGTATAAAACACGCAATAAAATTATTAATTCATCCAAAAATACGCAATCTACCGAAAAAGCTTCAAAATCAAATCGGGCTAACGTTCCGCTACCTGTTCTTGATGTACCATCTTTTGATGGAAGTTTTCGGCATGGAATTTGTTCTATTAAGCATTTAAAACTAACATTCAGCAAGTTTTATAATACTCGCACGTTAAAAACGGCGAAGAGCAAAAAAGAAGTTGGTTGGTATACTCAAAGCTGAAAGACGTTATATATTGTTCTGCTTGCCGACTATTTGGTAATTGCTCATCAAAATTAAGCTCCAACGAAGGACTAAATAAATGGAAGAATGTAGATGATCTCTTAAAGGCACATGAAATTTTTAAGTCACACAAAGAATATTTTCTAAAATGATTCAATTTAAAAAATCATTAAAATGTAAAACTGGTATTGATAATTCTTCAAAGTCTAAGATTGAACATGAAAAACAACGATGGAAAGATATTTTAGAGAAGTTATTTACTGTAATACAATTCTTCGCCTCCCATAATTTAGCATTTAGAGGACACTGCAAACTAGAAGATTTATTGAGCGATAATTTTCTAGATGTCATTAAATTAATTGGTCGTTTTGATCCTATTTTAAAAATTTGCAAAAAGTAATTTAAAAAAAAAATAGTGATTATTACCTAGGAAAAAACATTCAAAATTAACTCATATATTGATTGGAAATCACGTAAAAGTCAAAATTATAGAAAACATACAAAAACCTAAGTACTTTTCTGTAATTTTTGATTGTATTCGAGATACTGTTCGAACTGAACAAATGCCAATAATATTAAAATTTGTGAATGTAGATAATGGCGACACTGAAGAACATTTTATTAGTTTTAAAACCGCAGGAAAAACTACCGCAGAAAATTCAATTAACTACATTTTAACTGAACTGGAAAACTTCAGGTTACCATTAGAAAACTGCCGAGGTCAAGGCTATGACAATGGCGCCAACATTCGTGGGGAAAAGGTGGCGTTCAAAAAAGAATTTTGACTGCAATTCTTTGGAGTTTTTTTGTATCCTGCGGTTGAGATAACTGGAATTTAGTGTTTGAGGATGCCGCATCTTTCTTTAGACTTTTGCAACGACTTTATACGCCTTTTTCCAGTTCTAGTAAAAGGTGGGCCATTTTAAAGGAAAATGTTAATATTTCGCCAAAACCTTTATAGAAACAAAGTGGGAGTGTAAAATAGAACCCGTAAAAGCTGTGAAATATAAGTTAAATAATATGTGTGATGCTCTAAAAAGTTTAGCTGAAACAACAGATTGTGCCTTAGTTAGTCAATGCCAATCAATCGAAAAAAGAAATAATTCTTTTGACTTCGTAATGTCGCTAGCAATATGGTACGATATACTGCACAAAATAAATTTAATCAATAAGATGTGACAAGCAAAAATCATGCATATAACTGTCGCTTTATAACATTTGCAAGGTTTTATTAAAAAATTGATAGACAAATACCGAGATACTGACTTTCAGTCAATATTAATTCATGCAATAAAACCTGCTGAACAACCGGAAATTGAACCAACATACAAATGTAAAAGAAGCAAGCGAAAAAAATGATTTTTTGATTATAAAACAAAAGATATGAGTTTCTAGCTACCAGAAAGCAACTTTAAAAATAATTTTTTTAATGTGATTGTAGACACTGTTAGAGTAAGAGTTCAACGTTGATTTGAAACTCTTAAAGAGCACATTAATATAGTTGGTTTTATGTATCAAATTCAAAAATATAGTTTATAAGAGCGATGAGTCTATTCTAAAATACGGCAAAGATTTGGATATTTCATTAAGCGTCGAAGGAAACAAAGATGTGGATAAATTAGAACTATACGAAGAGTTAAAACTATTTGTAAGAGCGTTTGATGGTGAAAACAGTGCTATTTCCGCATTAAAGTACTTAATTGAAAACAATTTAAAAAAGTTTACCCAAATATTTGTGTTGCTTTAAGAATTTTATCTACAATTCCAGTGACCGTTGTCTCCGCAGAAAGAAGCTCGTTCAGATTAAAATTAAAAACAAGCTATTTGCAGAGTACAATGTTTCAAGATAGACTCTTGCTCTTGCATTGATTTTTATCGAAAACGATTACGCAGCGTCGCTAAACTACCAATATTTAATAGAAAATTTTGCTACAATAAAAAATAGAAAATGTGTGTGACTGAAAAATTGTATAAAAATTCAGAAAATCAGAAAATTTTTCTTATTTATAGTAATAGTTTATTGATGGTTTTATTTTAATTTTTACATTTTGTTTTTTTCAACATTTGAATTGACGTTATCTTTAAATATTAAATTAAAATATATTTCATTCTCATAAAGTTCACACAAAACATTCCATCAAGTTGTAATATATTAAATTCCTCAAAAGGTAAATAGTATGTCTGCTCTACCATATAGGCGACAGAACCTCGATAGATTACGAGGGGTTCCTGTTTGACTGTTAAGCCCAGGGTAAAAAAGATGTTAAATGGCTTTGAGAGAAAAGGGTCCCTTTAAAGAGATCTTCCAGCCAGCTAAGCTTCTTCAACTTAGGGCAGAGCTATGAGCTAGGGTCGTATGATGATATACGATAAAACGAAAGAAATTTTATTGGACGCCACCGTATCTTAAAGAGTGTTATGATAAGAAACTATCCGAAGATCAGATACGGAAATCTTCGAAAGAAAAAAAACTTAAGACGAGCAACATAAAAAAAATACTTACTTTGGTCTCTGCAATCTGAAATGGGAACGACGATCTCGTGCTATCTGAAAATTTAACCACATCTAAACATGCTCAAACTAGGGCTTCGTTAGAGCCTAGTCACTTTATTACAAAAAAATATTATAAATAGATCCACTAGTCAAAATTATACTTTCAAAAAAAAACTTTTAACTTTAACACTAATAATATCTTTCTTCAATACCAAAATTTCATATGTGTAAAATGTTTGCTTCTGGAGGACAATTACTGCTGACTTCAAAGAAAGAAAGTTTTACAACTTATTATTTTTTCTATTAGTTTAAAAAAATTTATATATATATATATATATATATATATAACATTGTTTATATAAAGTTAACTGTACGGAGACTTTCAAAACAGTTTCTTTATTACGATTTAAGATTAATCTCTGAATATTCATGGGATATTTTTTAATTGCATAATTTACATTAATTCTCTATAAGAAATATATGATTTTCATTTTTTATGTTACAGTTTATTCATGATACTTGAATAGGATCCTGTTCAGTATACAAGAAACAAATTAAATGTTAAAAAAAAAGTTTTTATAGATTATAGAACTATATTTTTAATAGACATCTTTAATGGAATCAAAGGCCAAAGAAAAATTCTTATTGTCGGCATTAAGCTGTATTTCAGGTGTACTGTCAAAATGTGTTATACACAATAATTCGGCAAACAATTCTTATCGTATCACACGTTTAGTTATGCAAGCATTTTAATACAACTTTGTAACTTCAAAAATAATCTTACAGAAATACCTTGAAAATAATAAGGTCATTTATGCATTATTCAAATACTAAATTTTGAACTAAATTTTACGTGAATCAAATTTAACTGATCTTCAAACCTTCACAAAAATTTCGAAAATTAACTTTATATAAACATATATAGCTTCTGCGAAAATTATTTGTACATCTTAATTGAATGTTCCTTGAAAAGAATATAGGTATAAAATGGAGGATGACTCACCCCTGGCTATCTGCTGGGCGGCCGGGTTTTTTTTTAAAACATCTGCGTTCTTACTCTTGTAGTTGTGCGCTGCTGACGCAGGGGTCCGGATTTAACCTTCATTCTAACCACTCATATGTAAGGGTTTCCACTTTTTTGCCAAGCAATAATTGAAACTGCATCTAAAGCTCAACCAGTTTCCAAAAGAATTTAAAACGTGTCTTTACTTTTCTTCAGTCTCGTACTTGCCATATGGTTAACGATTGTTTTACTTAATACATAATTTCCATTACTTTAATACTTGAAACTTGAAATTAATATTTTAAAACTTGGAATTAATACTTAAAACTTGCAACTTGCATAACACGGGCATAATACTTCCTACTTTAAAAAAAACTTCATATTTAATACTTGGTACTTTAAAACTTGCACTGAAATCAAACGGGAAAATTGAATTTAAAGGTAAGTTTGCGAATTATTTTCCTACCGTAGAAATATATCTACAACCATCTTAGGTCGATGCTGCAACTAAAACTGAACCCATAGTATACGTTGACTCCACTTTACTACTTGCTGGGACGGCATGTTTAATTAAAAACCTGCAGGCCCTCGATAACACTTCTATACGGATTACATGCTGATATCAAAATGGCTTGACCACGAGGCAATGTTAACTATTCAAGCATGCGCCGGGAAAGGGGATATTGAATCAAGATACAAGCAAATAGAAGAGCACTTAAAGGTTACTTTGACTATTCTAATTTAGATGGGGCACGATGTATGAATTCGTAATATAAGGTTTCAATTGAAGTTTAATATTTATTGAATAGGTGTATTGAACGAAAGCGTATATTTAAATAGCAGAAAATCGTAATTGTTACAAAGTTAACAATAAATCTTTGGTAATAATAATATCTTTTGTCTTTTTACCAAAAAACCTAAGTCCGCATTTCGCATTATAGCGTTAAATTTTGATTTTAACGTTAAAGGGTCCCGCAAAAAGTTTTTGCCCAAGGGCTAGCAAAGTCTAGTCGACAAAACCAATTCAAATGAGTAAATTATTAAAATAACCCAAAAAAAACCTTACCCATTTTAAATGTCTCACAGTTACTCTTGTTATCAAATGTGTAACAACTTAACTGCAGCTTACATTCTTTTCAATTTTTCCAAAAAGCCCAAGAAAACTATTAAAATATATAATTGTCTTATTCGTCAACATCAACATTATTTTTATTATTAAAACGCAATGATAAAGTATGTCAATCTTTTTGGTAAATAACCTTGAATTTTGTTAGGATGCGCTTAGTATCTGCTTTTCAGTTACTACATTTCTATTTATCTACTTTTAAGTAATATACTTCATTTTTTTGTCTTTTTAGCATTAGCGCAGTGATATATTCCTCATCTCTGTGGACACTGGGCGTATATATATATATATATATATATATATATATATATATATATATATATAGTAAGATGTATCTTTAAACAAACTCTTATGAAAATAATAAGAGCTATTGACAAATACAAATCGAGCTGGTAGTTATATAGCCATTAACAAAACATTAGCTTTATTACTTCACAGGGGAGGAAACATCCACTGACCAATGGTTTCGACGCGTTGCTAGCATACAAATTTATCAAGAAGGTTAAAATACGTGGAATATCCAAGTCGTAGAAGTATTACGATTGAACACCTGCGTATTTTTAAATTTTACGTTCTGTTTAATTTGTTTGGATAAACATGAAATTTCTGTGTATATTGCAAACGGTCGGATAAACCATAGCTTATGTTAACGACAAAGGCTAGATGAGCGGTTATTTAACTCAAGTAAGTCACGTCGCGAGTCCACGTGGATTGAAATAACCGATAGTAAAGAATATCGATTTGCACCACTAAGACTAGGGTAGAAAGAGACGGATAAAACAGATAAAACAGAGACACAGATAATAAAAGGCCGAATTTGAGAAGCGTCACTAGCTTTACGATTGGTTGAAATAAGAAGCAGATATGAGAGGTGGAAACAACAATTTCTATATAAAATTTAATTAGTTGTTCGCAGAGACGCGTTGCAAGACGTGTGAAAATTTCTTAGATTTAACTGGCATGAGTGCAAAAATTTAGTAGAATCGCTGTGCCGGACTGTCGAAAAGGGAAAAGAGAATGCGAAATTCTAAAAATTGTCCGTTGCGGGACAAATTCGACGTGCAAGCGCGCTATTACATAAACCCGTGTTTATAGGAGTTTCGCTCTCTTAGATTTTCGATTTTTATTCAATACTTTAAACAGTTTGGCTCTTAGATTTTCGATTTTATTCAATACTTTAAACAGTTTTCTCTCTTTATTTTTTGATGTTATACGATACTGCAAGCAGAATACGTGCTACGATACAAGTTATTATGCATTAGTGCACTTAGAAAAGATAGATAAGGTAATAAAGTCTAGTTATATTTGCGGGTATTACTGTACCAATTATCTAAATTAGTAGTGATAAATAAATACATTTAAGTATGCAGCTTTGTATAGCGTGAACGAATTATAAATTGCTTTGCTATTTTTCGGGAGTGAGTAATCAAGTGTTATTCGTAAACGTGAATGGATCCACTAAACAAGATATAGATATACATAGATGAGTTCCTGAGAAGCCCTGAAACAATTTTAGACGAATGGTGGTGTATAAAAATTTTAAAAGCGTTCAGAATCTGAGGACGTAAACATAAACCAGCTAGAATGGTGGAATTAGCAAGTCCGATGTGCATTGAAGCCACGATGCAGTAACCTTTAGGTAAATTATACAATTTTGTTCGATCTTTGATGTTTTGGTGTGTGTTGAATATCTTTATAATTTGTTTGATAAAAAAATGAACAGTAGTGAATTTGTATAAACAACAAATTTTTAATTTTAAGGTAAAATTTTCTTGTTTAAGTAGAAAGGAGTATTTAGCAGTTTATGTTTTGATTATGATGAAAATTTGGGTCTGTCTTTGAGCTCAATTAGACTAACCTGTTTAATTAACGTAAAGGGGTGGGAGATGCTCCCTTTTATTCAGACTTAGGTCTGCACATATTGTAACTTAATTAGTATGCATCCTACCAGGACTTTAATTCTGGATGCAAATTAAAAATGATGACAAATCTAAACTTGAAATTTTATGATATTTTATGATATTTATGGTGAAATTTAATTTTGAAATTTTAATGTATTATGAATATTGATGTAAATAGAGTTAACGTTGATGTTTGTGGTAGGAATTTGTTTTTTTTATGAATGAGGATGAAAGTTATCTAGGTGAGCAGCCGAGGCGGAAAGAGTAAAGAGGCGATTGTCAGAAGAGATTCAACAGGGCGAAAAATACAGCAAATCTTGGTGCCCAATTCGAGAGGCTCGACTATTTTTTATTACTCTGGTGAGGCTTTTTGTAGGTTTCACAGCAATATATATATATATATATATATATATATATATATATATATATAGTTAATAAATGAAATAATAACTTAAATCTTTATGCAAAGCCCAGATGATCATTTCAATTCGAGCTAGTAATTGAAAGATGGAAAATGTAACGTCTCAGACAGAACTCGAACCTGTATCTTAGTTTTTCGCGCACCATAAGTTTTCCAATTACGTCACTAAGACCAATGACGACAATTGGAAAATTTACAAATATAAATCATGTATACAACCATACATTAACGTACCTTTTTGTCAATCATATATGACAATGTCAAGTTTTTGACTTCTGTCAGTTATAGACAGGAAACGACGGTTAAAATTGCGACTATAAGCCAAGTATTAAATATATTAAGTAGTTAACTACACAAGGTAAGTTGATAAATACTAACGTAGTATAGTTAATAAGATAAAATAATAACTTAAACCTTTATGCAAAGCAAGAATGAGGTAATTGGAAAACGCATGGTACGCGAAAGACTAAGATACAGGTTTGAGTCCTGTCCGGAACTTTATATTTTCCATCTTTCAATTACTAGCTTGATTTGAAATGCTCATTTGGACCTTGCATAAAGTCAAAGTTATCTTATTAACTATAATACGTTAGTATTTATCAACTTACTTTGTGTAATTAACTACCTAATATATATATATATATATATATATATATATATATATATATATATAGGGTGCGGGATAAAGATACAGCAAATTTTAAAACTTGAAATTGTTGACTTACCTTCCTTTTTAACTTTGCTTTGCCCGTCTAACTCAACGGAGGTGTTGGAATTTATAAAATGAAATCAAACACAGCAATATTAAAGCATTTATACAGTATGAGAGTTTTCCCTTATGCAAAAGCATATAGAACATTTACAACATCGTTTCTTTCAAACATCAAATAATTTCTAAGAAGTACTTATTTACTTAATTATAGAAATAGTTCTTACTTTATTTTAAATTTACAGAAATAATTTTTTTATGGATGGTTTATCTGGTTATGATTCTCGCGCTTGTAAGGCTTGTTTGGCCAAAAAACCTTGATAGATAATCTACTAAAAGGTCAGAGTGTTTCGAGCCTTGAACACAAACTTTCCTGGTAAAGTTCCTTACAAAATAAAATTACTATATAATTTAGACCTATTCTACTTTAGACCTAAATTAAATGACAAAATTCAAATATCAGTTACAAACCAAGTTTAAAAAAATATTATACTTGTAAAACTCCACGAAGCCTTTGTCTTCATCCAACTCGTAATTAAATATCTTTCTATTCTAAATTGACGTCCAAATCAGCTTACAAGATCCTCTTATTATATACATTTCCGTTTAGAAATCAATGTGTATCCTCGGTTTGATTATTCAAAGAAAATTTTAATAGTCTTCATTGTATATAATTATATTTAATAATTTCCATCTTTTGATGCCGGTTACGTTTAAAACATCACTTCTTTATTCATTGTTACATTTTAAATATTGAATTACAGTTTGTGTATTGCATACTTCAAATAATGTCGTCGCGCTTAAATGAAAATTTTGCGTTCGAATTCATGAATCTCTGAATGACCCTTTTAACAAACGCTTCCATTTATATACTAAATTATCTATTTCTAGAATGTAGTAGTATTTCATTTTTAATAATATACGACTATCAGACGTAATTTTTTGGGAAATCCTCAATAGCGTTCAAAATTATCGGATTTTAATACCTGGTTATCTCGTTCCAGTTATTAGTGACATGCGTTACTCGTCTTTGTTTAACACCCAAGGTTAATGTGGCGTCCCAGACTAATCTAGTAATTGCGAAAGGTAATAAATAACTTTTATCAATTTTTGTTACATTTTATGGATTTTTATTATTCTGGACGCTTCCTAGAATAAACGTTTATTTATTAATGAGTTCAACGAGTTGACTTACTTCTCAATTCCTCTCGAAAATACAAGAACATATTTTATTTAAAATATTTTCAGGTAATACACAGGGTGATTAATTTAAACCTTAATGGATTTATCATACAAATTAGTTGCATTTTTATAGCAAATACTTGCTATTACGGTAAAATGTATTTTGAGATTATAATTGGGGTTTTAAATACAAAATTGATTGCAATTCTTATGTTAAATGCTAAAGCTAACACTATTCTATGTTTTTTACAGCAAATAAAAAGCATTTTAATGAAAAATGTATCGATTATTCATAAGTGAAAATAAATGGCTTTGTATCTATCATAAAATGATCGATCTTTTAAGGTATCTTAAAATTAGTTATTTTCACATATACAGCTTACTTTATTTGCTATTTATTTACAATACGCTTATATCATACAGGGTGATCATACACGCGGAACTCGCGTTTTTGCACGGCACTTTAATAAATTAAAGTACGCTTGTATTATACAAGGCGTTACCATGAATTTACGGAAATTTCCATTTTTTCCGGATTTTTTTATATTTTGGTGGGATTTATTTGTAGAATCTGGGTTTAAATGATTTCTCATGATGCCCTATCACGTCAATATATATATATATATATATATATATATATAAATTTTAATTTTATTTTCTTGACCATATGTTATAATATATTAAGATAGGTTCTTGGATCTTGGTCAGTAAAAACTTTTTTAAATAAAAACACTAAAACAGTATAAAGCTTGTAACTTTTGTTCTGTACATCTTACGCGTTTCGGTTTCATTAACCATCTTCAAACTTATTCTAAAAATATTACCTATTTTATAACCTATTTTATAAATAAATACATACCAGGAAATTCATAAGTAAAACTAAACAACAATTTTAAGTGAGGTTATGTCAATAATTTAAAATATTTACCGTTATTTAATAAAAACAAAAACAAGAATTTCGCTCACTTACTTTAATTTTGAAATATTAAGCAACGAATGTACTTAATTAATAATGTTTTACTTCATTCTTTCTAAAATGAATGAACAATTTAGGTGTTATGTTATCTTTTATTAACTTATTATCTAATACTATATGAACTGCTACATTTAAATATTTACTTAATAAACATATATATATATATATATATATATATATATATATATATATATAATATATATATATATATATATATATATATATGTTTATTAAGTAAAATTTATAATAGATATAAATAAATAAATAAATAAATAAATATAAATAATTATATTTATAATATATATAATATATAATATAATATATATATATATATATATATATATATATATGTTTATTAAGTAAATATTTAAATGTAGCAGTTCATATAGTATTAGATAATAAGTTAATAAAAGATAACATAACACCTAAATTGCTATGATCAGGCTATTTAAGGTCACAAGGGAGAAACACGTCATGAAAATATCATAAATATCACAAAAACCACGAAAACCAAGCATTCAAATCCAAAAATGTATATAATTTATTCATTATGTAAAAGTAAATGTAAATCGCCCTGTATAAAATCAAAAACAAGCTACAATTAACTAAAGGAAGCTCATTCCGTAATAACTTCACTACATGCATTATAATTGCAGAAGCAATTCAATCATTTTTAGAACATTTAAAGATATTCTCTAGTTGCAAACAAATGCAAATGCAACATATTGAAGGAAAATAACCGTGAAATGAATTTCTTTCAATCTAAACGCATCTGCGTAAAGAAAATAATAAATGCGTATAATTTATACCAGTTGTAAAAGTCAAACATTTAAAAACAAGCATAGTGCATAAGGTATGAATATTAGAGGTGACAATATACGTGCAAAATTGAACCATTTATTAATCAAATCCCGCTAGAAAATTTCGATGTACATGCAGTTAACAACGTACATAAAATGCCATTCTTGGTAATACGTGCAGCTTGTAACGTGAATTTGATACCATTGTTAATCAAGTCCCTCTAAAACCCCACAGATTGCAGAGACAATCAATGAAACGCTTGGAATATTCTGGAAGGAAGTTGATTCTATAAAACTGGGGAAGCAGATACAGGATTATCATTCTATAATTCACGCGCCGACTGCACTACTTTGAAAGAAGAGTATTACGTGAATATAAACTTTTAGTGAAAGTCAATTATTTTAAAAGTAGAACTAAACAAAATTTTTACGTAAAGTGATAAACAGTAAAGCGCGTGTTGAAATAAATTAATATAGAATTTTGCGGTTAATAAAAGCGTAAGTCTAGAAATAATTAATATGATTAGAAATTTGTGCAATTTCATTAATTTAGCGCACTAAGTAATTAATTAAATTACTGGGTTAACAAACTAAATTACTGGTAAACAAAACAAAGTCAATGGTTACTACTCTAAGTATAGGGTTAATACTCCAAGTTGCTGGTAAATATTTCAAATCACTGGGTTAACACTTTAAGTTGCTGGTTAACGACTCTAAGCTACTGAATAAACGACCGATTTGGGCCAGAAAGCTCTAGCAAGAAAAAACAGGAGAAATATTAAATCAGAATTATTTATTCAAATTATAGCATGTTGCATTTATAATTTTACATAATTTCTGTATTTAGAAACGAGCTTAAAAAGCTGGATGTAAGCAGTTATGCTACGTCGGTTTGGCAAGAAAATCGCACAGCAACATATATACACGCCGGTTTGACAGAAAATCAGCACAGAGTCCCAGGTATATCCAATGCGCGCAAAGCGCTGAGGCTCCACTGTTTTTGTTGGTTGATAGTTTGCTTAATGATGAATGTGTAATGGGGCTCGTTAGGCCTTTACTCTCGGGGGGCGCAGCGCTGGGTGTCTTTGTTGTGGTGTTTCACCCTCGTGGGGCGCTCGTGTTTTTGCTTGATGAGGATTGGGGCTCTTTAAAGCTTCGCCCTCGTTTATATTCTCTTTGTATTAGTTAATTGAAGAAAGAGATTTTTTAGGTTAAGCAAGAAACGTGGCGGATGACGTATAGCATTCTCAAAATGGTAACTGCACAATGGGGCTCCCTAGCATGTGCTGAACGAAGCTGTGCTCCATGAGAGATTTTTTTGGTTTAAGCAACAAACGTGGTGGATGACATTAAACATTCTCAAAATGATAAATGCAGAATGGAACTCCCTAGCATGTTCTGAACGAAGCTGTGCCCTCTTAGGTACTTGATTACTTCGGAGATTTTTAGGTTAGGTAAAAATTAAACGTGGTAAAGAATTTTAGGCTAAGCAAGCACGTGCATATGGTGAAGAATTTTTTTACTCTTGTCGCATTAGTTAATTGAAGAGAGGTTTTATGGGTTAAGCAAAAAAACGTGGTGGATGACGTAATCATTCTCAAAATGATCAATGCGGAATGAGGCTTCCTAGTATGTTTTGAACGAAGCTGTGCCAACTAGGTACCTGACTACTTCGGAGATTTTTAGGTTAAGCTAAAATTAAATGTGGTGAAGAATTTTTAGATTATGCAAAAACGTGGATGTGGTGAAGAATTTTTAGCGGCCCTCGAGAGCTTTATTTTGTATTAAATATCAAATAACACAAGAAAATATACGATTCGTAATATAATAATTTTTAAAGTAAAAGTATGCACGAAAAATCTTGTAACAAGTTATTTATGGTTGCATCAACAAAATAATTTAACAAGAATTCGCAGCCGGAAATCTAGAATATAACCTCGTCTTTTTCTATCGTAATTATAGCTGTCTGGTAATATATGCAAATCATGTCATTATTCGACTCGTAATATAATGGTTGTAATTTAAAATAAGGTGTGTATGCAAAAAACATATTATTTCTGTACTAAATATCAGTAGGGTAGCTAAGCCGCTTTGGCAACAGAGATCCACAGCAAGATATGTATACGCCGATTCGAGAACAATATGAACAGCTAAGCTGCTTTGGGAAACAAAACGTGCAGCAAGATATGTATACGCCGCTTTGAGAACAAAATTGTCTTTGTGTGTAAATTTGTTGCGTCGTGGGGTCGTTAGGTCTTTGGGGTGTGCGTTCGGCGGGGTCGTTAGATTTTTGTCGTGGGGTGGTGCGCGTGCGCTGGGGTGGAGATATTTTCTTAAGAAATTTTTTTAGCAGCGTTCCCGACGTTAAATATTAAATTTTAAAAAAACGTTGTATGTGTAGAAAATGGAGTTCACGTGTTGGTTCGTATTTTTCTGGGGTAGGTTAAGCTAAAAATTAAAACGCCGCGGTGAAGAATTTTTTTAATATTAGGCAAACGCGTGCAAGTGGTAAAGAGTGTTTTAGCTCTCCTCATAAGCTGCGTTTTGTACGAAGTAGAAAATAAAATTGAGAAAATATACGAAATGTTATATGATGGAGGTCAAATTTTTACACGTTTGCAGGTAAAATCTTGTAAAAAAGAAGTCGTTCACTTCTCGCAATTTCAATGTCACGATAAAATACTAAGAATTTGCACGCAGTCGAATATAACAACGTATTTGGAATTATAAATCTCTGGTAATATATGTAAATCACGTCGACATTTGACTTTTAATATAATGTATTTAATTAACATAAGGTGTGTGTGTGTTTGCAAAAACATGTCAAGACAGGTATGCCGTATATTTCCTTATTGGTATGCAAATTATACCACCTTGCATCATGATTTATTTGAGATTTAAATAAAAAATTAATTTAATCTTATATAAAGGATGTCTTGCTTACATTTTAGCAATTTGAATATATTTAAATGTAATTATACATTTAATTTATGTGGCAATAAAAATTCTTTTACTTTTAGCGGTTTGGTGATTGAATGTAGATGACGCATTAGACATTGTATATATATATAACTCGTTTAATTTCACCATTATTTGAACCTGCGTTTTTGAAGTGTTCAGTATACGTGCAGCGTTAGTATAAAAAGTAAGTTACATTTTTTTTTATTTTGTAAAAAGAATATTTTACTTTATAATATTTGCAAGTTTGTAACAGCATTGCTGTTGTTTGTAGATGGATCAAGTAATACAAAACAATAATAAACAGTCCGTTGTAGGCCCTAGAAAAGAGGCAAAGAGGTTAGCCGAATTGCCACTAAACGTTCCACAAAGAATTTACAGAGCAAGAATAGTGCATTCCAAATATGGTGATTGTGTTCTTATTGAGTTAGCGGACAATATTTCATTTCTACCACAACGCAACACGAAATTGTGGAGAAAAAACATGGAGGAATTGGGTTCTGGAAAATACGCAATAACCATATTAGAACTAATAGATATTAAAAGACCCAATCATCTTGTTTCCTACAGAATAGAACACATTTAGAAAAACAAAAATAATTGGTATGTTTTATAATTATTGCTTGTTTTGAATAATGACTGAACATATTAATACTTTAAGTAGCGAAATTGTTTTTAAAGTTAATAACGCATGCAATATTTTATTTAAAAAGTATACAATTAAAGAAGCTGAAATTTTGTTAAAATATATCAAACGATACTTAAGGTTATTTGTAAAGGCGGTTAGACATGGTGACTTAAATTTAGGGCTGTTAAGGCAAATTCAAACCAATATGGGATTGTTAAAAAGCATTCAATCGTCAATTAAAAATTTTCATGTAGGAAGCGGCATTCAATCTGTTTCACAACCATCATGTTTGGGAGTCAAATGGATTGATTTGGTTTCCGCTTTTGCAAGAAGAATTAGAACAGGCGTTATAATAAACATGCATCATAAGGATTTAATGGCATTTTTTAATGATTGCTTTAAGGTAATTAAAATTAAAATAAAAAATAGTTTAAAAAAATTAAATTTAATAAAAATTAATATTACACTTTGTGGAGAATTCATTAAAACATCTAATATTGATGAAAATAATGTAACGGATTTTAAACATTTTAATACGAAAATGTGGCGATTGACGTAGGAACGGATTTAACATCATGGTTTCGTGATGATGTGGTTGATAAACTAAGAACAAAACTATCGGAGTTTCAGGAATCAAAATCAGGCTGGGCTTTGAAAAAATTGTATCGATGGAAGTTAATATTAATAAATACGAAATGGGCAATGGACGTGTTTCATCTTTTATTCCGCTTCCAAAGCAAATTTCAAATAAATATGCATGCATCAACGTGAAAAATTCAGATGAGTGTTGCTTTTTGGGCAATTGTTTCAGCATTATTTCCTCTAAAATAAGAAGTAATCTCACATCCTCATATCCACACTACAGATTAGTTTTGAATGTTGAAGGATTGGAAATGCCGATGTCGATTAAAAATATTTCAAAATTTGAAAATATGAATAAAATTTCCATAAATGTATACAGTTTAGAATTAAATTGCGCTAAAGAAAAATCGTTCTATAGTGTGGTGCCAACAAGGCTTACTATGCAGAAAGCTGAGAAGCATGTAAATTTACTCATAATTCAAAATCAATATTTTCCAAACGTAAACAATTATAATACTCCAAGTGAGGATTTTGAAAATGTTGAAATAAAATACCATTATGTTTGGATAAAAAGTTTATCGCGGCTTATTGGCACTCAACTAAATAAACATAAACATAAAAAATATATTTGCGATCGTTGTCTGAATTACTTTAACACCTTCGATAAATTAAATGATCACTCTAAATATTGCGAAAAAGTAAATATCTGTAGAATTTCATATCCTAGGCATCGTCATGTTGAATTTAAGAATTATGTTTATAAGCAAAAAGTACCTTTTATAATTTATTCCGATTTTGAGACTATTTTAAAACCTGTTAAAAATCATAGTTATCAAAATATTTCAAGCACTTTAAAGTATCAACATCATAAAGCTTTTAGTGCTGGTTATTATTTAAAATGTGACTATGATGAATCGTTATCATTTTTTAAAAATTATTTGGGGGAAGATTGTATAGATTGGTTTGCAAACGAAATGGTGGAAGTTGCAAAATTTGTTCAAAGTAAATTCAAACATATTGAACCAATGATTGAACCTCATAATAACATTATTGCAACACATTGCTCTATATGTGAAAATGCATTTTCTGAAAACGCTATCATCGTTAGAGACCACTGCCACTTTACTGGCAACTTCAGAGGTTTTACACACCAACATTGTAACCTCAACTTTAGAAATAGTTTTGTTGTACCGGTTGTGTTTCATAATATGAGTGGATACGATTCCCATTTCATGATACGAGAATTATCAAAAAAGGGTAATATTAGTTTATTGCCATTAAACAAAGAGAAATACATTTCATTTACTCTGAACGATCTAGATGCTGATGATGATGGTGATGCTAAGATAAAGTTTCGTTTCATTGATTCTTTGAGATTTTTAAATTCATCTTTAGACAGTTTAGTGGCCACATTGCAACCTTCAGATTTCAAATATTTATCGAAAGAATTTTCAAATGTCTGTTCAAATAAATTGAACTTATTAACAAGAAAAGGTGTATTTCCATACGAGTACATTGATTCAATGTCTAAACTGAATGAATTTGAACTTCCAAAAATTGAAAACTTCTATAGCATGTTGACTGGTGAACATGTCACTGAGGATATGTATAACCATGCTCTAAAAGTTTGGAATGCATTTCAAATAAAAAACATTTCGGAGTATGCCTTACTTTATATAAAAACCGATATAATGTTGTTAACGTGTGTTTTTGAACAATTTCGCAAAAAGTCGTTTGCCACATATGGGCTCGATCCTGCTTGGTACTTCACCTTACCAGGGTATGCTTGGGATTGCATGCTTAAGCATACAAAATATAAGTTAGAGTTGCTTATGGACATTGATAAAATTATGTTTATTGAAAACGCTATTAGAGGTGGTATTAGTCAGGTGAGCAACCGATATTCCGAAGCTAACAATAGATACATGCATAATTATGATGCATCTAAACAATCCAAATATCTTCTATATTTGGATGCTAACAATCTTTACGGGTGGGCAATGTCGCAAGCATTACCATACGGAGACTTTGAATGGGTTGACATTAATCTCGATATTATTTCAATTCCAGATGATGCTCCAGATGGATATATTTTGGAGGTTGATTTGGAGTATCCTGAATATTTACATGATTTACACCGCGATGTGCAGAACATCAGATCCCTCCAGGATCAAAATTGCCTAAATTAATGACCACCTTATCCAATAAAACTAAGTACATTTTACATTACAGGAATCTTAAACAGGCGTTGTTAAACGGACTTAAATTGACAAAAATCCATCGAGTTCTAAAATTTAAACAAAGCTGTTGGTTAAAACCCTATATTAATTTGAATACTGAGCTTCGGAAACTTGCAAAGAATGAGTTCGAGAAAAATTTATTCAAATAAATGAACAATGCGGTATTTGGAAAAACAATGGAAAATATTCGAAAGCACCGTGTTGTAAAGCTAGTTAAACGTTGGGAGGGCCGTTATGGAGCGAAAAATTGGATGGCAAGCCCCATGTTTCATAGTTACACAATTTTCGATGATGAGTTAATGGCTATTGAGCTAAACAAAACCGAATTAATCTTTAATAAACCATTATATGTTGGTATGTCCATATTAGATATTTCTAAAATTTGTATGTACAATTTTCACTACAATTTTATGCTTCCAATCATGAAGGTGGAAAATTGCAAGCTCATGTATAGCGATACCGATTCGTTTATTTATGAGTTAACTTGTGACGATGTATATAACGAACTTATTAAGTCAAATCTCTCAAAGTTTGACACTTCTGGGTATGATGTAAATAATCGCTATGGAATACCTCGGGTTAACAACAAAGCTTTGGGGCTCATGAAGGATGAAACAAACGGTGTAATAATAACACATTTTGCTGGGTTACGATCGAAAATGTATAGTTACAAGTTGGAATGCAATCCAAATGAGAAGGAAAATAAAACACGTAATCATGGTGTTATAAAAAATCCAAAGGTATCAAATATAATGTAGTAAAAAATGAAATAACTTTTGAAGACTATGTTTCATGTTTAAAAGATTTTAAAGAAAAGAAACTTAAGCAAGCCACGTTCCGTTCCTACGCTCATGATGTATTTACAATAATTCAGGAAAAATTGCATTAAGTCCATATGATGATAAACGTAGTCTAATACCACATTCATATGATACATTACCGTGGGGACATTATAGTATCGCGATGATGGAATAAATATATTTTTTAGAAGTTTAAAACAAGCAATAATTAAGAAAAACTTACTAAATATTTTATTTGTTTTACAGATAACCGCTTCCCATTATAGTTAACAGTATGGATGTTGAACAAGTAGTAGAAAATCAAAAAGAAATTGAAGTGCCTAGTTTACTGACAATTAGCATAAAAACAATACTGAATCAAATTGGGTTAACCAACCAGAGTCATATTGGTATGTTAAAATCAATACTTCCAAAAACAGTATACAAAAACATAAAAAGAACCGTTATTGGAATGTTTAATAGTGCAGATATTTATGAAGTTAACCTCAAATTTCTCAAGTCTGTGCTACTACAAAATGATTTTGAAAAGCATGCGTCGAAGTATTTGGAGAAGTTGGTCAACTGCCACAACGATCCAACTAGAATCAATATAATGTATATAAAAGAACACATCAATCCAATAATGTATTCCAATTTTCTAGCAGAATACCTATACATATTTGAGGAAATTGGATGGGATCATTTTTTGGCTACTGTTTTAACAACAGGTGAAGAGGACATACTTCATAAGTGGGATTTTACAAAACCTTTGTCTGAAGAGCAATACATGTGTTTAATGTATATTCCAACAAATCGCATGCCTCAATTTGCAGAGCGATACAATCGTGTAGTTGTACATTCTTGGGAAAAATTAAGTACTATCACAGCTTCTACTGAGAGTTATTCATGTTGCAAAGAATGTATGAGAGGTGTTAAGGGTGTAATTAAAATACAAAATTTATGGTATTTGAAGATGCTTGTATAGTACCAGATCTTATATGGAACATGAGTTATTGGTGTTGCAGATGTGAAAGAATGCCTTTATTTCAAGTAATCGATGAGTCAGAATATTATACTCATATTGATTATATTACACAAGTTTAAATGTTGTATAATGGATTGCGGTTGTTGTATATGTAATAATAGAAATAAAAATGTTTTTTCAATTTGTATATTATTGAACTGAATACACTATTTTAAATCATTCAAATCGCATAAAATTCTATCATAATAGTAAAAGATACATTGCTTTAGACCAATACACAAACTGCATAAACTGCATAAATTATTAAAAGTCTCCAAAGTCTGAAACATGCAATATTCATCATTATTAGAATAATTTTTCACTAAATCTAAAACATTTCTATAGTATGCATAAAAGTTCATTTCTTTTAAGAGGTTTACTTGATCAACCACTATACATTGATTTGCTTCCAAAATCTGAACTACATCATTTTCACAAAGCATATATTCAACATCATGTTTAGTAAGTTTCAAAAACTTTTCATCATTGTATACGACTTGTTGTAACTTGCACGTATCAATGATTGAATCATCGTCATTACCATTGCCATCCAATGGTTGTTGCATAGTAAAGAAGTTAACTTTGTTATTAAGCAATTCCATAAGGTGATTCCACTCAACATCGCTTAAACTAATTTTATTGTTACCATAATCATTTAAGTAGCTATGTCGATTTAAATCAATTGCAGGTGTAAACTGTCGAGCTGGAGATAAACCTACTTTGATGTTATAGTATGAGAGTGGAAATGTGGTTTGTAGCAGTAAATAATGTTCACTTTTGCTAGCATGTTCAACTTTATCTAGATATTGATTGATTGCAGCATCATAATCAACATCTTCGGATGATGATGATACATCAAAATCATAATAATCACTTTCAACACTACTTTCTTCAACCATGATTGCAAAGACCTTTTGCGATACTGAAATCACGTGAGAAAATGTTCATTATATTTTTTGAAACCCCACTTCCCCGCCATTACAAATTGGATTTTTTATCCATGAATTGTGAGAATTATCAAACCCCAACCATTTTACAAATAGACGATCTCCTTTTTGGCGTAACAATTTTTTCAACAAGAAAAACATCAGGATGTGAGGTTTTCTGCAGTTCTTCTGCATAAAAATGCCCCAAAATCGGTTCACCTTTAGAATCTTGAAGTAGATAGGTAGCAGGATTGCCAACTACTATTTTAACAATTTTAAAGATTTCTGTGGAATAATTTGGCATGTAACCTTTAGGAAAATCAGACTTGTATTTCGAAATTCGAACATGGTCACCAACTTTAAATTTTATCACCCCCATTACTTTCAAGGCATTAAACTGTGGTAAATATGTGAATTCGGTGACATCTTTAGGCTTCATTTTAATTTTCGAATGTTTTTTGTTATTATACTGTTGAGTAATATTAGGCAATGCATCCAACCATTTACATTTACGTCTAAGGCTAAATTGTTTGAATAATTCATTCTTTAACGTTCTAATTACT
This sequence comes from Platerodrilus igneus, assembly GCA_036346225.1. Lineage (NCBI taxonomy): Eukaryota > Metazoa > Arthropoda > Insecta > Coleoptera > Lycidae > Platerodrilus > Platerodrilus igneus. The sequence goes on from JARFIW010001200.1 coordinate 1,381,691, forward strand.
CGTATAACTATGGCAGCTTTTTTTGTACTGAATGTAGAGTAATGATTAATGTTATGCATCTTCATTAATTTTTCATATCTGCTGTTGTAAAATTCTTTACCATTATCGGTTTGTAAATTATCAGGCACACGGCCTTCGTTAAAAATGGATGTCATTGCCCGACAAACATCAATTGCATTTTTTGATTTTAAAGGACGTGTCCATAGATATTTTGAATAACAATCTATCACCACTAACACATACCTATAATTGGCATTTTCCTTAAAATATTGATCAAATTCGATAAAGTCGGCTTGCCAGAGATCGTCTCTGTGTTTAATAATGGTACGTTTTCTAGGAAAATTTTTCTGGCGGCTTTATACAATTCTTCAACAACGGTAAGCTTTGACATTATATGGAAAGTGCACAATACTGGGTAACTATTATTTTTTCTCTTGATGTGCAATCGACAGTCGAAACCGTTGACATCAATAATAATACTAACGATTGGAACCTTGCAACGTTGGAGATGACAAAGCTGGTGTTGTAGTTAGTGAGATTGACGAGGTTATAGAGGTTGATGCTGGTGAAGTTGTTATTGTCGAGATCGGTGATGTTGTTGAAGTTGATGTTGTTTGCACATTACACTTTTCCTCAATTGTATTCAGCAGCTGTTTGTGTAAATTACTAATACAGGTATCCACGTATCGCTTATTGGCAGCATCATAATCAGCTTGTGGTTCTATAACATTACAAAGTTTTTTGTATTGCATATCATATTGATCATCAAATGTATAATAAAGCCGATATTTTGTGGATGAATGTGTACCAAACTTATCGATACTCATCTTTCAAAATGCTATTATGCAATGATCCCTTCTTCTCTGAGCTCTTCTTCGATACTAATTATTTCATTATTGTGACCAGTATGACCTGCCGATTTTGATGCGTGTAACAATCTAAGTCGCTCAACTAGTTCGTGAGGTGTGTTCCAGTACACATACTCCTTTGTTTTAGCGTTGACTTCTTTCAACAGACCATATCCTACTGGTGCATCTAGTATTGGTTTAATAATTTTGATGTACTTATACGATCTGGAGCCAATAATTTTGTTTTGAGGATCATAGTTCCGTTTAAGAGCGTTAGTAGCTTCTAAAATCTTTCTGTACTCCTTTTGATCATTCTTGGTATACTTTTCAGGTTTTTTAAGTATTAAAAGTTCATATAATCCTGGAGTGCCTTTATAAGTTTTACCATTTATAACTAAATCAGCTGATTTGGGTGTTATGGTAACTAAAGCATTTCCCATACTCCAGTGATCTGTACTAGCATCGTATCGGAGGGCACTATGACCATAATCGATTTCATCTTCTGAATTTTGAATGATTAGTTCTATATATTTTCTAGGTAAAGGATGCTCATATCGCTCTAGAAATTCACCAGTAACAACATGATCATCATCATCATCATCCTTTACTTCAACTTTAGGCAAAATGCCAAGAGCAGCAACATCAGCAGAACTATCTGCAACTGCCAACTTTGATTTCAATTTATGGTTAACAGATGCATATTTTTTTGTTTTAGCAATCTGCAGTAATGGTTCAATTATTGGTTTATATGCTGTTTCAACCATTCGCTGAGTATCAAGTTCACCCTCTTAAGAGCTTTAAGTTTACGATTAATTGAACGTCTAGTTTTCGTTAATCTTTCTTTAATCGTTCTATCAGTGACATCCATCTTGTTGGCTTGCAGAGTAGAAACTGAGCTGCAGTAAAGCGGTTATAGAAAGTTTATATTGTTATATAACAATCAAATCCCTTTCGATATCGTCCATAATTAAAGTCTTTTGCAATGCATAGAAAATCATATTTTTCCAGCCAACATCGCGAGCACATTAATTTAAAATGATCAAAAGTCATATCGGTACCAACATGTTCATCATATATGTGTTTTAAATTTAAATGATCTTGTTTAAATAGGACAACTATGTTAACATTATCACGTATTAATTGTTTTGGTACTTTAGAATACGTTTGACACAGATAAAATGAATCTACACCCGAATGTCGACCCCTGCTGAAATATTCGCGAATTATATCCTGATTTAAGCATGAAATATCGTCAAATATCATTATCGTATTTTTACTGATTGCTTCTGGAGGGGTGACATTCTCTTTATCGCTATAGGCGTAGTACTTAATGCCCTTTATAGATTTAAAAGTTGCTCTAAATATTTGTATTTAGCTTGTTCCAATGATTTGGAATACACGCACACATTTTCAAACCTTAATCCGTGTGGTGCCTCCAATAAACTAATCATTACATTGGTCTTTCCACATCCTGATGGTCCGCATATTATCGCCCTGATTGATGTTGGAAATAAAGGTCCATGCTTTCCCACAACTTCAGATTTTAAAAATTATGATCGTCTATACTTAATTGTTGAGGCTGCCGTATAAACTTCATATTAAGTCGAATGTTTTAATAATACTAATCAGTTGATGGCTAAACGTTGTAAAGGAAGGGTGTTCTAAACACCTTGATAAACAAATTACCGGTAGAGCTTCATGTACCGGGATACCAATTTTGTGGGCCAGGCACCAAGTTACAAGAACGATTAGTACGAGGTGATTCCGGCATTAACGATCTAGATAGATTGTGTCGCGATCACGATATTGCTTATGCTCAAAACCCTGACGACTTGACCGCACGACACAGAGCTGATAAAGTTCTAGCAGAAGGCGCTTGGAACCGAGTGAAATCGAACAACGCTCAGTTTGGAGAGAAAGCAGCCGCTTGGGCCGTAACCAATGCAATGAAAATTAAAACCAAACTGGGTATGGGGTTACATCAAGAAGGATAAAGAGGAAGAAAAGAGACAGTGTTGTTCATTTAAAGGGGTATATTGACACCAATTAGAACTGCTGTAAAGCATATTGTCAAAGATTCAAATGTGAAGAAATTTATCAATATGAGTTTACTTGCTGCAAGAAAAGCAGTTAAAACCGCTGGTGGAAAAAAGAGAGTGCGATTTCCTCGAATTATTCCCATACCTAAAGCGGGAGGCTTTCTTCCATTTCTAGTGCCACTATTTGCAGGTCTTTCAGCTGCAGGAGCACTAGCTGGCGGTGTTGCAGGGGTCGCTAAAGCTGTCAACGATGCTTCGGCAGCTAAGAAACAATTGGAGGAAAATCGACGTCATAATGTCACCTTAGAGGATATAGCTTTAGGTAAAAAAGGTGAAGGGTTATATCTTTCATCGCGCAATAAAAAAGGATTTGCTTTATACTTAAAACCCAATCGAAAAAACTTGTAAACTTGCCACGTAGAGCACTATTTGATTCAGATCTAAAGAAATATGCTAAAGGTTTACCTTTCTTTAGAGGAGTATTTATGCGTGATGCACTGCCAGCAAAGCCTCATGTTAACGAATCTGCTATTGTAAACTTAGATGACAACGTTGGAAATGGAACGCACTGGGTTGCATACAAAAACGTGGCAAGAAAGTTATTTACTATGATAGTTTTGGAGATTTAACACCACCGCTTGAAATAGTGAGATACTTAAGAGACTGTAATCTTACTTATAATTACAATCGGGAGCAAAATTTTAATACCTCAATATGTGGGCATTTATGTTTGAACTTCTTATACAATAAATAATTTTATGGTATATAGTTGTTTGATTTTAAATTTAATGGTAGTCATGACACAAACGTTTACGTTGACAGGTGTGGAAACGTGCTTTCTGCCAACTATTTCCTCCAATTGAACTTGATTCAGAATATAAATATGGGTTAGGTTTGGTGGGGTTTTACGGATGCAACTCTATACGCAATATTCATGCAGGTAATAACAAGTTTTATTATTTGGATGATAAAAGGATAATAATAATAATGTTATTGATAACGATGATGATAATAATGCTAAAATAAAATGATTACAATACCACCTGGAGAATATGAAATTTCTGAACTTGGAAAATATATAAACAATGCAATAGATAGTCCCCCAAGTAGTGCATTGAAGTTTATTCTAAAGGCTAACAATAACACATTGCAATGCGAAATGAAATCCATGTACACAGTGATTTTTAAACGCAATGATGCTATTGGGCAAATGCTTGGGTTCACTCCTGGCACATATCAGGCAAATAAAAATTCATTTCTCTCAACAATCAGTACAAATATTTGATGCGACCAATATACATGTGGAGTGTAATCTTACTGGTGGAGCGTATAGAAATAGCGAGCAGTCACATACAATTTTTGAATTTGATGTACACGTAGAGCCTGGATATAAATTAATTAAAGAACCTGTATCCATCACATACTTGCCTGTGATCGTTCAACAAATGGATAACATTACGCTACGGTTGGTCAATCAAGAGGGTAAATTGGTGGACTTTGGTGCAGAGAAAGTATCTATTAGATTAGAACTTATAAAATATGAGGCTTAATATTTTTGGTGCTAGAGTATACTCAATCAGTTCACCTCAACCTGCAGGTCAGCAAACACCTGGTGCATTAACAGATCAGGACGTTCAATTTTTAGAATATCTCGGTTATAAAGTGCTTAATAAACATGGAAGGCGCAATAAGAGGGCTATTCAACAGTGTAGCGTCCGAAGATACGAATACAGAATATGATCGTCGAACATATAACCCATATACGACAAACGCCTATGGAAACTCGGATGAAATCAATATTGTTATCCAAAAGCTGATCTTATGACTGCAACTTATGACAGCATTATATACTTGGAAGGTACTCTTAGTCCAACAGAAGCTCAAAATAAGGATTATGCTTTCACGAATAATGCAATGTTGTTTCTTTTGAAGAAATTAGATTTACGCTGGGTGATCAGGTTATCGAAACGATTAGATTGCCCGGAATTAACAGCACAATCAAAGGCGTTTGTTCGTATACACGCGAGCAAAGTCGTTGTATGATGCATGCAGGATGGAGTGTGGAAAATAAACCCTTACCTTTGCTTAATGAAGCTAAAGATTCTTTTGCGCTTCAATACCATTAAAGCACGTGCTTGGATTTGCCGAAGGATACAAAACACCGTTGCTCAACGTTCGACAAGAATTAACGTTGGTACGTTCAAAGTCTGATATTGATTGTTGTAAGGGTACTTCTATACCAAAAATTACTCTCACAAAAGTAGTATGGAAAGTACCACACGTAATGCTCAACGATGCCACAAAATTGTCTATTTACAAAGAAATTAACAAAAATTCGCGAATACAAGTAGCTTTTCATGCACGTGACTTGTATACCTATCCAAGCCTACCGTCCACTACATCTTTGGTTTGGCCTGTTAAGAGTAGTACGGGTTTTCAGCGCCCTCAATGGATATTCATCACCTTTCAAACCAAAAAGCGCAACCATAAGGATGCAGATGCGTCTACATTTAATCATGCAAACGCTACAAATATAAAGGCTAATATCAACAATAGAAGATACCCGTATGAGCAGCAAAACCTTTCTTTTACCGACAACAAGTACATGGATGCTTATAATGAATATTTGAATTATCGATCTCAATATTATGAACCGTTCGAGAGTTCGGTATGTTCTCTTCTCAGTTATGAGGAGTTTAAACAGCAGCCAATTTTGTAATCAACTGCACCAGACAAAATGAAAGCATCCATAATATAGTAGCAGATTTAAAATTGAAATTGAAGCATCAAAAGCATTTGAAGTTGAAACTGTTGCTTACTGCATGATTATGCATGACGTACTTATTGAATATGAACCATTTACTGGCATTATACGTAAACTTTAAAATCGTTATTTCTTATAAAAGATGATTGAAATACATATGTAATATAGTATTTAAATAACAGTGTTTTGTTAGTATATTATTGATAGTCATGGAGGTTGTTGCTGTTCCACTCGCAGTGCTTTTAATCTTCCTTAGTTTCCTCATCGGCAGGAAGTGAGGTGTGAAGATGAAATTTACACAAACAGTGAATTTGGCTTAGAAATGGCAAACGTTTATCTAAACAAATATGGATATATTGAAACTCATAATGTTAGTGGGGCCTCTATTGAAAATCGCAAATCGATAATTAAAAATGCCTTAAAAGCATTTCAAACATATTACCAACTGCCGGTTGATGGTGAACTAAATAAAGAAACTTTAAAGTTAATGTCAAAACCTAGATGTACAAATAAAGACAATATTTCTGAAGCATACAATGTACATCAAACCAAATTGACAAAGCGTGTTTTAAATTACACAGTATTAACGAATGATTTTCGCATCTTAGCTCGGACGGTTGAAGCATTTAAAGTTTGGGCAAAACACACAAATCTTGTATTTATATACAATCCACAGAGTTATGATATATTAATAACATTCCAACAACAAAATCATTACATGAGGGCTTCAACAAACCCTAATGAGCGGTGTAAGGATGATTTTGATGGACCTGGTGGTGGGTTAGCACATGCTTTCTTTCCATCCAGCGACGATGTTGTGTCTGAAATACACATGGATTATGATGAGTCTTGGTATATGGAACACTCAAATTCACCACCCAGTGGATATATAAGTTATTATGAGGTGCTACTTCATGAAATTGGTCATACATTAGGGTTAAGACATTCAAATAATGTTAATGCAGTTATGTATTCATATTTAGAAAATCATCATCTTGATTTACATGAGGATGATATTGCAGGAATACAGTCCCTGTACCCACCACCATCATCTGCATCTACCACCGTTAAATCAACTACCGCTGCTTTTAAACCTAACTCCCCAAATAAGCCAACCACACCGAACAAACTGCCGCCAGACCTATGTAACATTGAAATTGAACATTTTCTAATTCTAAATAAACGCATATATATGTTTTATAAAAAATGGGTTTGGATATCAGCTCTAAATAGCACTTACATTGAACCGGCTAAGAACATAATAGATTGGCTACCTTTTCTTCCACACACGTTTAAACGTTTAGATGCCGTATATCAGAAACCAAATGGTGATGTGGTTTTCTTTAGCAACAATCAAGTATATCTGTTGCAATTTCCTAGCATGCAGCTAGTCAATGGATGGCCTAGAGCATACACTCACTTTTACATTCCTAACCGTGTTCGGGTCAATGCGGCTGTAAATACCTATACTGGACGTACATTGATATTTTATGGTGAAAATCAACTCATGGAATACGATGAATGTACTAAGCAGCCCAAAGCACATTTTTTGCAATCACATGCATTTCCAGATATTCCTTCACATATTACAACCATTTTCGATATACCAATGGTCATCTATATTTTATCAATAAAAACAAATTTCACGAATATAGTGAATTTCTAGGCAAAGTAGTTCAATCTGGCCACTTTGATCTATCCATATTTAACATTTATTGTGCAAACAAAGGAATAATGCAACAACTTTACGATGTATTGACAAAGTTATTAAAATTGGACAAACTAGTGAATTCGTACTTACAATCTAGCAGTATGTATGATAATTATGATGATGAAAGTTTATCGTAATGTTAAAAATGTACAAAATATAATAAAAATTAATTTTTAGTTCATTTTATTTTTTACATCACATAAAAATTTATTTGGAAAAGCAACAATAATTTCATATAAAAACTTAAATTCTAAAGAATGTTGAATAAAGTAGCTGGTTCTTGATAATTTCGTAAGTGCTTGCATATTTTCCGCAACTAATTTACCTGTAGATATAATACAATCATCGTTGATTGCACCACACTGTTTGGTAAAAGAGGACGCTATGTTATCTATAAATTGATTATAGATGTAATCAATTGAAGAATCATTAATTGTAAATAGACAATCGTTAACTATGAATGCCATTGAAAATAATTTATTAATTGCTTCCTCAGAAAACACGAGCGTAGCACTACCATTATGACTTATTCCAATATATGGAAAGTTGCTGCAGATATCGTAAATGGCATGCAATTTAATTCCATAACCAATGGATATTTCTTGATCTCTATATTCAGGTTCTTTTTGTAGAATTAGCATATTACGAAGGAAATGTTCGCTTCTTAAACTTGAAATTTCATTTCATTCATTAACATTAAAACATAGAAAGCTTTGTGGAGCAATAACATTAGATATTTGCACTACTGCATTTAGTTCATACCGCGTTGAAATACCAACTTCCTGTAATAAACCCAATTCCACATGTAAAAATGTTGACCTTGTTGATACTAATTCCTCGCGATACTTATTAAATGCTGTAGGACGTGTTGATTTTAGTGATAACTCTGCGTTTGTATCAGCCCATGAAAAATTTGCATTATCATTTTGAATTGCATCGACCGATAAACAATTTGCATTACCACCATTCTTATTCAAGTTTTTATTAACTGTTGCAGCATACATGTTTCTACTTTGAACGCAAAACTCTAACTATTTACGATGGTGGATTTTGCCGGTTGAATTATTGATTATAATTATTCATATAATACTTCAGTACAATCGCATTTTCCGCAGCACAACTGAATGATGTGCAACGTCTTGCATGATATAAGCATTTTGAAGTGTTGGGGCAATTCCACTCCTTTAACTCGTGTAAAGGAGGTGGACACCCCAAAGCTTCAACATTGATGATGTTGGGGTTAGAAAATTCGGACATTAACCATGCCCGTTTTTCTAACCCCTTTACATATATATGCGTCGCTTCATTTAGTATTGGACTTAATACATGTTGCAAGCATCCATAGGGCAACTCACCATACTCCCACTTAATACCATGAAAATTTTCTATTAGCCATGCATTTTGACGTTTATGGTCTATCAATAATTCACCCCATGGATGCGGTGGTTTTAGGATGTAAGTACTTACATCATTTGATGATGCCAATAATGGAACAATAGCGACTTCTTTATATATGAATTTATTGTTTACAGTTTTGAACCCTTGAACATCTAACACTATTGAAGTATTCATTTTGCAATATTGACGCTGGCTGTTCAATAACAAACAGAAACTAACATCTTAACCAAATGTCTACATATTTATATGCTTCGCAACAAGCTTCCTCCACATAGAAACGACGTGATTACTTTTTAAAATTTATGCGATTGTATAATTATATACAATCCCATTATATTTAATTTATGCATTAAAACATTCCAATGTGGTTATAAAATTATTCACATTTTGTAGAAAACCATTAAAATTTACATTTTAATCTCATATGCAACTTTGTAACCTTGATGCTAATGAACACTATTATTAACTTCTATCGTTTGAGAATGACGCAAAGAAAGAATACCTGATGCTACACCTTGAATTATAAAAGTTAATACATGTAAATTCTTCAAAATTAGTATGCTAAATACAGTGTTGATGTTTCATCATGACCAAATAACTACATCAATTGCATATATTAAACAGGATTCTGAATAGTACACGGTTGATGTGGATATAAAATTATTCATGGTTTTAGCAATAAAAATTTAAAATATAACCTTGCTTATAAGTTTATAACATTTCTATGTATATATATAATACAAGTTTAACCATTAACTAACAAAATGAAACCTACAGCAGTAGTCACGCCAACAAACAAAACTGGGGTGCCGTGGTTCGCGAAGCCGACTGTGAAGCGCCGGATGCTGAGACTCTTAAACCCGTAAGTAACAAATATTTATCTGTATAAACTAATTTTCATTTTATATTTACTACTGAAAAAAATTGTTATATAATAAAACTTAGGTTCATTTTTTCTTATTGTTACAGTAATATGCGATATACGGAGGTGGCAGTCTATCATACACCACCACCACGAATGCCATCACCACCACCACAACCACCACAACCACGGCCCCCAGAAGAAGTAAATGAAGATTTACTTAGTTTATTAAACGAATTTTTGGAGCAAAATATTTAATGAATAAATAAATATTAAACAAACACATATTTTCTAAATAATATTGGTGCTAAGGAAAGCTATTATTATTAAGTTCTATAGTTTGAGAGTGACGTTAAAACCTTGATGCTACACCTTGAGTTGTAAAAGTTAATCCATAAGCAAGAAATCCTTGATAGAAGCAAATTCAGTGTACTTGTATAAATTATTTTGAGATGATGTAACCAAAAGGAAATATACGACATACCTGTCTTGAAATGTTTTTGCAAACACACACCTTATGTTAATTAAATACATTATATTAAAAGTCGAATGTCGGTGTGATTTACATATATATTACCATAGATTTATAATTCCAAACACGAGGTTATATTCGACTGCATGCAGATTCTTAGTATTTTATCGTGACATTGAAATTGTGAGAAGTGAACGACTTCCTTTTTACAAGATTTTACCTGCAGACGTTTAAAAATTTGACCTCCATCATATAACCATAGATTTATAATTCCAAACACGTTGTTATATTCGACTGCATGCAAATTCTTAGTATTTTATCGTGACATTGAAATTGCGAGAAGTGAACGACTTCTTTTTTACAAGATTTTACCTGCAAACGTGTAAAAATTTGACCTCCATCATATAACATTTCGTATATTTTCTCAATTTTATTTTCTACTTCGTACAAAACGCAGCTTATGAAGAGAACTAAAACACTCTTTACCACTTGCACGCGTTTGCCTAATATTAAAAAAATTCTTCACCGCGGCGTTTTAATTTTTAGCTTAACCTACCCCAGAAAAATACGAACCAACACGTGAACTCCATTTTCTACACATACAACATTTTTTTAAAATTTAATATTTAACGTCGGGAACGCTGCTAAAAAAATTTCTTAAGAAAATATCTCCACCCCAGCGCACCACCCCACGACAAAAATCTAACGACCCCGCCGAACGCACACCCCAAAGACCTAACGACCCCACGACGCAACAAATTTACACACAAAGACAATTTTGTTCTCAAAGCGGCGTATACATATCTTGCTGCACGTTTTGTTTCCCAAAGCGGCTTAGCTGTTCATATTGTTCTCGAATCGGCGTATACATATCTTGCTGTGGATCTCTGTTGCCAAAGCGGCTTAGCTACCCTACTAATATCATATAATGTTTAAAAAGAAAAACACAAACGTTTAATGTTTTGTTCACAAAAAATTACATTCTTTAATTGCCTTTATCTTTTTTTGTGGAGTAGCGGTAGCAGATTCTTATTTAATCAATTTTCTTGCTTTAACGTTCTCATCGCCGCTAGAGTCCTATTTATTTAAAAATTAAATTTTAGTATTAAATATTGTATATTATTTTCACTTACCGGTAAATTCTAATTACATGAAGTTTGATTGATTCACTGCAGGAACAAAACACTTTTTTACACAGCCAGCAATACTGTGTGCCGTACATTTCAATATAATACCAGTAAAATATCTACAACACAGATGAGTGTAACCTCGTACCCGAAGCGCAAAACGTTGATGTAGGTTGATTGTTGCAGTTTTGGTTGAACTCGAGCATTTCGGAGTCCATAAATATATGTAAATAACAAGCAGGTAAAAACATATTACCTTCTCAGCTAACAATTTCTCCCCGTACTTGACCAACACTCGAGGTATATATATTTATTGTAAAAGGTATGTGACACGTACAACAGCAACCTCCATAATATTTTAATTTAATAAGTGCTATCTATAGCGCTTTAGCTAAGATAACATGATTTACATACAAAAATTGTATTAAACTAAAACAATAACTTTATTAGCATATACACTTTTTTATAATCATCTATATCATTTGATGGCTATTTTCCGGAATCAGGACGACACGTCCATCCTGGTTGCTGTTTTGGGCCCCCCATTGCCAAATTCTTGAAAAGACAGTTATACGTTGATCTGTGAGGGCCAACTACATTAGGTTGGTACTTGTAATTTACCTTATACTTTAAAATTAACTTCAATGCTTTACCATAGGTTGTGCAAAATATACGGCATCTACAATCATATCGTCAACCGCTGTTACCAGTGATTTATAGTTGCGTTTTATATTCACTATAGGATATGCCTTCGTACTCAATACAGCACGGTTAGTTAGCAATTCTTGGAGGAAATATACATTGCTCAAACTATAATTACTCTCTGTTGCGTCTAGTACACCACGCACTTGATGACATTTTAACTCTGATCTGTCGTTGCAAGCATCAATGAAGTTTGATACAAATTGATCGCACCTACTCTGTTGATTAAACAGCATGTCCATTACATCAATGGATGTATTATTGGTCAGCGTTAGCCATTTGAAGGCTTTAAAGGGAAAATGGACACCTACTCTGAACAGTATACGTTTGATTTTGCCCACATCATTCAATACTATGACATGTTTCAGATGTTGGTGTAAAATGCGTTGTCCACCCTCGAACAAATAGTACAGTACATTGTCCATGTTAACTTGAAAACTTCACACCACTATCGTCACTATCGTCGTTGTTGCACTCACTGTGAGAATTATCCAAGTACCTAGCTTTTATGGTACATTCATCAAAATCGGTAATGATAAAGTGTTGTGACACTTAGCATCACCTAGTTATTCGTCTGATAAACCCCCCACTAGTTTTTGTAACAGCACCAACAACATCAACAACTTCGAGATGATCTCTGGCAAGACGATTCGGTCGAATTTGTTCAATATGTTTAAGGAAAATCCAATCAGAGGTGTGTTGGTGGTAATAAATTGTTATTCAAATTATCTATGGGCATGTCCTTCATTTTTAACAAAGGATGCATACCCAGTAATTTGCAAATTAATCACAAGAGCATAACGTTAATCATTACTCTACATACGGCACAAAAGTTGTCATAGCCATGCAAGTAATCAGACCAATAAAAAATTCACTATACAAACAATTAAACAATTTAGCCTTAGAGGTACATGCAAATGGTTGAATATATATATATATATATATATATATATATATATATATATATACACCAATGTTTATTACGTTGAAAGTAATAGGGAAAATAAAATTTAAAGTTGGCAACCATGTTCGAGTGGTAATGGTGGCAATGATGAATCGGTTATTGATACCTACTGCAAGTTAGAACAAGTCGTATACAACGATAAACACGTAAAACACATTCGCTTGGTTTAACTGCTAAAGAGAAAGTATTTACACATAATTGCAATAAAATTTAAACTAGTAAAATATTCATATTTAGATTCGGTTTTCAATTCTAGGTCTTTTTTCTATTGGTTGACTAACTTTGCTGAGGTCTAGTACCATAAAACTGTTTTCGTTACAGTATGCAGGAAAACGGATAAAAAGCACTCACTATAACTTCAAAATAAAACGCTGCTTATGTTGTAAAACCGATGGCTACATCAAATCTAAGCAAATTGGCAAATATCCAAACTAATTACGTACATTACCATACTTGGGTCTTTTGTAAATAAATCTTAATATACCCATTGGATGATTATTCAATAACAGAATATAATGCTCAAAGAACGTTGTGTAGAATTAGAATCGAATACATAAGAAAAGAGTCGAACAAATAAGAGAGCCTTTCAAACGCTCCGCTTGTATTTACACAAATTGTAAACTACGAAGAAAAATAACATAAAATTATTCCCAGGAATAGAATATTAAATATTCTGTGAAAGCAAGTAAATCTATATATCAGACAACTGCGAAATATTCCTAGAATACAAGCAATATAGAAGGCAAAATACGATAATTCTATTGAATTTTGTTGTTTGCATGGGTAAGCAAAATATATTTTAAAACAACCAAGCGAGTATGCAACCTTGCATACTGTCAAAAAAAAGCACTTGCCTAATTTATAGAAATGAAAAGAGGTTTGTATTATTATCGATCGACGCTACGCGAATACCAGGAATAAATTAACTAGAGGACCGATTTTATTAACCACAAAACTTGAGCAGCCAAAAACGTGCAGTTATAACGAAGTACGTTTTTTCGATACTAATCATTAGAAGCTTTTATACAAAGCAATTGTTTCCAACGTGTTTAGTAAAATAAACTATTGGAAATAATATGCAGCTGTTAGAGTGTGATACAAAGAATTGCTTAAGTGAGCTTCTACTCCTTTAGAAACGGTTTTACAATCGCAATATTTTAAAGAATTTAGAAACGCGATGAAGGATATATTCCACGTATTCCTATTGTACAAAACACTAGGATAATTTTATAGGGCGTTTTAATTCGTATTTATTGAACTTGTTAAGCTTGTATAATTTGAGAATAACATAAAAAGGGTTTAGATTGCTGTTTTTAATTAAGGTAGTTGCAAACCAATGCAGAATCACCCCATTTCAAAAAATTGACGTAACAGTATTTTGAACACCTTGTTTTAAAAGTACTTTATTCCTATCGCCTAATTTGTTTAAACAGTTTCCTGACAACACTAACCTACCCTTCCTTTTCTGTTGATCCTTGGTCCTCCCCTAAAAAGAAGGGTTTCCTACCGATATCTGTTAGTCTTATTTACTCGATTAGACATGCCTTTTTTTCTATTTCGGACAACACTTGCCTCTGTACACTATCTTTCACTTCCCAAAAACGAATCTTTCTAATTCTAAATATCCTTACGTATCTTTAATTTTACTAGGTCTTTCCGAGGTCAATTTAGTGTTGTACTTTAGGTTTGGGGCTCTACCGATAGTTACTGTAACAGCTCGGGTCATCTCAATCGCAACAGTTCCTCCTGCTAGAGGTACTGGGAGGTCAAAATACTAGATCCCCATTGGAGTTAAATTAATGGAGGAAGGTAATTTTTTTTATTAAGAGCGGGAAATCATAGAGAGAGATAGAGAGTGTGGTTCCTGGATTCGATTTTAAAATTGACTTTCTGGCCAAATAATCCAATTGTAAATTATGTCCAGAGGATTAGTGCAATACTTGATTGTAGCACTGCAACACCAGGGGTTAAAGAGCTTGACCAACATGTGCATTTTATTCCCTTATGGTGTAGCGAAGGACGCTACACGCTTCACGACCTTTCGTTTTCAGCTGCACTCCCAGTGTTGCATAATTTAGGGACTAAGGGGTATTGCTTTGAACATTTTATCTTTTACTGTTAAAGTTTTATTTATTAAATTCTTTTTTGGACCTGATAAATTGACGAAGGACTTTTGACGTAGAACCGATACTAGACTAACATTAGAGAAAATTTCGTATGTAAGAAGAGTGTAAGGCGTTGCGTTACGCTAACAATAAATTAGATGTGAAAGAAATAAAATTTATTTTGGAAGGATAAAATATATAGTCGCGCTTTGTATAAAAGATTTTGTAAACAATCATTTTTAATTATTTAAGATGCTTCAAATTCTCTTGCTATAAAACTTTTATATAAGAAAGTACAAATCCGTTCTTTTAACTACATTGTATTGTAATAAAAAACGATGACATTAAAAAACAGCAGACTTCGAAATGTGACAAACACATGCATATACATTTTCTACAGAGAAATACATTGTAATAGACTCTAATCGAGAGAACTTATGTGCTAAGCATAGATTAAACTAGTTATGTATTAAGCAGACGCTGACCGCATTAAAATATGATTTACAGTGGGAGTAAATTAGATTTTTGGACGCAACAAGAAAAGGGTTACAGTCGGTTATAAATCGAATATGTAGGGATACGAAAACGTGAGATCACGGTCAGAGAGTGAGGTTACAGGACAAGCGAGGCGAGTGAATTGTAGAAAGTTAAATAGAACGCAGGTCAAAGGTATAGGAACGCTGCATACGATAAAATATGTAAACTTGTCTAGCGCAGGGCGAGGTATTTTTAATGCACCAGAGGATGGAATTAGTGTCGTTGTGACCGTTTAGAAGGAATTGAACTGGAATTGTTTATGCCACCATTAAGTTAAAATTTTGGATTGTATTGTAGTTGTCATTCGAAAACTGGAAAAGCCAGGAAATATATTATTAATAAAAAGAGACCAGTTGTAGTCTGGACATTCTCAACCTTAGAATAGACGAATCCAACTGTGAGTAATATTATAGGCTTGCTTATGGTTTGGTATAATTTATGTGTGTTGGACGTAACTTGGTTGATATTTTATGACATAGGACATTAATTGAACATCAGATTGATTATTTTTTATTGACTCATGATTTATTCACAGAACGAGTGGTGATTAAATTTAAGTCAAAGGTTATTAGTTTAAAATATTAAGAAATATATAGGTTTTGATATTAACGTATTTTAAAAAGGACAATGAAAAAATTTATAGAAAAGTTGGGATTTAACTGTTTTTTCTATTATGAATGTTTCCAATAATTGGGGATTTATGAATGTCTAATAATTAAATATAAGATCAGAAAAAATTTGAAGTGGTAAATTGTTTTATAGATTTTTTAGATTTAATGCTTTTTCCTTAGGATGTCTTTATTTTAGCAACAGTCACATTTAAGGTTAAGAATTTGTTTCTAGGAAAGTATATTTGTATGTGCCTTGAAATAATTTTGTGCTAATAGAGTTATTCGCTATACTTAATTTAGCTTGTGACTACGCCAAATGTATATCGTCAATGATTTATGACACGTTTAGCCATGAATGGTGCTCCAAAGATTACATCAATGGATATACTTGAAACACATCTTTGCAAGTACTGTATATTGTGCTTAAACCTGATGATTATTATAAGCAACTACAGGTGTTGACTTTGCAACATTCTCAAGTAATGCTGATTATTCGAAAGGATTTATTTGAAAACTGTCAATTTGGCAAATGTCTAAGTGTTGGGGATCTTGGTAGCCGCAAATTGCCTAACCCCCTTTACTTACCACTTAATACCGGTGAAATAAGGTATATATTTAAAAAACAATAGAAGGGGAACAGAGCTGTATTTAGACCCTAGGAATTTCAGCAAAATGTGTAGGTTAGCTCAGAATAGAAAACAATGTAGTTTGCGTCTAAACAGTTCCAGGACTGAATACCTAATGATGATGATGAGAGTTTTGTTTAGGTGGACTTTTATTTCAATTTATTTAGAAAATAAATAAAGTTAGTGATTTGTAAAGGATATCCAGCTACCCCAGTGATAGTTTTACTTGAAAGAAGCATTTTATTTTGAAAAATTTCTTTAATTATGGCGAACTCTAGGATACCAAAGCAGGGGAGTGTTTTATGCAAATAACAGTCTTCCGTACAGAAATGAGATTAAAAGAATTGCTGTGAAAGACAGTTAGACGCCCTTTGATTTTGACAGAAAACAACCTTTCAGGGTAAGTGTTTACGTAACGTAAAATTTTTGAATTTAAGTCTTATTATCTATTATTTTGAATTACTTTAGGTTTTCTTTATTTTTTTCTCATTTATCCATAGGAACCTATGCCCGCGCCATTGCAATTAGCTGACGTACCCTTATATTGTTACGGGGTCTCCGCTTCTTCAGGGCAAATTAAAATTTAATTCATTTAACACTTATTTCACCCGTATCACCGTTCAGCATGTTATTGTTCCGATTTAGAAATAAGAATATTGTTTTGCACATATGTGTTGGTAAGCGCCCAAGAGAATGTGCAGTTTTTGAAAAATATTTTTTGGAGCAATGAAACCAGTTTTACCAAAAACAGAACATTTACAGATATAATTTACATTATTGGTCTTCATACAATCCACACTAAATCTACGTAAAAATTGTCAGAGATAATGGTCTTTTAACGTTTATTATGCAATTAGGGTGTTTTTAATTGTAAATGTAATGCTTTACGACGAAAATTTAAATGGTAAGCAATTATTTCCGTTTATTCTAACATTACTGTTTCATATACAGATAACCTACAACACAGACCGCTTCTTTGTATTGTATAGTAGTTGTGCTGCTACCAACATGGGGACACCTACTACCGACTGGTACATTTACATAATACCTACTATGCTTAATTAACTTTTCAGAGTCCAGGATTTAACTATGACGCAATTAACCATTACATTTTTAGAAGTATATTTTTCTACGTTGCAAGACCTAAAGTTACTTACTCTATTTCAGTTCAAAAACTTTAGTTCTATCCAGTAGGTGCGGACACGGATAAAGGTTTGAGCGGATTGTGCGGTCACGTATGCCTAGCGGAAGAAAGTGAATCAATAGGATGTGACAAGAATTTAAGAGTAAATTCTTCTAAATACAATATAGGGTCGCCCTGACACTCTACATTTGTTACTCAGTCGTTTATTTAAATAGCCGATCTTATTTCAACTACAACCTAGCATGCCCTTTGTTTGTAACTCCACTAATTTTCATCAAATTAGTTTTGTAATTTGTCAGGTACAAAGAGTAGGTTGATCTGAATTACTCATTTTTAGAATACAAATTCAATATATCGTATACTCATAAACCGGAAGAACTCTCACCAATTCCGCTTTATAGTCCTTCAGAAACCTTTCTTATATTATATAATTACACACTGGTAACGCCTGCTTGTACGTGCACTGTACAAGAGTCAAGATTAAAGCTTTTAGGAAATTCAACAAAATTAGTAACAATAGATCCAGGTTTAAATTCCCAAAACACCTTTTAATTTTAATGTGTTTGAGCTTATAGAGTATTTTGGTGTTACGCTACTTACGCTACTTATTTGTAATTGTCTTTGTAAAATCGGAAGTACTGTTATAATAACTTTGTTTGCTTACAATTTAAAATATCAAGCAACTAGAGGGTGACTATGACTTGTACCGTAGCTTACTTAGAAAAACCTTCAGTAAATGGTGTATAGAGTTCTAACATAAGACCGGTTTTAATAAATTACAAGGGTTAAAATAAATAACTAGAAATTAGTAAAACACAATTTTATCGAATGTTGATTTATTTTTTAGGTGTAATACGTATTCTTTCACTTCATACCAAACTACATGAAGGGCTCTGCAAAGTTTTTACGTAGTTATTCCTTTGCATTTTTGGTGGTAAAAAGTTACACAAATACAGGACCACTGTAAACTTGTGTGCAAAGCGTTCAGTGTATGTGGGCGGCATATACAATAGGCGACAAATATCATCATGACCGCGGTTAATGTTTCACTTTCATAATTAATTTAACACGAAAAAATTAATACATTTAACAAAAACTGTAATAATTTATTACATATCTAAGCTTATTTACAAAAATTTCTAAAGAATATAATTTCTTTTTGATTTAAAGCAAGAATGCTTTACTTGTGCCTTATCCTGTTGGTGCGCTACGCGGCGGTGTCTTTTCGTGAAATTCATGTTGATATTACTGTCAATTTTTGCACAAATGCTATTCTGTAAACACCATTGCAATTAAACCAGAATTGATATTTTGTTCGCACCTACTTACCGTTGTGTATTAAAATTCAGAATTAAGTACGATGTAACAAATATTTTTAAACCTGTGAGAGTGAAATGTGAAGTTGTGTTTGTTGTGAATTGCTGATAATATAAATTTAAATGAAATAATAGGTTTGTTCTTAACTTTAATACTACGTGGGGTGCTCGATATCTATCGGGAACTGACAACACTAGTGTTGCTAGGTGCGATCTGACGTTTCTAACCTAAAGTTTGATATTTTTGACGGTATAACATTTTGCCATATAACACTATTTGTTTTGTTTTGATTGAGTCGAAAATTTCGTCTTGGCCAGAAAATGGAATTAACTCGTGAACACTTTTGTGCGATCACTTTTTACGATTTTCCGACGTGAATGATCTCACAACAGTGCCTGAATTAACTTATTTTGGCTTTTGGAAAGAAGCTTCAACTAAAACCACTGTATATCGTTAGTATAGTGAATTCAATCGTGATCGTAGTTCGCTAACGGATGGATTTAAAGAAGGCCGCTCAAAATTGGCTGTTGTGCAGTAAACATCGATACTGTGCACGAATTGATAATGTAAGATCGTCATGTGACTTATCGTGAGATTCAGGCATACTTAGGTATTAGTATGACAAGCATACATTCGATATTACATGAACGTTTAGCTGTGAAAAGGCTATGAGGGCGTTGGATCCCACATAATTTGACAATCGCTCAAAAAAAGACTTGTGTCGGTTGGTGCATAGAAATGCTCAAAAAATACGATTGCGGTGCATCAAACGCAGTGTATAACATCTACACAGGTAACGAATCTTGGATTTATGTGTATGAACCCGAAACTAAACAACAGTCGACTATATGGGTTTTCCAAATTGAACGTAATCCAACAAAAGTTGCCCGCACTCGAAGCACTTCGAAGAAAATAGTTGCTTGTTTTTCGGAATAAATGGACAACTATTTCTTTGCCACAAGTTTGTAACAGTTCGTTTTCACTGTTACGAAACTAGTAGTTAGGCAACTTTGTTTACCTACATTTGGATTATAAGTTAAACGAAAGAGCAGCTTCTTTTGTCTTATTAGTCGAAATTCTGTGGGTAGGAATTAAAAGGCGTATTCTGGTATTCTGCACAATCCCACTTGTTGAGGTCGGGCTATCTTATTCAACTTTTGGTGGAAGATGTACGCGAGCAAGCGTGTTATTTTCCAAATATTAGTTTGGTTGTGGGAAGCTGTTCTATTAAAAATAAATTAAATCGCCGGCTAGGGGTAAGCTTATTTTATTTATTATACAATGATTTTAAAATAAGGTTATTTGTTGTAGCAAATTAATTTAATTTCTAAAAACGTGTTGCTCACCACAACATGGTTTTGGTTATATTGCCATTTAAGTGAATTTGAATACTTGTTCAAGTACGGTAGAATGAATAAATAGGTAAATATCAGCAGAAATATTGAGCTGGTTTACACCGTTTCTACATCTTGGATTGAATCCTGGAAGACTTGCTTTTTCTGAATTAATATTCTTTGGTTTAGAGGATCAGGTGTTCGGGTGTCGCCATGAGGTCCACACCATCTGTTGTTAGTTCCACTGATCGCGTTTTGTCTTAACGTATGGTTGAGGTCAAAAACTGGGATAATACTTTATTCAAGTATTTATGTATATATCCGTTTAAATTTTTATAAAAGAAAAACTTATAATAATTGTTTGTTTCACAAATGTTTGAATACTAATAGCACTGTGAAGATGCAATGCTGTAATTAATGTTTGAATTAATACGTTGTAATTTTATCTTGTAAAAACCTCGAGACATGAGCTCGTATCACATCGGTTTATTTTAACTTTTTGATACTCTGTAATTATTAAAAAGAAAAGAAAGAAAATTTACTGAAGTAAAATTTACATGTTTTGTTAGAGTTCTAAAAGAATTGAAATTAGTTAAAGATTAATTTTTTATTTTACTAAAATAATCCAAAGTTTGATTACTCTTGTTAGTTCAATTACAATTATTATACGTAATTATATCACATGCAGTTGTCTTATTTCAAACTGAATCAGTGAAGTACTTGTGAAATAAATTATTTCTATGTGTATGCTCAAGCAGAGATAAAACAAAGTACCCACTGTTTAGCCCTGATGATAAGGTCTCTCTGGAGATTTAAGTAAGAAAGATTAAATAAGTACAATAGCCGAGGGTCATTCATGCACACGTTTTACGCAAGTGAACGTTACACATTATGCGCTAGCACAAGTTACACCTGGCGCCCAATAATAATTTTGCTACTTGTTTCTGCGGTGGTTGTCACATGGATTTATATATTTAATTTAATTTTACAGAAATAAATTACCAGATAACTGATTGGTTTTTAATGAGTACAAGTACCAGTGACATTGATTTGCTATTTAATTAATCGTTTGATAAATGTTATTAATTTTTTACATACGTATAAAAATCGCGTAGGAGGTGTTTTATACTAGCACCACAAATCCTTCAAGAAAAAGATTTGGGGAGTGCTATGATAAACTAAAAGATATTGAAGATTGTTCTCGTGATTACTAAGGAGCATTTAATTTTATTTGCAAGGGTAGACCCATTGATCTTCAACCAAACCTTGATTGGATTTGTTATTTTATAGAATAAATACTATCAATTACTTCGCAACGAAATATAATAACAGAAAGTGGAGTTAATCTGTATTAAATTTTAACTTGAGGATTATAGCAGTATTAGCCAACAAAATTCGTATTTGAGGAATTAATTTTTTTTAAGCGAAGCTTTTGAATTTATCGAAATTTCTGTCGTTTAATTGCGTCCTGTTGTTATTTAAATACTTTTGCAATTTATTTAGCATGGCTTGGATTAATTGTCTTTCCACACAAGAATTATCTTGGGAATTAGCAATTAGGGGTGAAGCTAGTGATAGTATGCTAGTAGAAAATAAAAGGAAACTTTTGAGAACTTTTATTTCAAAAGAAAAAATAAACCCAAAATCAGTTTATAAGTATCCAGAATACAAATTTGATGCGTGCGAATAGCTACATTTCTGCGATAAAGTCTTGAAACCTTACATCAACCCTTGCTTGAGTTTTTGGACAAACCATCCAAATTAACTAATAAACGCATTAAAGCTAAACTTCTGCATATTGGTCGCCGCTTGGAATATATCGAAGTAACAGATGAATTCAAAGAAAAATATAATATTTTAAACGGTAAATGTCTGGAATTTTTAGATATGTTAGGAAAGGTTGTTTCGGAAATAATGTTTCAAAATGATTTAGAAGCATTTGCGAATTTTCAGATAGAATCTCAAATACAAGAAAGTACGGACATTAATCCTGTAGTTGCTACAGAAGATAATCCACAGCAATCAAGCTCAATAAATAAAACTACAAGTTAAGTTAATACACAAATTTCAATAATCCCAACTATTAACAAAGAGTCTATTCAAAATTTAAAAGCAAGATTAGTTAATCTAGAATCACCAATGCAAAATGAACCTGTAACACATCAAATCATTAATTCAAACTTTGTTGCACTAATTGCAAAATGGAATATTTGTTCTACTAGCGATACACAGCAATTAGGAGTCAATACATTACTAGAACGAGTAGAAGAATTGGGAATTGCTAGAGTAGTTGTCCCAATGTTCAAAAAGTTCAAAAAAACGAATAAGAGTCGGTTTCAGTTTTAGCCAGCGAAACCATAACTACGGCATTTCGGCTAACAGTACAGAATGGAAAAATTGGTTACAGCAATTAAAGATTTTACTTCAACTAAATTCAAAAAAATTAATACAACTCTCAATTTATAAGTAAAGCATTCAAGAGATTAATAAAGGAATACTAAGTTCAGAAAGTTTGGTATAATGCAAACTATCATTCTCAGGTTAACCCTACTGAAAGAGTTAACAGAGTTATCATCACAGCGTTGAGATCATATGTGAAAGATAATCACAGGCTTTAGGACAAAGAATTGCATAAAGTTGGACATGCTATGAAGAACGCAGTTACTGAAGTTACTGGTTCATTGCAACCTTTTTAAATTTTGGTGGTTCAATACCTATTTCAGGAGAATATTATGGTAAACTGTCGAAGTTTACTAATCAAGATCTTACGGTCCATTCAAGAAAGCAACTGGTAAAAGATCTCAATGAGCTTTCAGAGCTTTATAATGATGTGGTAAAAAAACTTCACCAGGCTTATGAACGCAATAAGAAAACTTTTGATTTACGGCGTCGGGAAGTGGAGTATAATCAAGGAGACTATGTTTAAAAGAAAAACATGGTGCAGTTCAAAGCTTCCGAAGTTGTATCCCAAAAATAGGCACCTAAATATGTTCGATGTAGAATCATTAAAAAAACTGGAACACTTACATGTCGACTATGAGACGAAAAAGGAAAAAACATCGGTGTCTGGCACGTGAAGAATGTCAAGCCAGATAACTAGCATTATTAGCTATCGATTTAGTTTTGATTTAGTAGGTAAGCTACTAAGAAGAAATGTTTTTTTTAGTGTGGGTTTGCACCTTGCTTTTGCATTAGCATGGTGGGACCCTATGTTCACAAGGGAAGTACATCTATTTCTAGTTTGTCATCCTAACTTGATTGTAGGAGAGTTTCTCCTGTGAGAAAGGGGTAGTGTATCGGTTCGTTTTTACTGTTACGAATCTAGTAGTTAGGCAACTTTGTTTACCTGCATTTGGGTTATAAGTTAAACGGAAAAGCAGTTTCCTTTGTCTTATTAGTCGAAATTCTGTGGGTAGGAATCAAAAGACATATTCTGGTATTCTGCGCAATCCCACTTGTTGAGGTCGGGCTATCTTATTCAACTTTTGGTGGAAGATGTACGCGAGCAAGCGTGTTATTTTCCAAATATTAGTTTGGTTGTGGGAAGCTGTTCTATTAAAAATAAATTAAATCGCCGACTAGGGGTAAGCTTATTTTATTTATTATACAATGATTTTAAAATAAGGTTATTTGTTGTAGCAAATTAATTTAATTTCTAAAAACGTGTTGCTCACCACAACATGGTTTTGGTTATATTGCCATTTAAGTGAATTTGAATACTTGTTCAAGTACGGTAGAATGAATAAATAGGTAAATATCAGCAGAAATATTAAGCTGGTTTACACCGTTTCTACATCTTGGATTGAATCCTGGAAGACTTGCTTTTTCTGAATTAATATTCTTTGGTTTAGAGGATCAGGTGTTCGGATGTCGCCATGAGGTCCACACCATCTGTTGTTAGTTTCACTGATCGCGTTTTGTCTTGACGGATGGTTGAGCTCAAAAACTGGGATAATACTTTATTCAAGTATTTATGTATATATCCGTTTAAATTTTTATAAAAGAAAAACTTATAATAATTGTTTGTTTCACAAATGTTTGAATACTAATAGCACTGTGAAGATGCAATGCTGTAATTAATGTTTGAATTAATGCGTTGTAATTTTATCTTGTAAAAACCTCGAGACATGAGCTCATATCACATCGGTTTATTTTGTTAACTTTTTGATACTCTGTAATTATTAAAAAGAAAAGAAAGAAAATTTACTGAAGTAAAATTTACATGTTTTGTTAGAGTTCTAAGAGAAGTGAAATTGGTTAAAGATTAATTTTTTATTTTACTAAAATAATCCAAAGTTTGATTACTCTTGTTAGTTCAATTACAATTATTATACGTAATTATATCACATGCTGTTGTTTTATTTCAAACTGAATCAGTGAAGTACTTGTGACATAAATTATTTCCATGTGTGCTACAGCAGAGATAAAACAAAGAACCCACTGTTTAGCCCTGATGATAAGATCTCTCTGGAGATTTAAGTAAGAAAGATTTAATAAGTACAATAGCCGAGGGTCATTCATGCACACGTTTCAAGTAAGTGAACGTCACACGCAAAACCACAAGTTACAAGTTTTCAGAGAAATAAGAAAAATAAACCGACGACGCTGAATCATTCTCCATCATGACAATGCGAGCTCTCACACATCGACTCAAACACGTGACTATTTGAGCACTCAAAACATCGAGTTGATGGGTTATGTGCCGTATAGTTTTGATTTGGCACATAATGATTTCTTTTTGTTGCTACACCTGAAGAACAAACTGCATGGACAACGGTTTTCGACACCAGAAGAGGAAGTTGATGCGTGAGATACCTCAATCAGAATGAAAAAATGCTATGAAAATTTCCAACGTTAAGAAGTTTTCACACATTAAGTTTTGTTTTTGTTACTTATTCCCGATACACATCGAGCACCCCCTCGTATTACATAACTTTGGAATAATATTATATTATATTATGTTGTATTATACTGAATGCCAACTTATTAGCTTTCTTTGTGAAACAATTTGGATTTAAAATAAGTTTAAAATGTTTAACAATCTGACATAATTTTAAGCAAAACTGATTCTTGTGGCATAGTAAACTAATTTCTTGTTTCTCTTTCATTTTAGGATTTCCAATAAAAGAAAAACTTTTTGGAGCAAAATTTGAACAACAAGAAACATTATGCAACAAACTGATAGAAAATAGATAATAGTTTAAACAGGTTCTTGCACTTTCAGGAAGAAGCGGTTGAAAAATACTATAACTAATTAATTAATTAAAACACACGAGACCTTGTCTCCGATGCAGATGCGATATTACTATCCGTATTAGCATCGCGGTCGTCATTACAATCCAAAGAAAATTTTTAAAAAAGAAATTATAAGTAGCATCACATAATTCACGTATTTGTAAAATTCCGATTCAGATGAAGAAATTGAGGCTTTGGCACAAACGAATACCAGTTATACAGAAATAGACGAATTGAGCATGCGCAATAACATAGAAACTGGCAACTAACTAAATCTTTCTTCACTTATTTGTAAACAGTTGGCTTGTCAGGAGTGAACACGTGAGCAGTTCTTCTGTGTAAATCTATAAATATAAGATAAATCTTGTTATGCGTTTCAGTAGTTTTTTGATACATTGCAAGCAGAGAAAATGAACCGGTTGAGGCATAAGGGACATCATTTCTTCTCCACCTCTCACAACTCACTTTCCGTCTCTCGTCTCCTACCTCCCACCTTCCACCTTCTACCACACACCCCCACCTCCCACATCCAACATTTCATCTCCTTCCACCGCCCACATTCGACTCTCTATCTCCCACCCCTCACCTATCACTTTTAACTACACCTCCCACTTTTCACCTACCACTTCCCATTTCACATTTCCCATCACCACTTCCACATTAGGCCACTACAACCATTTTGGATACGCTATCTTATACAATTTGCAGACTTACACTGTATATTTCTTTTAACAATTACCAATAAGTCACACAATTCTCAATAGAAACGTCTGATAAACTCAACGATTCTTCGACAATTCAGATACTGCAATTTGCTTCATTATCACGCATGGCAGTTCCTTATTATTTTCATTTTTTACCTAGAAACCAACTTAAGCTCAACCTTTAATGAGGACTACCTCCATATAGCTAAGAATAAAACAATAGAAAATTAAAAAACTGATTAAATGCTGTAGGTACAGCTTTTAAATCTATTACAAGCTTTTTTAACTAGTATCCGCTGTGATAAACGTAATCGGATGAATCGGTGATAAACAAATCTTTATACATTTGCCGGAGCAATTTTCGTACACCTACATTTCATATATATATATATATATATATATATATAATTATCTTACTGTTTAACGACCTTGCTTTATATAGATATAAATAAATTATTGGTTGTGGGTTTCAGGTCAGCTGGCAAGTTCAGTAATACTCTTTTTTATTGCCTAAATTTTCGAATTATTTTAATTCTTGATCACAGGCACTACAAATGATAAATTTTAAAAACTGGTACAATTTGGTGTTAAAGTTACATACTAAATCGAGGTTTGTATAAATAATTAGCAACAATGTAAAAATAACAGGAACTATAACGTAACATAACTAAAATAATATAAAATGTATAATTTAATAAAATGACACCATTTCAAATAAATTTGTCACATTGTTCTTTTATTTTGTGTGACAGTATGACAAAATTGAATGCATGCATGTATGTATGCATGTAACGTTTTAATGAATTAAGTGGGTGTTAATCTGAGTATGTGTGTGTGTTAATTTTTTATTTTGTATGTTTGGTTGTGTTGTGTGTTTCTGTGTGTATATATATATTTTATATTATATAAATATTTTTATGGTGTATGTTTATAACATCTCACTGTAATAACTGTAAAAAATTACTTTGATCCAATACGTAGTATCTTGTTTAAAGTATCTAATTTTTAAAATTTAATAAATAGGTATATATAGAGCTCAAGTTGTTTATGTCCAAACACCTAAACTACAACAAAGAAACTTAATTTACCAAATTAACTGTACTAATTGTAAGCAAATCTATATTGGTCAAACTTCACAAAACTTAAAACAAAGGATAATTCAACATAAAAGTGATGTTAAACATAAACCTAATGCATGCGCTTTAACTAAACATATTTTAGAAAATAATCACATAATGGACTTTCAAAACCCAAAAATTATTCAAATTCAAAAATCAGAATTCAAAAGACTATTTTTAGAAATGTGTTATATTTATCAAAATTCTTGTACAATGAACAAAAGACGGACATAAACAACTTGAGCTCTATATATACCTATTTATTAAATTTTAAAAATTAGATACTTTAAACAAGATACTACGTATTGGATCAAAGTAATTTTTTACAGTTATTACAGTGAGATGTTATAAACATACACCATAAAAATATTTATATAATATAAAAATATATATACACACAGAAACACACAACACAACCAAACATACAAAAATAAAAATTAACACACACATACTCAGATTAACACCCACTTAATTCATTAAAAACGTTACATGCATACATACATGCATGCATTCAATTTGTCATACCGTCACACAAAAATAAAAGAACAATGTGACAAATTTATTTGAAATGGTGTCATTTTATTAAATTATACATTTTATATTATTTTTAGTTATGTTACGTTATAGTTCCTGTTATTTTTACATTGTTGCTAATTATTTATACAAACCTCGATTTAGTATGTAACTTTAACACCAAATTGTACCAGTTTTTAAAATTTATCATTTGTAGTGCCTGTGATCAAGAATTAAAATAATTCGAAAATTTAGGCAATAAAAAAGTATTACTGAACTTGCCAGCTGACCTGAAACCCACAACCAATAATTTATTATATATATATATATATATATACATATATATATATATATATATATATATATATGTATATATACCATCACCTTTAATTTAAGATTATCTGTTACATATGCACAACCCCGTAAACACAATTTCTGTCTTTTTATTTATAAAGATTTTTGAACGTCTAACGTAATACGCAGGAAAATTCTTACACAATATTAGCACATATTTTTCCTCCAAAACCTTTTACAATATTAGTACATGTGTATTCTTTAATAGACGAATTGAGCATGCGCAATAACATAGAAACTGGCAACTAACTAAATCTTTCTTCACTTATTTGTAAACAGTTGGCTTGTCAGGAGTGAACACGTGAGCAGTTCTTCTGTGTAAATCTATAAATATAAGATAAATCTTGTTATGCGTTTCAGTAGTTTTTTGATACATTGCAAGCAGAGAAAATGAACCGGTTGAGGCATAAGGGACATCATTTCTTCTCCACCTCTCACAACTCACTTTCCGTCTCTCGTCTCCTACCTCCCACCTTCCACCTTCTACCACACACCCCCACCTCCCACATCCAACATTTCATCTCCTTCCACCGCCCACATTCGACTCTCTATCTCCCACCCCTCACCTATCACTTTTAACTACACCTCCCACTTTTCACCTACCACTTCCCATTTCACATTTCCCATCACCACTTCCACATTATGCCACTACAACCATTTTGGATACGCTATCTTATACAATTTGCAGACTTACACTGTATATTTCTTTTAACAATTACCAATAAGTCACACAATTCTCAATAGAAACGTCTGATAAACTCAACGATTCTTCGACAATTCAGATACTGCAATTTGCTTCATTATCACGCATGGCAGTTCCTTATTATTTTCATTTTTTACCTAGAAACCAACTTAAGCTCAACCTTTAATGAGGACTACCTCCATATAGCTAAGAATAAAACAATAGAAAATTAAAAACTGATTAAATGCTGTAGGTACAGCTTTTAAATCTATTACAAGCTTTTTAACTAGTATCCGCTGTGATAAACGTAATCGGATGAATCGGTGATAAACAAATCTTTATACATTTGCCGGAGCAATTTTCGTACACCTACATTTCATATATATATATATATATATATATATATATTATCTTACTGTTTAACGACCTTGCTTTATATAGATATAAATAAATTATTGGTTGTGGGTTTCAGGTCAGCTGGCAAGTTCAGTAATACTCTTTTTATTGCCTAAATTTTCGAATTATTTTAATTCTTGATCACAGGCACTACAAATGATAAATTTTAAAAAACTGGTACAATTTGGTGTTAAAGTTACATACTAAATCGAGGTTTGTATAAATAATTAGCAACAATGTAAAAAATAACAGGAACTATAACGTAACATAACTAAAATAATATAAAATGTATAATTTAATAAAATGACACCATTTCAAATAAATTTGTCACATTGTTCTTTTATTTTGTGTGACAGTATGACAAAATTGAATGCATGCATGTATGTATGCATGTAACGTTTTAATGAATTAAGTGGGTGTTAATCTGAGTATGTGTGTGTGTTAATTTTTTATTTTGTATGTTTGGTTGTGTTGTGTGTTTCTGTGTGTATATATATATTTTTATATTATATAAATATTTTTATGGTGTATGTTTATAACATCTCACTGTAATAACTGTAAAAAATTACTTTGATCCAATACGTAGTATCTTGTTTAAAGTATCTAATTTTTAAAATTTAATAAATAGGTATATATAGAGCTCAAGTTGTTTATGTCCAAACACCTAAACTACAACAAAGAAACTTAATTTACCAAATTAACTGTACTAATTGTAAGCAAATCTATATTGGTCAAACTTCACAAAACTTAAAACAAAGGATAATTCAACATAAAAGTGATGTTAAACATAAACCTAATGCATGCGCTTTAACTAAACATATTTTAGAAAATAATCACATAATGGACTTTCAAAACCCAAAAATTATTCAAATTCAAAAATCAGAATTCAAAAGACTATTTTTAGAAATGTGTTATATTTATCAAAATTCTTGTACAATGAACAAAAAGACGGACATAAACAACTTGAGCTCTATATATACCTATTTATTAAATTTTAAAAATTAGATACTTTAAACAAGATACTACGTATTGGATCAAAGTAATTTTTTACAGTTATTACAGTGAGATGTTATAAACATACACCATAAAAATATTTATATAATATAAAAATATATATACACACAGAAACACACAACACAACCAAACATACAAAAATAAAAATTAACACACACATACTCAGATTAACACCCACTTAATTCATTAAAAACGTTACATGCATACATACATGCATGCATTCAATTTTGTCATACCGTCACACAAAAATAAAGAACAATGTGACAAATTTATTTGAAATGGTGTCATTTTATTAAATTATACATTTTATATTATTTTTAGTTATGTTACGTTATAGTTCCTGTTATTTTTACATTGTTGCTAATTATTTATACAAACCTCGATTTAGTATGTAACTTTAACACCAAATTGTACCAGTTTTTAAAATTTATCATTTGTAGTGCCTGTGATCAAGAATTAAAATAATTCGAAAATTTAGGCAATAAAAAGTATTACTGAACTTGCCAGCTGACCTGAAACCCACAACCAATAATTTATTTATATTATATATATATACATATATATATATATATATATATATATATATGTATATATACCATCACCTTTAATTTAAGATTATCTGTTACATATGCACAACCCCGTAAACACAATTTCTGTCTTTTTATTTATAAAGATTTTTTGAACGTCTAACGTAATACGCAGGAAAATTCTTACACAATATTAGCACATATTTTTCCTCCAAAACCTTTTACAATATTAGTACATGTGTATTCTTTAACTAACCATAGAGTGTTACACAATTTTAGCACATCCTTTGTTATTGGCGTAGTATACTTCTTAAACACCTACGCCAATTGTACTTTATTTATTTTACAGCAAATATTCGCACTTCGAGAAACATTAGATGGCTGTAGTACATTTCGCATGCTTAACCAGTCAATACCGAGTTTTTGTAAATAGTTGGAAATGCAGGACTTTCAACACTATTCTTACGTAGTAAATAAAGGTAGTCACGACTTAATTAACGTATGGGAAATGACAATACATTAGTAACATGTCATTGAATAAGAAATAACATGTGTAATACTATTTATTTTGAGCACTTTATGTATAACTCATTATATACAGCGCGATATACATTTGTCTAAATCTTTAAACATTGTTTTTAAATATTAAAAAGCATGTTTGTAGACGTCACATTATTTGCACTCTAAGAGTACGCTTAGTTGTCTGCAACATACATGAATATTACACGTTTTTACCAATTTTTAGCTATAGTATGCAACCTGGAGTACACATACACAATTTTTAAACCGTGCAGCCATCTGTTAGTTCGTATTACCACCATTCTTTAAACAGTACTACCATCTAACCGTTGCCATTGATAATCTACTAAGTGTACTTTGCAGTTATTGTTAGCTTCAAATCTCATTCACCGCTTGATTTTAGCTCTATTTTCTTCGTTTCTTAAAGCACAATGGGAATCACAACTATTGGAATTTCAGTCGTGTCTGATTTGCAGTGGACTTGAAATTCTTTATTCGAATGATCAGCATTACAGTAATTTAAAGTACTGCTAAGAGAAATGTAAAATTGTGTACAAGGCATTTGTAACTTAATTATGAACGGTTAATATTATTAAAGTATAAACACCATAATGTATTTTTACAATTTTCAAAAAAAATCGTGTAAAACTTTTTCAATCAGGTTAGAAATATTTAATTAACGGCCATGAAGAAATTCATCTCCATAGTAATAAAAATACATTACACAAATAATTGGAAGAATGTTGTTGTTGAATAGGAATCTATTATGCGTTTAAGAAATATTTGCTTAATCATGAATGGCCACGAATGTTTTAAGATGATATGAAAATAACAATTTTTTATTTAAGAGGTGTATTGATATATCAGTTATTTCAAGAACTTCCCAGGTAGGATTTTTAAAATAACAACATCTCTTTATCTTAACAAGAAATTTACCCTTCCTTTTTAACCGACTAGTTTCATACTTTAATAAACCCATGTTAATTAAAAACAATGCATCACTAGCATATAAAAACTTTTTTAAGAAAAACTTTTTTACAGAGCTACATTTTTTTACTGCACAATTGAAAAAATTGTTTAAGTGTAACAGACAGTGGTTTGAAGGATTGATGTTTTTTCTTAAAATCTTTAAATTTAAAACTCCCATTTTTTCCATATTTACAACGATGTGGTTCTTCTGTATCGCTTTTACATAAACGGCAATATTCGCAGGCACAATCTTGTGCAAAATTGGACTCAAATGTAGCATACAATATTCGTTGGTAGGAGTGTCTTATTTTAGCTCGTGCAGATGATTTTTGCAAAAATTGCTATGTCCTTGAAAATACTCACGCATGTTCGCACTAGACAAGGGCATATCCAAAATTTCACGTATAATTCTCCAGCTTCCATATTAAGAACGGCTATTTCCTTAACAAGCAGGTTGCTTGGCTTGTA
The DNA here is from genome assembly GCA_036346225.1 of Platerodrilus igneus. Classification (NCBI taxonomy): domain Eukaryota; kingdom Metazoa; phylum Arthropoda; class Insecta; order Coleoptera; family Lycidae; genus Platerodrilus; species Platerodrilus igneus. The sequence goes on from JARFIW010001200.1 coordinate 1,414,751, forward strand.
CTGAAAGCCTAGAAAAACCAAAATATAAGTTATGTTTCCTTTCCGCTATAATTTTTCTATTAAGTACACATCTGAAACAGCATTAAAAATATGTTTACACGACTATTTTAGCTAATAGGAAAGATCTATTGTACATATTTTTTCATTTATATATCCTACAGTTACACTTCATACCAACTGGGCTAATAATAACCATTCTGCGGTAAAATACATTTTAAAAATTCGTATATTTATTTCTTTACCAATTCTGCATTAAAACTTGTACCAACTGCTTCAATAATAACTAACTAAATAGTTTTTGTGGCAGATTAGAGCTTTCCATTTAACATTTTAATTCTGTTTTCTTTCCGATATTCAAAATGCTTTTACACTAAAATATACTTAAAATCAATTGCTTTCACTTGCTCGCATATGCTACATTTTGTTTTTAATGCGTTTACTCTTAGAATTTTATACTTATAATTTATCTGAAGACTTTTACATTTTTAAAGGTTTGCGATACATTATCTTATTTAGTTAGTTTAAATCTATTTTTGTTATTGTGCCCGCAAACTAAAGCAAATCAAAAATAAATTCAGAATTTAATCTGTTTTAATTTTACTTAAGTGTTTTTAAAAGCTTAAAAAATGCGATTATTTAAACTTATAATAAAATTTGCAGCATTACACTTTAAGTTACGGAAGGGTAATACTAAGAACAGAGGAATGATGATCAATAACGTAATTTCCGCAAGCAATTTTAGCTATTTATTGATAAATTGTGTAGAAGTTGTTGGGAATGGGTCGAACAAAGACAGTGTAGTAATTAAAATGAATAAAATTCGTCCTAGCGTTGAGGCAAATTCGTCTTAGTTGTAAGATGACTTTATCGTAGAAGTAGGACTATTTCGTCTTAAAGTTGCATTATTATTTGATCAAACGCGAGATAGATTATGAGTCCTTGGGAGCCCCTTTTTAAAAAATTTCTTTCCAAAAACACAACTATCAAATTTATTTAAATTCGTTAATTACAAAAATGACTTGGTTCATTTACATTGAACTTGAGCGCTTATATTCTTTAAACGCAAAGTAAATGCAATTGATAATATTTAAATTAATCAATAATTAATAATTAAGAATGGGTAGCTTGAACATCTAGCAACGTTAAAGTTTCGAAGTTCGAAGACTAACTGATTAGATGAGCTTCTTACATTTAACATGAAACTTTCGGCCTCTTCGTTCTGTGGAAAATTGCATTATTGCTTCCGTGCTGTTCCTTGTTAATCATACAATGTCTTTATTTCTAAGTAATTATAAATTAGCCTGCTTGGTAGCAGTTCATTGTTCTTTATCTTATTGTATCAACCTGCGTCAGTGCTACAAAGTAAATCGTTTCATATTCTATTCCCAGTATGAACACGGTTGACATTTATTATATTACATTCCTTTATACAATGGACTATTCTATATCTAAAACAATTATAATACTTAATTTTAAATACGTATTAATATAAGGGATGTGTAGTTAGTGCCTTTAAAAATTATTGTTAAGTTGTGGGTTATAAGTCAACGAATGCGATTCCATAACAATTTAGTCCGGATTGGCGTTGATCCAATTCGTATAAGAATAAAGCGGTATTCTGTTGCGCATGTGTTTTTAAAATTTGTGTATCACCTTGGTTCTTTTCTCCGCTAAATCCTTAACCTTGTTCGGGCGTCTTTGGTGTCTACGAGAGTAAATATTTAGTTATAATCCGCGTTTCTTGCAAGTTCAACCAAAATCTTATAGTTAGACTTTTTGTTTAGTGAAAAATAGTTACAGCAAAATTTTTTAGATGTGAATCCTGTCACGCCTATATCACCAAAGAAGTGCTATACGGATGTATTGGGTTACGTTACATGACTCCTGTTTATCTGCACCGGAGTTTAAACGTGCGATTTTAGAAGTGGAAAAAAGGTACTATATCTGTGAACCATGCGGTGTCATCTTTACCAGAATAAATAACTTACGAAGACAGCGGGTCGAGCAGCACGGTGTAACCCCGACCACATCGAGGAATGAATGTTCGACCTTGTCGATGGTTGCAGAATCTACCTCGAAACAATAGCGGGTTATCACCGGTGCAATGTGTGCGATGTGGATGTGGTTAAGCCTGCGTATGGTGGTCACCTACGTAGTAATAAACATAAGAATGCTGCAGCTACTGCCACTGAAAAAGACGTAACTATCCAAATGATTAGTCGACGTTTAATACCACCTCGTTAGCTATCGCGTAACGAACCTTGACACCGACAGTGGTAGAGTGTCGAATTTTTTCTTCTATAGAAGGACCAAATTATTTGTTTAGTCCGTACAATCTTAAACAAGGATATGGCAATACAACATACTCGCGAGAGTTATGGCTCCTATACCAAAATGTGTATTTATCCGAAGAGTATCGATGTACATTCGTTTAACGCGAAAAATGTGATTATCACATCTGGCGGTAATCTGCAAAATGAGTACGAAAACTTGTGCGAGGTTATGCAAAAAAAATTAGAAGAATTTGAACACCGCAGGCCGGGATGGTCTTTGCAAAAAGTGTTTTAGATAAAAATCAATATTAGCAAGTCCAATCCGCCGAAGTGGTAGGCGTACGTTATCCAGTAGATTAAAGAGAAGTCATCTGCCAGATGAGAATAAAGATTTGATCTATATACCTAAATTAATTTAGAAAAATTTTGTCTGGAAATATGTATATATATATATATATATATATATATTGCTGTGATAAGGGGTTGTTTAAGGGTGTATTTTATAGCAATGGTCATGTAGTAATCAGAAATCACAATAGGAAGCAGAAAACTGTATTTATTTAGGAGAAAATTGAGTAACTGGGATAGTTTGTAAATAGTAGGTATTTAACAACTTGTATATAAAGTATAAGTAGTTTTAAGCGACGCAAATAGTAACAATAGGACGCATAGTTAGCATAGAAATAAGTAATTCATGCATTAGGTAAATAACAGATATTTAACACCCGGTATATAGAGTTTTAGTAATTTTATGTAAGGCAAATGACGATATTTTTTCAGTGGAAGCACGCGTATTTAGAAGTAAGCATAGTTCATATAATTAAACACGCATTGAAAAGGATTCGAATTAATCAGTTATGATAATACGGAGATAAGAGATAAAACTTAAGGAAGCGTTGTGTAAGTGCGTAGAAACAATTAACAATTTTTAATGGTAAAGGTAATTAAAAATGCGTAAACAAATAAACATACTTGAAAATTGAAATTCAAATTGCATCAGGTATTTGTGTATAATATGGAAACGCGATTATTTTCCCAAAACACCGCATGGTCTGATAACAAGGCATATGTAAGCAAACAACAATTACTCGAAAGGCCGAGAATGTTACATCAGAAAACCACTTTAAGTGTAGAAAATAGAGAGACCTTATTGGTTAAGATTAGCGACGGGCTTCTAAGCCAAACCCACAGAAGAAGGGGGATAACTCATATATTAACAGCGAGAATGATAACGAAGTCAGTTTTCAACTCAACAAGGCCAAGCTGTGTTACTATGAATCAAAGAGTAACACGTACGTAATAATATTTTGATAGTAAAAGTGTTTAATGACAAATAGTGCTACGAATATGAAAATTTCTAATGCCGATTAACGTAAGTAGATTTTGGGGAGTTTATTTAAACTAAAATATAATAATAATAGGGCTCTAAGTTGGACGATAATAAATTTAAGTGTGATAATAGTAATTCTAAGTTTGAGGCTAGTGAGAATAATTTGAGGGTGTATAATAATCCAAGTTTGAGGGTAACGACAATAATTTAAATGTAATAATTCAAGCGTGTGGATAGATAATATTTCAAATGGGTATATAATAATTCCGAATTGGTAAAGAATAATTTCGAATACGAATGGATAGTATAATAATGCATGGAAAATTCTAAGTGATGTTAGTTGATAAGGGATGCGTCGATAATCTTGGTTGCGAGAACGAAATAAAGAAGCACACAGACCAGGTTAGATCTTTTTAGTTTTAAGACATATTTTTTTATTTGAATTTGAATATTGAATTGCTTAATTAATATAAAATAGTGTAACAGAGTCAGCAACGAACTTTTGCATACGTTGAAAGTACGTAATATAATAAAGGGGTTTTGAACGTTCCAGGCTGCTTTTGATAAAAAGAATAGTTTTTGGTGACTTTAGATTGATAGCAAAGCATATAATTTTTGAGACTTATAATATTGATTGATCGAAAAGTGTATTTTATTAATTTTCAAAACCTGTATATAATATTTCGTTTTATTATATGGAATTGAATTAACTTCATTTTATAATTCAAAATAAAAGCTAGTCGAGGCAGAATAATAACCTTAGTGGGAGTGTAACTTGATTGAGATAAACACAGAGAGGTGGAGTTATAAGTAGAATACGCCATTAATACTGAGTACGGTGTTATCATATTAAGTTTTGTTATTGGTCGACCCAAGGTCGGTCCACGATAAATCCAGTTAATACATAGCAATATATATATATATATATATATATATATATATATATCTTTATATATATGTATTAAAATAGATGGTGAGTACAAATAGCTAGTAGTGTAAACTATAAATTTATAAGTAAATAATAGTTTTTAAAAAGAATGCGTGCTACTTTTTTGATTGATTGCAAATGTGGATTTGTAAGGATGTTTGGATCCATTAAATTCTTTACACGCTCCACTTACTTTACACATATTTAAATCTCACATTCTATTTTTCGTTTTCAATATATAAAGAAGTTAAATTAGAATAAATTGAACAGTTTTACTCTTATAGGTGTAATCAATGGAACAAGTGAGTTTAGAAAAGTGTAGTGAGACTTTGTTTAAAGTGATACAGAAGCTGTAAAATGTAAGTAGAATTTTAGATATTAAGAAAATTAAAAGCTACTTTATTTTTTAGTTGTATAGTATCCGTACTAATTATTCTATGAAACGTTGTAAAAGAACATTAATGATTTGATGAGAGTATGATATTGCATACATTTCAAAAAAATCATGAATCAAGATTCAGTATAATACACGTTACAAGTTTATTCCTATCGATTTGAATTGCTTCACCAAGTAAATTGTCATACCTTTAAATTATTCTATAAAACGTTGTAAAAGAACCTTAATGATTTGGTGACAGTATGAAGGGTAAAAAGTTTAACAATATTGCTTACATTTCAGAAAAATAATAAATCAAGATTCAGGATAATAAAGGTTACAAGTATATTCTTATTGGTTTGTATTACTTTATCAAGTACGCAATTACCAGACCCTTAAAAAGTAAAACGGACCAGAAGTTACAAATGCAATGAAAAGCACACTGAAATCAATGCTAGACAACAAGAATATTGTAAGGAAAAGTAAATTACAAACCGACAAAGGCAAGGAATTTTGTAATATCTGGTTTAAAAAACTTATGCAACTATATAAGATAAACCAGCATCCTACATATACTGTAGTCAAAGCATGTATGACTAAACGGCTCATCAGAACAATTAAAAACAAACTCTGCAAGATCTTTCACTTGCAAGGAAGTTACAGATGACTGGAAATATTACCTAAAGTTGTGGAAAAATATAACAACACTAAGCACCGGTCCGTTGGAATGACGCTTGTGCAAGCAGTAGAACGTAAGAAAAAAAAAACTTTATACCACTGGCAGTGATACGACGAACCAAAGAAAATTGCTTAAGGTCGATGACATAGTCCGTACTTCTAAATATAAAACTGTTTTTGACAGAGAATTTTATTTGAACTGGTAAACGGGACTGTTTACAATTATTAAATTGCAACAAACGATGCCTATTACCTTTCTACTGGAAGATTTCGAAGAGTAACCAATCTTAAATATTTTTTATGACGAGGAGATTCAGCCTCCAGCAGCACCCGACACACATCTAATGGAAAAAGTTATACAAAACGGAACCATGAGCAGAAATAACTGGTTGCATGGCTGGGCCCCGGGAGAAACTGAATTAATACAGCAGATTTGATTTAGTGTATATAAGTTAGCTCCAAGTTTGGATATTAATTAATTAGACTTCAAAAGGAAAACATGGCTTTCATCCAGGTTATACCAGATATTCCAGTATAAAACAGGCAAATGATTTGTTTAAAAAGAGGCAGTGTTTGATATGAAAAACGACGAAGTGTGGCATAAAATATTGGAGATATCTCTAGACTCTACGTGCCTAAGTGAAAATTTTAAGAAACATAACGCATGGCTCCGGAAACACTTGCATAGACTTAGGTGGGAGAATCCATCAACAAATCAATTATTACCAACTTTTCTGACGCTATAACTGCAAAGGATTATACAACGGTATGCTACCGACAATGTGAAAAAGTTATGTCTAAATATTAGTCGAACAATCATGTTCAAAGAGTGCTAAGTTAATTTTATCTACCTAAATACTTTCATTCAATTTACGATGTTCTCAAATATCCCAACACCTCCACTTCGATCTTTTGTATAATTACCTGTTAAAGGAGACGCCCCTAATCATGCATTATAATGTAATTACTAGATTTGATCCTTTAAAACTTATTCTAATACAATTGAAATAAGTGCTTGTTCAACACCCTGTAGAATGTTATTAGTGTATTTAGTTTAAGTCAAAGCAACTCGATCTATCTTCATTGTTTAATATAACAAAACAAATGAATTCGGTTATCAACAATCTTTGCTTTCTGAAACGACATGTTTACTTTATTTAAAAGTAATAATATAAGTTTTAATAGAAGATCTTTCTACATGTGTGATTAATAAAGGCGATTGGAGTTGCATTTGCCAGTTTTCATTATCAATTTATGCATTAAAAAGACTTGAGACGTGTTCTTTGACATATGGTAACCCTAATATTTCAATCGACTATCATGTCGTTTCCTAAACTGGGCTCATTTGATCCTACTTTTTGTTTTAGTATGTGATTTCTGCGTGGTTAATTCTGTTACTCCAAGAGCGATTCACCTCTTTTACGGGAAGCTTTTATTTTCGGTGCATCAATAAGTTTCTTACGTGTTTATTAATACTAAAAGAGATCTCTTTTAGCTCTTTTACGTAGACTCAAATGCTCTTTACGAAGGACCGCCGTTGCAGTGATGGTAGCAGCCTTAAAGATCTGGGTACTGTTGTGACGCTGCATCGGGGTTCAAGAACAAGTACGTTTAGCTAGTTTACCTTCGTGGATGCAAATGCAAGATAAGTATCAGGGCACATGAAGATATGTTACGATCTTTTCTTTTTTTATCTTGTTTGTTCACTTTTGGGATGTTTGTGCGTAACCAATGCACTCTGATAAACTTTAGCAGCCTTGCCCCGACGGACAGAACTAGTTTCCAATCCGCTTAGAAATTATCTTTGCGACATATTACGTCTTAAAATATTACTGGAGATGTTTCTGAATTCCATACTTTAATTTAACATACTTGCTATTTGGACAATTTGAGCATAACGTTTGTTTACTGATTAGTTTTCTTTATATGTTAAACGACGAAATGCGCATTTCGTACTTGAATTCATAAAAGATTGTCTTTAGAATATAATTCTTTTGCTGATCTTAAATAGAATATCTTTTCCTTGTGAACCGACTCGCTCTCCGCTTCGGTAGTTAGCCAGGCATTTCTTTTCTTTATCTGTTTATACGCGGTCGAATTCGTGCGGGTTCTTACTTCGCTTTTCATTCTCTTTCTGCCTAAATCATGCGTTTTATCGTTACAAAAACTGCGACAGAAAAGTGCCCATTCAAGTTATAGACTACTACACAAAGCTAACCGTTTCACATGTGCTCGACAGAACGCCGTATTTATTTGCGATAAATTTTGTTAGTAGATTTAACCAAATTAAATAATTTTTTGTACATGTATTAACAAAGTTGTATAGAAACTACGCTGCTTTAATAAGAATAGGATTTATCAATGATACGCACATGTTTGTCTTGGTCTTATAGTTAAAGTGCTTGATTCGTACACGGGCGATCTGGGTTTGAATCTTGCAGCTGCTAAGTTTTTCCCTAACAATTTTGTGACTATATAGGGTACATCAAACACGAATTGTGACGTGAGCAAAGATGGCGGGTCTATAAAGCGACAACTGTTTTAAGATGGCAGATGCGTTAGAGTGACATCAAGGGAAAAGTCTAGGCTAAAAGTTAATACAAGGTGGGAACCCTGCTTAGGTTGGTAAGGAGTAAAGATGGCTCTGTGACGTAAGTGACTTGTTAAAAACCAAAGCATTAGACCGTAAAAAAAATGAGGAAGGTAAATTGTAGAAGACGGAAGGCGGAAATCGGAAGGCGGTAGGCAGAAACCTAAAGACAGAAAGCGGAAGGCAGACGGCGGAGAGCGGAAGACGTTTTGAACTTATTTATTTCGAAACGACAAGTTTATGCTACAATTAAATAGTTCATATCCTGTTTAGGTACCCGTTATTTTGGTATACATTACGACCGCATATAATAGTTTTCTTTATTGTTCCGATGTAAAGACTTGTTGAAATAAGGTCGTGCACTCTCCGATAATACCCGGGTTTTCCAGTTTCAATCGCACTTCGATAAGCGAGGGTTTGCAGTTCGAATTCGTGTAAGTTGAACCATTGTTGAATTTGATTCTACATTATAATTTGAATAAAGGCCGCGGCCGCGTCTCCAATGCTCCACCCGAAGGAACTACATTGGGTTTAAACGCGAAAATATAAACGTGCTTCAAATGTAATCTAGCATCATAATTAATCAATCCTAAATAAAAATCTAACAAACTAAAACAAAAACTAGAAGCAAGGGTTTGAGTTATGGCATCCCTAGCGTTGATTTTGGAGTGTGTCCGATCAACAAGACACAAGCAAAAGTAAAATGGGAGGGCTCCGAAATACCAGATAGCAGTCACCAGCTCTGCTTACCGGTGCGACTTGAAGGGTCGTCTTAAAGCTATTAAAATCTAGCTGGCTAATTTTAAAAATGGACTCAAATTTTCCAAGCGTTCGCCAAATATTGTAATAGTGAATCAAGCTATTTTGTCTACTCTATAAATTTATAAATTTTTGCTCCCTAGTCTAAGTATTTAATTCTAAGTAAATTCTATATTCGTCCCTAACGTTCCCTACCGTTCCCTAACTAGACATATTATAATTACATTCTTCTTTCCTATAAATACTGCGCCCAAAAGATTGGCGGCAGAACGTTAAACGAATTATATCAAGTTACAATACAATACAATGCAGGCAAAAATATAAATATTAAAATAAATATAAATATATAATTAAAAATAAAATAAATACATAAATAAATAAATATCTAAATAAGTAAAAGCATGTAACAGTGCATAAATTAGCAAAAGCATCACCCAAATTATCAGTTGCACTCCCATAAACATTATGATGACTAGCGCCATTACACACAAAAAACGTGCTCGGGTTCACAATCACTATCACTTTAAAAGTCCGGGGGGAAGGGGATGCGCGGTTTCACTCTATTTTATTTTCTTAATTTATTTTAGTGATTTAAATTAATGAGCGTTTTCTGATTTAGTTTGTCATTATTTATTTATGTTTGACTTATTCCCGATTTTCCGCGCGTTTAAGGTTTGACACTGATTGTTTTAGTGGTGTGGGAGGTTCGTCGTGCATAATAGATTTTTGGTTATTGAATTTTTGCTTTTGTTTTTGCTTTCCATTTTTTATATATATTTTTTATTTTCTATTTTTTATTTTTATTTTCTTTTTATTTAACAGGTTTTAAATCGTGCTCATATATCGCGCCAAGTCGAATCCTAGTGTTCCAATCCCCCTTTAGTCCCCGATTTACGCGCGGTCATTACCGTCCAATCTCGCGACCCTTCACGCAAATTCTTTAAAGTCTGTCCAGAACGCCTTCTGGTTAGCCACTTCCACGACTTCTTCTAGGCTCTTTGGCCATGCTAGACCTACTATAGCTAACTTCACATCAGCCAACCCTCGATTTGCCACCTCGAGCGGACAGTCGAAGAGCACGTGCTCTGTGCTTTCTGCGCTCTCACCGTATTCGCAGCGGTCGTTGTCCGTTAAACCGAATCTTTGCAAATACGCCTTCAAGGCTTCATGCCCTGTTATTAGCTGCACCATTTTATGGTTGAGCTTTATCCCGATCTTATCTCTAGCTACTATACTCGGTATGAATTTATGCGTCAATCTGCCCGTGGCAGCGTTGTTCCACCACTTCCCATTGTCGTACTGATCTTTCTCGCAGCTTTCTTTTAATCAGAGGCTTCAGTATCGACGAGTGCAATATTCCGAAGTCGCCCGTTGCGGCCTCTTTAGCTAATTCATCAGTCCGTTCATTTCCTACGTTACTATCGTGCGATCTAACCCAACAGAACTTTAAATGTCGAAACCGGAGCGCTGTATGTGCTACCCTCCAGACGTCCGCTAGGAAGTCTGTCAAGGTGTTCATATTTGTTAGGACCGTCAGCGCTGATTTACTATCGCTGATAATGTAATACACGTTTCTACCTGTGTGATTTGTCACATAATCGATAGCTTCCTGTATAGCAACCAATTCGCACTGGAAGATAGTGCTCTAGTTCGCGAGTTTGGTCTGAAACCGAAACACTTTCCTTTTGCTCATTATATACGACAAACGTCGCGCCTGCTTGCCCATTATCCATACGCGAACCGTCCGTGTAAATCCTAATCCCTACCGCGTCTCCATCACCTTCGACAAATTCGATACCTCTAATATCGGCCGGGTGCCCTAACTCTGATACAACGATTTTCCTCTCATCTTCTCTATTTGCAGATTAAAACTCTCTATAATTTCCTGTCTTTTCCCTGTATCAACTAATCTCCTATCTCTGATCTCCCTAACAACATATTCTATAGAGAGAGTAATTTGATTCTACATTATAATTTAATTAAGGGCCGCTATGCTTGCGTCCGCGTCCCCAATGCTCCACCCGAAAGTACTGCATTGGGTTTAAACGCGAAAATATAAACGTGCTCCTAATTATTCTAACTTCCAAATTGACACATCCTAAATAAAAATCTAACAATTGAAACAAAAAATAAAAATAGGGTTTGATTGATGGCATTCCTAGCGTTGATTTGGAGTTTGCCGGATCAACAAGACACAAACAAATTGAATGGGGAGGGATCCGTAATGCCGGATAGCAGCTGCCAGCTTTGCTTACCGGTGCGACCTGAAGGGTTGACTTAAAACTATCCAAATCTAGCTAGCTAATTTATAATGGATTCAAATTTTCTAAGAATACTCCAAATATATTAATAATAAATCCAGCTATTTTACCTGCTTTATAAATTTACAAATTCGTTATCCCTGGTTACAATCTTTTCAAACAATCTTCCTTCCTATATATAAGCTGCCACCAAAAATGGCGGGAGAACGTCAAACAAATAATATCAAGCCACAAACAATAAAAGCAGGCAAAAATATAAATATAAAAATAAATATAAATATCTATGTAAATATATAAATATACATCTATAAGCATTAAGCGTTGAGCAGTGCACAAAATTGCAAAAAGCATAACTCAAATTATCAGGTGAACTCGCATAGGCATTATACCGGCTAGCGCCATTACGCACAAAACGTGCTTGTTAAATTATTTCAAATTTACTAATTATCATAAATCAATGCTTATGCGACGTTAATATATTTCTCCAGCATCCGAAGATCTGGTCGTCTGCATACATTTAAACTTAATGCTAGGGGGAAATAGATATGCACTGCTAAAGTTCCGGTGGGCATGCACTAATCGTCCTGGGGGGTCACAATCACTATCACTTCACTTTTAAGTCCTGGAGGGATTTGATTCTACAGTTTGTACGTCGAAATATTTTCTACAGTATTTGTCACCGTACTTTAAAAGCAATGCACGTTTGTTTTTTTCTGTTCGACTATTAAGAGGTGTCCAGCCTTTTTTTAGCTGGAGGCTAAATGGGTTCTTTCTTTCAGTAGACCAATTGTTTTTGTCTGTAGACTAAACTGCTTTTGCCTGTAGACCGCTGTTGCAGTTATGGTAGAAGGGTAAATGTATCCTGACGACTATGGCGTTGCTGTGCTGACTCGCCCCCGACGTATTACAAGCTAAGTATTCGGACACCTACAGGTATGCAACTCGTTTTCTTTGTGTGTGTTAATTTTATATTCCGTATCAACGTTTGGTGTAGTTATGTGACAAGAAACGTCACATTGTAGAACTATTGTTCGTTGCTGCTAATCGATATTATCGCTCTACAGGTGCGCTGTACTATTTTTAAACATGTTTGTCAAAAGAACTCACACGTTAATTATTTCCTGCTAATTAGTTTATTTTACAAAAATTATTAGGTAAAATTTTAAAAACGCTTGACAAAAGCTCTCACAGGTTTATTTACTACTGATTAATTTTATTTCGTGTGAAATACAAAATGCGCACTTCGTATCTAAATTCCTAAATTGTTCGTACAATATAATTGTTTGCTATGAAATAATAACACTTAATTGATTTTCTTTTTGCTTGTTTGTACAGAATCCTTTATTTGTTTTTATTGTTAATAGATAATCGTTGGCGATGTGTTCTTTTTTGTTTATTTTTGGCATGTAGGCGAAGCCCCTTACTCTCCGCGTTTGGTAGTTACCCTGGTATTTACTTTTCTTCCGGCTACGTCTAGGTACGTAGCAATCTTTTGTGCTTTGACAAAGAAAAATTTATGCATTACTTGTAATCTGGTGATGCACTGTGAATTATGCTATTGTGAGTTTTGATTATTTCTGTTACGACTGTTCACATCGTTCAATTAATTAGTTATGCGATAGGACATTTATGGATTATGTAATTTGTTACAAACTCTACAACATCTGTATAGAATTTTTATGTTACCACATAGACATTTATAATTAGTCACATTTGAAAAATTGTCTCAAGTTTATCTTATGCTTTGACCGAAGATGGTCAAAATGTCAGTGTTTCTGGATTTTTATATATTTTTTATAATCAGCGTTACTGTGGTATTAGTCACGCTGCCATTAGGTAAGGCACGATCAGACAGAAAATATGTTATGTTTGAATTATTAGTCATGTTATGATTTTGGTGACCCTTTATTTTTGCTTTTATGCCACGACATATAAATGTAATCTGCTTTCAACTTGAAGGTGAATTATGTAATTTTAGGTAAGGTGAGTTTTCCTCACACATTTATTTTTACAAGAACTAGAAGAACACGCATTGCAGATCGTAATCATCATCACGTTTGCTCCTTCTAATACATCGTGTAACATGCCAATATAATACCCTCCATAAACCTGAACCAAATAATCCTAAAATTGTGTTTATAAAGAATTTAAAGGAAATTTTATGTCCTGTTTCGATGAATTCCAATTCCATATAATTATACTAACGATAAACATTCACTGAAGTTTTCAAAACTTTGTACATAACAATTTATACACGTTTTTTTATTTTGAAAAAATTAAAAATTTAAATATCATGCACGGGTCCTTAAGTAACTGGCTACCCGCGCCTAGATTCTGCGGGCTTGCAATGCCGCCAGTGAAACTTATGCAACTATGCTCACCATTCCAGTGTCTAGTGTGGATTGTGTACGCACATTTTCCTTTTTACAAGGTTTGAAAACACACATCAGAAACAAATTATTTAGCGATTACAAACAGTGTAAGTTCAATTGCCAAAGCTTTAGTGACAGATAAATTCATTGCAAAATTTGACGAGATGTTTCAAAACAAAAGAATAGTTTTATATTCGTCAGGTAGTCATAGATTGTGCAATTTTTATGTCTTTCTTAGCCTCCCAAAAATTTTGGTAGTCTGCTGCATGCCCACCCAAATTTAAGTTCTAGCTATGTACTTGCTACCAAAATTCATTCGTTTCTATTATTATCCGTTTTGCCAAATTAATTAAACACGATTTTGGAGATAGTTTGTGTAACTACTAAAAAGTTTAGTATATCCAGTTAAAATACTATTATAGACGTCGATATTTTTCAAATTTTGTGATTTCAAATTTATGTAGCAACCGTCAAATAATTAATACACTAACTAATTCGCATTTAGAACCTCTACGACTTGCTCTTTTACGGATATAGTTCTTTGGATCACTTCAATTGTTTATTTAAAAAGTTTACATAAACTAGAGCTAAACTGTTTGTCTCGGACGTAGTTTTAAAATTCTGATAATATTACATCTCTTTAAATTCATGACTACAATATTTTAGAGTCCTATATGTGCCACCATTCGTCTGTATTCCTAATATAAAATGAAAAATGCTAGATTTTCTTCAGTATATGATTAGTTGGCACGTTATTCGCAGTAGTTGGCAGTGAGTGGACTGCGCTGCCTTCGAGAAGAGAAAACTGGAAAGTGGCGCCTAACGCATAGGATGTAGAACTGTATGTTATACAGATCAGTCGCGCTGTTACCGCTTATGTAGAGGTTTGTTTCGGAAACGATCAAGAGGGTTAATACAGCATACGTACGTAAATACTGGAACTAAGCTTCGTTTCAAACTAATCATATTGCATTTGTTGCGATAAGAAGTGCCTTCTATTTCGTGTGCCCAATTATTATAACAACCTTATACGTACAATTAAAAAATTAATTTTCTATTTACACAACATTTCAGGAATTTAAAATTTTATAGTTTAATAATATGGTTTGAAATGTAAGAATGTCACCTATTTTTCTAACGTAGTCTTTAAATAATTGCAGTTTTTAAAAGTTTTGCGTAACTCCTGAATTTAAAGCTATTCTGCGTGCATCGTGTAATAGTCTTTTCTTGAAACCGTTCAGCTATCGAAATTCCATTATGAGGTTCAGTGTAAAGTAGTACATCACCTTAAGGATGCCTTTTAAAGTTCCGGGAGCTTCCTGTAGAACTGGATAATATTCCTTGTAAGAAATTTATAAAAATTACCCGAGCCAAGATACTTTAGAACAATAAAGTGCCAGTAACTTCAAACAATAATAAACAAACGAATGGGGTTTTGCTAAATATTATTTACTTGACGCACAAAGCATTGTTAACTTTGTACTTCTGAAACAGTTCGTGAGCACCAAATTAAATATTTATGGGTTCTGAAAGAGAATGTCCAAACAATTTTCAGAAACAGTCACTACGAACAAAACATTGCTTTATATACCGGTGATACGATGTCTCGCATGCTACCATATTGTTATTGCCGTTAATAATTTAAAACTTAAGTTTTGTTGGTATAAATTAATGACAAAGAAGTTCTTTAGCATAACTAGCCGATGCGATTTTCAATAATTAATTCATTAACTTTGTTGTCGCATTAGCTGATTGTATAGAATTCGCGGACACCGACGCCTTCGCAGTGTTTCAAGGAGTGAATAGCAGTGGTTTGCAGCTTACTTATTATGTTCTAATGTCGGAGTTTGCTGTGTACATAAGGGTTGTGCGTCATATAACATTAGTATTATCAGCTTACCTAGAAATAGGAGAACTGGTTGTTATTTACTATATCCCGTCAAGTAGAATACTAAGGGTTTATATACATGTATAAATGGTATAATATTATTGCATTAAAGTATTCTAGCTTGAAATGTGCTACTTTCCTAATACACATGAGTTATCGGTGTACAATTAGCATTGTATTTGCAAACAGCAAATGGAATGTACCAGAGATCTGCGGAATTGGGATTACTGTAACAGCGGAATGTACTTTTAACGGTTAACTTCGAAACCGGATTTTTCTAAAACAAATACAACTGTCATCATCATTAAGTCTTCAGTCCTGGAACTGGTTAGACGCGTACATCCATTGTTTCGTATTTTGAGCTAACCTACACATTTCTTACGGTCTGCATCTTTCACTATCTGCGTGAAATAGCATCATCTAGATCTATTTCTACTTCTCATTTTCATATATCTGCTTGTAATATGGCCCGTAGTATTCCCCAGAAATGCCTTAGAATGCATTCTGCCCTTCTATTTCTCCTACTTTTTCTTGTTTTCTCCAGATAACTTAATTCCCCTACTACTTCTATAACCTCATTGTTATTAACTTTGTCTGTCCATGCTATCTGAAGCACAACATTTCAAAGGCTTCTTCCTTTAGCTGTCTGCTTCTCCTTTCGTATCCCGACACGGTCCGCTTGAAAAATGTTAGGCGAGCATTTTTCAGAAAAATACACCCTCGTTCGGATGAGAGGTAAAATGGAGGTCCCGTGTGTGAGTGTTGTCACGCACGTTAAAGATCCCTACCTTGCTTGGAACAGCAAGGGTTCGGCAAAATTCCAAATTTTCCAGGTAAAAAAAAACTCGCTTCCTGACCAATGTAGTACCTTCGGGTGGAGCATTGGAAAATCAAATGTAATGTCTGCTTCTCCTACTGTCCGTATTTTTTAGGCGTACAGTGCTGTGCTTCACACATATGCTTCCAACAATATTTTCCTTGTTTCTATGTTTGTTGTCTTCCAACATATCCGCTGCTCTTTCTTCTTAGATACAGTTTGGTTTCCCATCTATTGTTTTGTAAATATATACCCTATTCCACCAATATTCAGTGGTATGTGAAGAGGGTTAAGCAGCCTGTGGCTACCAAGATCCTCCAACACCGATATTTGCCGAAAGAATAGTTTTCCAATAAATTCTTTCAGACAATTAACATTAGTTGAGAATATTGCAAAACCAAAAATTGTAAGTGCTTATAAAAATCACCAGGTTTAGGTACAATTATTATTTTCGCCATAGGGTTTTTTGTCTTCGAACTGGTTGGCCACGTACCCCCATTGATTTCTATTGTGAGCTAACCTACACATTTTCTTGAAATTTCCACAGCCTATATCTTTGACTATCTGTGTACAATAGTCTAACGTAGGTCTACCGTTACCTATTTTTTTTCCTATCTTTGTTTCTAATATATTCCACACTATTCCCTCGTGCTTTAGTATGTGTTCTATCATCCTATCTTTCCTGTTTTTTATTGTTTTCCACATATTTCTTTCTTTCCCTACCATATCTAAAACCTCTTTGTTCTTAATTGAAGCACCACATTTCAAAGGGTTCTATCTTTTTTCTGTCCGCTTCTTCTACTGTCCACATATATGCTTTTAACAATCTTTTCCTTGTTCCTATGTTTGTTGTCTTTGAAGACAGTAACTGCTTTTTCTTGCTAAATGTAGTACAACCTTGTGCTAATCTTTGTTTTATATTTTTTGCGTTATTCCTATCTTGCGTTATTTGGTTTCATAGGTAGCAGAAATTCTTAACCTCTTGTAAGTTCTCGTTTCCTATTTGTATTCTAGTTTTCTATTTATTTTCCTCTCCTTTACATACTAGCACTTTAGTTTCGTTTTTGTTATTTTTCTCTCTCTGTTAGAACCGTTTTCATTTCATTAAGAGCTGCTTCTAACTCTTCCTTGCTAGATGCTAATACCGCTATATCATCTGCAAATCTAAGCATATTAATCTTTTGTTCCTGCATAATAAATCCAAATGTCTTCCTGCATTTGACAGTATTCATTGCCTCTTCAATGTATAAGTTAAAAATTAACGGAATAGGGCATATCTCTGTTTCACGCCTTTCCTAATATCTATTTCTCTACGTTCCTGCTATAATTCCATTATAGCTGTTTGCTCTTTATATAAGCTATGTACTATCCTCCTATCCATAAAACTCATTCCAATCTTTTTGAGTATTTCGAACACTTTTTTCCTTTTTTACATTGTCGAATGCTTTTCCCAGATCTCCAAACACGCTTTCTCCTTTCTCCTTTCCTCTCAGAAATAGAATAGCCTCCCGTGTTCCCCTGTCTCGCCTAAACCCAAATTTGTTCTCGTAGTACTTCTTCAGCCCGTTTTTCCATCCGTTTTTTTACAATTGTAGTTATTATTTTTGACACGTGTGCTGTCAAACTTTTTGCTCGAAAATTGTCACATCAATCCGCGTCTCTCTTTTTTTTCGTATGGTGACTATGATGAAGCGTTTGAAATCTTTGGGGTATCTCGCCAGATTCATACATATAGCCTGCAAGCTGGAAGAGATGTTCTGTTACTTCTTGTCCAGCGGCTTTTAGAGTTTCTGCTTGCACCTTATTTATACCTGGTGCCTTACCATCTTTCGGGCTTTTTAATGCTAATTCAAACTCATCTCTAAGTATAGGATATCCAAGTCATCGTTTTCAATATCTCATTCCTGTTGTAATGCAGTTAGTTCTCCTCCTGCATATAAATTCCCTATATTTTGTGCCATCTACCCACTTTCTCTACATTTTCTATAATGATGTTTCCTCCCGCGTCTCATATATTTTTGCTATACGGTTTTATATCCCTAAAATTGATTCTAATTAGCTTGTATGCTTCATCTGTCTTTCCTACTTCCATCTTAGTTTGTACCTTTTGCACTTTTCATCAATCCATTGTTCTTTAGATTTCCTGCATTTGCGAATAATTTCCCATTTTATGGCTTTGTATCTCTGTTTTTCAGCTTCGCCCGGTCTGTTTTTGTATTTTCGTCTTTCTTCTAATAAATTCAGGATATCCTTTGTTATTCATGGTTTCTTATTTTCTTTTTGTGTATACCACAGAACATCTCTGGCCGCCATGTCTAAGCTGGAGTGAATGTTATTCCACTCTGTTTATATTTCTTTAGTATCAGAAAATTCCCCGATATCTTTCAGCAATTCATTTGTCTTTTTCTTCAGATCTTTCGTGGATATCCTTATCTTTTATTGTTTTAAAGTCAAAGTGCAGTTTTCCGTTCCTTTTTCTCAAATTTTTAAATTTAAGCGCGGCTTCATAATTACGATGTTGTGGACAGTGTGTATATCTGCTTCTGTGTAGCTCCTACAGTGTTTTACTTGATTCTTAAACCGCTGTCTAACAAGAAAGTAATCTATTTGATACATTCCTATATCTGTTTGCATCTTCCACGTGTATCGTCTTCTAGCAAGATGTTGAAATAACGTGTTTGTGATGGTTCTGTTGTTTTTGTCGCAAAATTCTACTAGCTTATTTCCCTTGTCGTTTCTCGTGCCTAAACCAAAATAAACCTACTACCGCACCTTCCCAACCCTCACCTGCCACTGCATTAAAATCCCTCCTAATTATTAAATTTTTATGTTCTTTAACGTATCTTAGTATGACTTCGATATCTTTGTAGATCGCTTCTACGTCTTTCTCACTGTGGGCAGAGGTAGTCATGTATACTTGTATAATTACTCTATTTACCGGTTTAGATTCTAATCTAACCATGAGTACTTTCTCGTTCTTTTGTAGGTAGTTTTCTACATAGTGTCCTATCTGTTTCTCATATCTATTCCCACTCCCGAATTTCCTAGCTTTTGATCCTGTATGAATTATCCTATAGTCTCCGCTCCAAAAATACACCGCCTCTGGCTACTGAACTTCGCTGATACTTACTATGTCTAATGCAAACCTATTCTTTTCAATTTTCAAGTTCTTTAGCTTACCTAGTTGTTTCATTCTCTTGACATTCCACGCTCCGACTCGCAAACGTTCTCGATTCTTTTTCTAAGCTTGCCAATCGCATCCTCCGAAGTAATTCGCTCCCGGATATCCAAATGTTGGATTATTTTAACTCCAGAGTTTTTACCGTAAAGGATGCCATCATGTTAAATAACAATTTAAGTACGCTGTGTACTTGGGAGGTAATGTAGTGGTTTACCGTTGCCTTCCACATCGCAATAGTGTGTTTTAGAGTGCCATATCAACCCCTATCGTCTCTGCAACTCTATGTACCGAAAGAGCTGCTACGTTCATTCAGGAACCTGTCTTAGTTTGGTTTCTCACTAAAGACTCCACTACTTTTATTAAACTTAGTTAAACCTGTGGTTCGACTCTTTAGATCACTGGTACTCTCAAGTCATTCTACTCCTTCTAGTAATCTAGAACTTCTTCATGGTGGAGGTTCATTCAGAATTGAAATACAACTGAATAAGGATTAATTAGCAGAACACGTCCAAGACGGCTGTCATTCATAAACAGAGTGATATACAGAGAATTTTCACAAGAAATTTCAAAAGCAGTTAAGGATTTTTCGGCAAAGGCAGTTGCTTATAAAGATTACAGTGACTTTACTATATGGATGAAGATTCACAACATCAAAGCAATACGCACGATTATAAGTTGGATGTTTTAATTTATTAACGAGTTTGTTTTAGCGTTTTAATAAGGCTAACTTTTACAAGGTTGCATAATTAATTTCATAATTGCATAATTAATTAGATAATTGAAAATTTGACATTTGTGCACTAATTGTCAAAAAAATGAGGTTTACAGGTACACTTCATTTCGAAAAAGGTTAGTTTCTATGCAAAGGGTATACCAGAATTTGCAGTTTATACTAGAAAACGCGTCAATCAAGATTGCATAAGCGTTAACCTTAGTGGCAAAGATCTGTACTACTAATACGTAATACGGAAACTGACACACTATTCAAAATCAGCCTAGTGAAGCCTTTTCATTTTCGCTTGGGATATTAATGGCATTGAAACCTTCTTTATTTATATTTTGCATAATTAAATAACAGATGGAATGGAGGAAGAGCAGGTGCCACTACCTCTAGTACTCTTACAGAAAGATGGAACAACGCACAAGAGGAGAGGTAAAAACCCTTATGTACAAAGACACTAAAGCAAACACCCCGAAGACACTGGATAACGTTTCTCATTAGATAGGACTAAACCTGAAAAAAGAATTACAGTTAGTACATACAATTGGATCACTATTTGTGATCCAAACAAAAACAATATTTAAGAATTAGAACTTACCGACTTTCAGTATTTTGTGTGAAACAATAAAAAATAATAAAAGAAAGCATTAACCAAAAAAGTATTCCTATTTCTCGAATTAAACAATTTTCGATTTTCAATTACAGGTAACGAACAAGCATTTACAAAAATAATTTTTAATGATTCAGTCTAAATTCAAGATAATGATTATATTTATTTATATCACTTAATTAGTAACATTTATGGGGCACATAACATTTGAATGAGCCCTCTATCAACTTCCAGATTTCAATACTTTACAGATCGTTATTAAAGTTATTAAAATACTTAAGGTCAACCTAGAAATATTAATAGATTATTTTCATTTGGTATAAACCTTGTATCAAAAGGTAATCAACCAGAACATATGCATGCCTAAAAATTTTTTCGTATTTTCGACTAGAAAAAATATTTGATAGAACAAACAATTTAGCTACCCAAAAACATTTTCTTAAAGAACAGCTGGTTCTACAACATGTGATACTGTCTTCAAAAGAAACTTTCCAAAGAATATTACACTAAATCGTTAAACAACTTATAAACCACTCACTCTGCATGAAATTCTAAAACGTTGAATATTTAATTTTGTCTATGAATCTATTTAATACTTCAACTGAATGAGGTATTAGACATACACCAACATTTTTGTAACAATTTAGATTATAAACAAGAAATTAGTTGCAATAACAGATATACTCGATTACTTTATTAATCGGAATAAACGATAAGCTTTGAAATCACTTTAACAAACAGTAATAATAAAAGAGCAATTCGAATCCTGTGTGATAGATGATGTTCAAAAGTGTAACCGATTTTTGTTTCTTCCTACTACTTTAAACTAATTTTAATTTAAAAAGAACAAGATGTGTATGGCTTTTGTATTTTTCGACATGCATTGGTTAGTAATTGTTTAATAATGTACTATGAATAATTGGTTATTAGTACTTGGTTTATTGTCTGACGACTTCAGTAATCACAACTGGATTTCCGTAATATTGCACTTTAATACCTAGGTTTACTTCAGCGGTGGTGCATGTATAGTTCCTTCAGGACGGAACGGTCTTTCTAAAACCTCTTAAAATTTCATACACTTTGTACAATGTTGGATAGCAGGTATATCTGAGGAGCTAACAATTCCTCTAACCTAGGTAACTAACTACTGTCAAAATTATTTGGCATAAATATACAACTTAGCATTAATATCAATTCATAGTAATGGAGGAACTCTAAATCAATCAATTAACATGTATATACAAAATCGCAAGCAACATACCTTACAAATAAGATGTGTATCACCCTCTCTATCTCTTGGTTACTCGGGATTTCAGTTCATACAAAATTGTTAAACCTGTCCTCTCAAATTATCTTACTTAATTAAGACTATAGCTATCAACTAAATACAAAAATTCTAAGCAACACTTACCAAATTAATTTTCTGTCTTTCTATAATTTAACACAATCATACAAAATGATTTCCTTTAGATATACAAGTTTTTCTTGATTAATTTATAGACATCTTATTTCCCTTTTACATTTGACCCGAGGTTAGATTTTTTCCAATCCAAATAAAGCAGTTTTAAGTTATTCAAGTATTCTTAAATTCATCTTCTATGCAATCTCAATCTTCATTTCTTTAGGTGCCCCACTCGACTTCCGACTACACGACTCTTATTTATAGTTTAACCGCACTCTGCTTATTTAAAGTACCACTTGGTACATACTTCTTCAACTCATCCTATCTCCTCAGTCTTTAACCGTTCAATGTGTAATACATCATTGACACGCTGTAATTATCATCCCATATTTATACTTTTCGTCATGTGACTTGTTGCACCAATCAGAATACTAGTCGCTTTCGTTTACATACATGTTCTTTAGAATTATAACAATTAAATCGGTTTTTTTTATTGCTATTATCAATGGAATCTTATTTTAAATTTTAATTTTAATTATTTTAGACCTTTGTTTTACTATTTATTCATATTCTGTGTAAATATTCCCTAAATTCTATAATGTTTGAGCATTTTTGGTTTGGAGTTTTTTAGAACTAACATGCATTTCAGTTTCCGTTTAATTTGAAGTTTCATATATTTAAGGGATGCCAGATATAAACTATTCAAAATTAGTATTGTTGCGAGCTACTATTTGGCAACCCGTCAAACATACACCAGCGCCGCAAGCACTGCATATTCTACAGGGACCGAGAAGCTTCTGGCAATTACTGGAGGATGAGTCATCCTTTTTAATTCACGGTATAAATATGACGATAAAGTACAGAGTCAGTCTATATCAGAATGTCGAATATAAATTATATCGTGTAAAGTAAAAATAGTTGAGCTTTTGGAAGTCCAAGAGTATACATAAATGTTATATTATTTGTCTAATGTACATGCAGCTTGTAGAATACATAAATAGACAAAAATGTAATAATAGTTGTGTTAGTGTTGTTAATGGACCTATGGTTAACAAGTTAGTTTAAGAAGATATTAGTGCTTGTAAATTCATTAGTGTAATAGTGCTTCATTGTTAATTGGACTGAAAACATCTATAAATAAGGCATATACTGTTAATTAGACTTGTGGACAGTGAGTAGTAAAGACCTTTGTTATTACTTGTTATAAATTAGTGAAACGCGGTAGTAGTAGCCCGCTACAGTATTTACCTTTATGCATTATATTTTAAAATGTCACTATATTTAGAATTGGTTTTTCTTATTAATTTTCTCTAATTCATGATAAACGTAACAAAGTAAATTATTAAAATTTTTATTTATTTTGCGGATGTTTGTTGGGGATAAACCACCAATATCTCCAGGTATATGTCGCAACAACGTGGAACTGAACTAAAACAGTCTCAGCAAAGTGATAATTGTCGAGATAACGAAGGACTGGACCAAAAATAAAATAGTGCATCAACGTGAGGTTAAAGCAAAATAAATTAAGTAAAAATTAAAGGCAACGAAATCGAGGGTTTTATTTTAAATTTAAAGATAATTGTAAAATAATAATTAAAAATGGAAGCTGCATACGATGGATAAGAATATGCTAGAATTTGGGAAAAAGTTGGATAAATTGGGGAAAGATTTAAGTTCCAGAATAGAGAAATTAAGTGACGATCTTAGGGAGACAAATCAGCGAATAGAAGAAATGCGTTTCCAGACACAAAATAAAGTGATAAATTTTATGGAAGATATTGACAGCGTAAAAGATGAAGTTATTAGGATACGATCTATACAAGAGGCCGATGAAAGAGAAACAAATGGAAAAATTATAAATTTAGGGAAAAAAGTACAGAATATCGAAAGAAGTCATGGAACGGAAATTAGCCGAGTGAATAAAGAAATTGAGGATATCAAAATTAATATAAAGAATTTTGGCAGGAATAGGATGACGTATGATCAGGAACCCTTGGGATTGAATCACCCAAACATAATATTGGGTCAGTATACGAAATTTTCAGGAGATAACAAACTTAATCCAAAATTACTCTTAAAGGACATCAAAATACTAACGCAGGGCATAACGGATCAGCAGTATAAATTAAATTTAGTAAAAGCTATGATAATAGGCAATGCAGAAACATGGTTTGATCTGATCAAAGATGAATTAACAACGTTTCAAGATTTTGAGAACAAATTTTTGAGACAATTCTGGGGGATACTCAACAATATAGGGTGAGAGATGATTTGATTATGGAGAAATAGAATAAAAATTTAGGTCTGACCAGGGAACAATACGCAATTAAGAAATTCAGTATAGCAAAACAGTTGGATTCTCCGTTAGAAGAAAAACAAATTATTAAATATCTGGTAGCACATTTTAAAGTAGAGGTGAGGCAGTACATCGCTCTACAGAACACTATGGATCGTGATTCCTAGAATACTTGCAGCGATACGATGAAATAAAAATGCATGGCCGAGAAGAAGGTCGAATGTTTTACTCAACAAAGAAAACCAGAGGGAATGCCGAGGAATATACCAATCGACAGGATACAATATGAAAGGACAAACCATAACTACAGAGAAAAATTTAGAAACAACTCCAACGGCAATATGAGAAATCGACCATGGCTAGCATCAAACGGGAGAGACCCAAATAGGAATGATAACCGAAGTCAAATTAACCAAGGACATGAGGAAGCATTAAAGGAATCAAGAAGGATTAATGGTACTTATTGTGAGGTCACGAATCGACCAGGCCCACCTAATACAAATACAAATTTTTAATAGAAGTCAAACCAAATAAGCCCTTCGAAATAAACAAATATGAACATCAGCGGGAATTCATAAAACTGGAAATGGAAAATGATTTTAGTAGTAATTTATTGCCTATAATTAATTTAAAAGTAGAGGACAAAGTAATTGGGATACTCATAGATACCAAAGCAGAGGTATCACTAGTTTCAGAAGATTTTATTAAAAGAAGAAAATTATTGAAGAAAATAATGCCGATGAAGAAGTGTAATTTAATAACACCAAACAATAAAAAGTTTGCATGCGTAAGTAATATAGTGATTCTGAAGTGTTAAATAGGAGAAGAGAAATTTGAAAATGAATTCGTGATTGTACCTAGATTAAAAATGAACGCTAAATGGGGGATGAATATTATAGATAAGTTGGGGATAAAAAAAAATGCGGAAAGCAAGGAGATATTATGCAAAAGAAAATGCATCAAGTGGGATGAAGTATTATAAATAAATGGTGAATATGTGAAGATAAATAAAGTTGAGGGGAAATTAGAGGATAAAGAAAATGAAGAAAATAAAGGTATTAAGTGTCCAGGTGTTAGGAAAAATAAAGTTAGGGCATTATTGAGGGAACATTGAGAATTATAAGTAAAGAAAAATTATTATAGGTACATAAAGTCAGAATTGATATTGATAGATAAAATTTGAGAAAGGGTGAATTTCAGGGTGCTTATTGGAAATATTAGACGACAAAATGCATAAGATGGGTTAATAAAAATGGAATAGATAAGTAAATAAAAACTTATGAGAAATATTAGAAAACAATAAAGCATAGGATAGGATAATAAAAATTAGGATAGGTTTAGAAAAAGTAGGAGTAGTATAGGTTGATGAAAATGGGAAGAAATATGTATATAGAAACTAGTTTAGTAGAAATATTTGAAGAAATCAGTATTTAGTATAGGTTGATGTAAATAAGAGAAGGGTATAGGTAAATAAAAAAAAGTATGGATAAATAGAAATTGAAAGGTTAGGAGACTATAATATTTCGTGTAAATTTATGAGAAAAGAAGAAATTTGTAAATAGGGATAGATAAATAAGAATGGTTCAGAAATATGAAGAAATGATGATACGTTGTATGAATTTATGGAAAATGGTAAAAGTATATGTAAATAAGAAAAAGTATGGATAAATAGAAATTGAAATGTTAAAAGACTATAATGCTTCGTGTAAATTTATGACAAAAGAAAAAGTATAGATAAATAGAGAGTGAAATATTAGTAGATTATAATATGTAGTAAAAATTTAAAAGAAATGAGAAAAGTATAGATAGGTAGGAAATAGTATAGATAGAATGTTTAGTATAGAGCCTTGTGTAAATAGTAGTTATTTGGAAAATATCATACAATATTTGGAATGGATAGATGTATAGTTATCGAATAGGTTAGATTAAAAAAAGAATAGTGGTGTAAAAATAATTTAGGAATTAGTGTATATAGTAGAAAATATAAACAAAATAATTTTGGACTAATGTGAACTTTGTCTTCACGTTGGGCGCCAAATATAACATTTTTCGAAAATTTTTTGTTTTAATTTGGGGGAAAAATGCTGTGTTAATAAGATCATTTAGGGGAAGTTAGAACCAATAGTATAGCGCACTCCACATAAAATACATAAGGGCTCAGAAAACGACAGTTTTCTGAAGAAAACAAGAAATACGATAATTAGACTAAAAACTAAATCACAACGCCCAGTATACAAATAATAATCATAATTAATTTAGCTAATGAAAAATATTTTGAAGATTTATTTGAATAAAACAAATCCGCAAGTCGTTAAACAACATAATTGCAAGCTAAAATGCGACACGCATGGATAACGCAACATTATTACGACAAGAATCCTAATTAAAACAAGCAGGTTTAAAAATGCGTAAGATAGCAAACGCATATAATTTAAGGCATACATTGTATTAATTCTATGCGACTGGAAAATTAAAATGGACACTTGATTTATTGGAAACAAACAAGGCATGGTAATTAAAATCAAAGTTCACCAAATTTATTTGAACAAACAATGGTTTACTTATTTAAAAGTATGAAAATTTAAGCGAATCAACGCTATTAACTCGAAATAGTATGTGACAAGAGTAACGCGTTGATGTTAATATACAATAATAATACCATGGGATATCCGAAAACCTGGTATGAAAGTTTATAGACAAACAACGAACTTTGGGCTTGTCAATAGATAGACGGTGCATTTAAATATGACCGGATTTGTAAACAAATCATTTCATCATGAAGTAAAGCATAGTTCACGTCTCTGAAAACAAAAATATTTACGTAAGGTGATTAATTGTGAAGTGTAAAACAATACCACTGAAAATGGAAAATTAATGGGTTGTCGTTTTATCCTTAAATAAAAAGCGTAAGTAACTAAAAGTTGTTTTAATTTAAACTCTAATATTAACCTTAATAAAAAGGACTTTAAATAATTACTGGAGACGAATCTTAATAATCACTGGAGACAAGTTTAAATAATTACTGGAGACAACTCTAAATGAATGCAAGAACAAGTTTAAATAAATGCTGAATTGATTATAAATGATTATTACTGGAATAAATGAGGAAATGCAACAAGCATTTACTTCAATGATAAATGGTCAAGGAGTTTAATGAAGGACGCTAGTGTGTTTAAGGCGATGCTATGAGGGATGCACACAATACCGAAAACGGTTGGACCAGAGACTGATTCAAGCTGAAAAACAACAGGTTAGTCAATCTGAATGTTAATTATTTTATTATTTTATTTGTGAATATTTTATTATATGTTGCTAAACTGAATCATTAAAAATTTAATCGAGTATTACTAATTTAAATACTTTAAAAATTGCTTTCATGATTATTTATGTGAGAAGTCGGCATTTGAGGTAATTCCTTACACAAGGTATGTCGATAAATACTAACGTATATATATATATATATATATATATATATATATTATATATATTAATAAGATGAAATCGAGCTAGTAATTAAAAGAAGAAATATATATTTATAATATATATATATATATATATATATATATATATATATATATAAGAGGCAACAGGTTTACTAGTTTAGTTTTGAATAAAGTTCTTTATTTTTTCAGCAATCTTTGGATTTAATCTATAAATTTCCATCAGGGTCAAAACGCGAATATCAAGTAATTTACAACTAATAACTAAATAAGCATGTAATTAGTTTATGGTCTAGCAACATATTTGTTAAACACATGTGTTTCCATAACAACATTTAACTAACGCCTTACATCTGAACTTTTTAATACCAACATTTGGCATCATAAGTAAAATTAGCAATTGAGTACGTGTATACATGCGTACGTGCGCAAGTGCGCACTAGTGTACGTACGTTCTTTCGAACATGCGTATGTGCTTACGAGCGTACGTGTGTACGTATATACGTGAGTACGTTCGTTTAACATTTGCATTATTTATTTAATGTTTTTAACCATTAAATAAATCGAGCGGATCTTGCCCACAGTTCTTTAGTTTTATATAAAGATTTATAAAATCTCTTAGGGTGTTTGAGGTATATCTAGCTCATAGTTAGATGTCGTCAATGATTTTTTTGCAATTGACGTACGTACGCTGAAAGCATGCACGCGCGCACGTCCGCAGGTACACACATGCGCGCGCGTTTGCGCCCGCGTGTGTGCTAGCACGTACTTACACGTGTTCTTGCTCACGTGCGTTCGTGAGTATGAGTGTAGTTGCGTACGTGTGAACTTGCGTACGGAAGTACGGGTGCACGTGCGGACGTGCGTACGTGTGTTTTACATTAACTTTACTAATTTTATGCTTTTGACCGTTATTAGATAGATTGCGTTGGTTTACCCTACAGTTCTTTAGTTTTGCATAAATATTTATAAAATATCATAGGATGCTCTAGTTAGAGTTAGAAATCGTGGCTGAAGTATTTTGCAATTTTAAGCTCTTAACAAGCTGTGTTTTTTTAGGCATAAAAAGCAACTAAATTACTCTAAATTTTAAATTGATAAGAAAACTAAATCATTACTATACCATCAGGTATATTGCTTTTTTATTGTGCAAATATCGTTTCATAAATTTCATAATACTACAGTATGTAAGTACTATTAAATGTTTTATTCCAAATTAAATAACTGCCTCACTTTCTAATTTACAAAATTGCTAGCTTTATTTTGCAAATAGCTGACGGTGAGTGGACTGTGCCGTCAGCGGCATGAGAAACACGAAACGGCGCCGGACCGTAATGGTTGGAAAACTGGATGGCATAAAAGATCAGTCGCGCTTTTGCCTTTCGTGTAGGCGGTTGTTTTCGAAACGTTAAGCGAATCATAAGTGTACGTAAATAAACCTGAATCAAAAATTAATAAAATTGTTTATTGTGGTAGTACGTAATCTCTTTTGTGTGCTAAATTATTACAACATTTTTATTTTATAGAAATTGAAACTTATTATCTATTTACAAAACATTTCAGGAACTAGGTAAAAAATTTTTGTTTTCAGTTTTTACGGTTACATATGCGTTTCAGTGTTTGGAATCCTTATATATCTATTTATCTAACTTCAAAGCTTTCACTTAATTAGTTTGTAAAAAATCTTGCAAGGTGTATAGCATTAATTGCTTCTCTCCATGCATTTTTGTGACAATGTTCCTCTCGAAGCTACTAAATTACTAAAATTTCTTACGAAATTTAGAATAATGTAGTACATCGCTTTATGAGTGTGACATACAGTTATAGAGCTTTCTGACAAACGGAAATTTTTTTTATAAATTTTGCATAACAAATATTGTTCTTAGATCTACATAGCCTAACTTAATACAATTGCAAACAAAAAGATTGAAGTTATGCTAAATATTGTTTACCTTGCCAACAAACGTAATGTTAATTTTATATTTCTAAAACTTTGCGAGCTCCAAATTAAATACGTATTTATGGGTTCTAAAAGAGAATCTTTAAACATTTGAAAAAGCAGCCACAATGAACAAAATAGTTCTTCTTATATTGGTAATCCGATGCTCTGTATTACTTATATGCGCTTTAATATCGTTAGCTGTTATCAATTTAAAAGTCTGTATTGTACATTTGAATTAGTTACACAGTAATTTTCGGGTACAAATATCCGGCAGGGCATTCTTTAATTTAACCTTCAGCCCACTTACTAAAATTTTTAGATAAATAATCGCAAGTAAGATATCCGCCAACCTACCAATTTTAATATAAGGTGTGTAGGGTTTGACTTATTACCCCATCATGTGAATCTTTACAGTTTCAGCAAAATATTTCAAGCTGTTTAGATGTTATGGTTAAGCGTTTGTTCCAGATTGGCAAAAGAACAAATGGAGTCCTAGACTGCGGTTGTGCTTTATTCATCTCTTTGTTTTTATACCTGAAGAGTTTGTGATGATAACCACATAGATAAGGAAATATTAACATAGAAAGAAGAGATTTGAAGATTTTGCATATATTCAATTAAATTTTGTTCCTGATGTTTTTCTTTGGGAATGGGCAACGGCGCTACTAATATTCATGAATGTTGGTGTGTGATGGTGATTGTTGGAGTTTGGTAATCTTCTCCATATCCTTAGTGCTTGTTGTTTTAGGTGTCATGTCATATTATTTGCAAAAAAATTCAAATGAGTACCATTTATGGGAAAGTTATTATAATATTTATGAATAAAAATTTTGAAAATCTTGGCATTTGTTTTACATCATTACTTGCAATTAGAGTATTTTTGGCTTTTGTGCTACAGTTTTTTTTCTGTTTGGCTATTCAAAAAGCCAAAAACACCTTCTTAGCAAATAGTTACCCTAAATAATTAAAAGACAACAAACTGAAAAAAAAACAAAATTTAGAAATATTATAATAACTATCCCTTGAATCGTACTAACTTGCAATTAATGAAAAATACGTATCCCGACCCGACGCACAGAATTATTCGATTATCCAAACACTACAACAAAATAATAGCGCACAGAGATTGCAGTTTAATTAAATACTGCTTTTCTGCATCAAAAGATAAAATCCCTAAAAGCATAAAACCCACACATTGTAAAAAACGCTATGTCAAAAACGTATATGTAGAATAAAACATGCAATACTTGGAAAAAAGACTCATTGGACACAAATACGACAAAAATAATCTAACGGCCGTGGTAAAACATTAAACACAAACTATACAAACTTAATTACAACAAATCCAAAAACTGAAATAAGAAAAAGCGGGCGGTTTTGAAAATAATTTATATTGTAGAACACCTAATGTTTATTAACAACAAAACAAATATAGCAAACTTGAGTGAAATCTATGAGGTGTGTCCTCTGGCGAGGTCAACGCAAAGTATAATTTTTCCTGTAAATTAAATTAATGTAGCCGAGGGTTAAGAATAAATTACAGAATTTCATATATTAGTAATTGCTCAAGGTAATTTGATTTTTTAATGTTATATTAATTTTTAAGATGAAACAATAACCTAGACCTTTATAAAAAATCTAAAGTACAATTTCAAATCGAGCTAGTAGCTACTAACTCGATTAAAAAAACAATTTACTTTGAGCAATTACTAATATATGAAATTCTGTAATTTATTCTTAACCCTCGGCTACATTAATTTAATTTACAGGAGAAATTATACATCCCGTTTACCTTGCCAGAGGACGCACCTCATGGATTTCACTCAAGTTTGCTATATTTGTTTTGTCGTTAATAGATATTGGATGTTTTACAATATAAATTATTTTCAAAGCCGCCCATTTTTTTAATTTCAGTCTTTGGATTTGTTGTAATTAAGTTTGTTTAGTTTGTGTTTAATATTTTGTCACGGCCGTTGGCTTATTTTTGTCGTATTTGTGTTCAAAGAGTCTTTCTTCTAAGTAATGCGTGATTTGTTCTACATATACATATTTCACATGGCTTTTTGTACAATGTGTGGGTTTTATGTTTTTAGGTGTTATCCTTTGATGCATAAAAGCAGTGTTTAATTAAACTGCAATTTTTGTGAGCTATTACTTTGTTGTAGTGTTTGAATAATCCTTCCAGATTTTCGGATAATTCTGGGCGTAAAGTAGGGATACGTATTTTTCGTTAATTGCAAGTTAGTACGATTCAAGAGATAGTTATTATAATATTTCTAAATTATGTTTTTTTGAGATTGTTGTCTTTTAATTATTTTGGGCAACTATTTGCTATCAAAGTGTTTTTGGTTTTTTGAATAGCCAAAACATAGAAAAAAAACTCTAGCACAAAAGCCAAAAATACCCTAATTGAAAGTAATCATGTAAAACAATTGACAAGGTTATCAAAATTTAAATTCATAAATATTATAATAACTATCTTATAATTGGTACTCATTTGAATTTTTTTGCAAATAATATACTATTACATAGGTTTGAACATATATATCATCATTCAAGACCTAGAGCATACTTCAACTAAAATAACAAGCACCAGAGATATGGAGCAGATTACCAAACTCTAACAACTACCATCAGATATCAACATTTATGAATATTAGTAGCGCCGATGCCAATTCCCAAAGAAAGTAACTCGGGGACATGATTTAATTGAATATATGCAAAACCTATAAATCTTTCCTTTCTACGTTAATATTTCCTCATCTTTGTGGTTATCATAACGAACTCTTCTGGTACAAAAACAAAGGACACCGTAGTCTAGGGCTCCATTTGTGTTTTTGCCAATCTGGAACAAACGTTCAACCATAACATCTAAACAGCTATACTGATTATTTAAAATATTTCGCTGAAACTGTAAAGATTCTCATAATTGGGTAAAAAGTCAAACCCTAAACACTTTATATTAAAATTGATAGGTTGGCGGATATATTACTTGGGATTATTTATCTAAAAATTTTATTAAGTTGGTTGAAGGTTAAATTAAAGAATGCCCTGCCGGATATCTTTATCCGTAAATTACTGTGTAACTAATTCAAATGTACAATACAGACTTTTAAATTTATAAAAGCTAACGATATTAAAGCGTATACAAGTAATACAGAGCATCGGATTACCAGTATAGGAAGAAATATGTTGTTCATTGTGGCTGCTTTTTCAAGTGTTTGAAGATTCTCTTTCAGAACTCATAAATACATATTTAATTTGGTGCTCGCAAACAGTTTTAGAAATACAAAATTAGCATTACGTTTGTTCGCAAGGTAAATAATATTTCTACAAATAGGTCGAAACCTAAATGTTTTGTAATTATGGATTTTAAGGTTATAGGTCGCTAAGGTTTGGTCCAATTTGAAAGGGCTAAGAAATTTACCAAATAGTTCTGGATTAAATACATATCTTTGGTCTCTAACTAGTCGCAAAGGATAAAGAAAAATATAAAGGAGCAATGAGCTCGCTGGTAGGAGTTTTAATAGGGATGTTACTTGATAATAGTTAAACCTAGGTTACGAATAAAGGTACCTATCTACCTTGTGTTTTCCAAAAAATTCTAGTTCATCCTCAGCTTTAGGCGCTAAAAAATATTAATGAATAAATAGTTAGAAGTTGAGGTTTAAGAATTATAAATTCCTAATGGGTTTGTTCTAAGGTAAAAGTCTTAACAAATATTCAATTTAGGTCTGAGGTTTCGAAAAATTATATGCTTCCGTATTAAAAATATAGGAATAAGTTTTTGATTTTAGGGGACGAAGGGTTGATTCTGGGATAAAAATTGCAAATAAAATGCCCAGAAAAAGATCTTTAAAAGAATCGTGCGTCGCCGTGTAGCTCATGGTGGCGACGCTGTTCCTAAGCCTATTCTCCTACTGACCGAGTTCGAGGTACTTCTCGAAGCTTCAGCGATATATCACTGGTACTGCTATTCTATTATCTTTCCCAGTAATAATGTAAAATTGATAAAAATTATTGTGCTACGGAGCGATAGTAGCAGTATGGACGTTGACATTGGTGTATTCCAAGCGTTGATGCACAATTGACGAGAGGCGGGAGGATTCGGTCGTGCGCTATACGTGTTTCATTCATAGTTAATGCCAGTCATTCTTCTTTTGCGTGATTTTATATAGTTATTTTAGTACCGGTATAACTGACACTGTTTAAACTTTACTGAAACACAACAGTACCTAATCTCATTAACGTGACAGAGCTTGGTTCTAGGTATTAAACACTAAACCTTTCCGATTTTTGTTTCAAAATTCACCTAACAAACGACAAATATTAGTTGGAACTTTAAAGAAACTAAGTAATTCGTATCTTTCAGACTTTAGCAGGTTCGTGTGCTCTTTAACCATTTAGCTGCAGGAATTTATTTAAACGGAGCATCTACAAATTGATAATAAGATTAACCCCTTATTTCGGAATCGTATGTACTTTTTTGCAATTTTGCGAATATTGAATTATAAAACCTATAAACGTATAAAAGTTAGCCACTCCTGACGTTATTTAAACATTTTTATTCCAAATGCAAACTGAAGAAAACCGCCTGACTTTCCTATTATTTGCTGATAGTGAGTGAACTGCGCGGTCTGCGAGATGAGAAAAGCGAGCGCTGCGCCGGACTGTAAAGGATGTAGAAACTGATCGCGAAAAGTATCAGTCGCGCGTCTATCGTCTATGTGAAAGTTTGCGGCGGAACGCTTAAGCGTATTAATAAAGAGTACGTAAGTAAATTCGGTAAGAAAAATAAAGTTCGCTTCTAAATTAATCTTAGCCCGTTTTTGGTAAAAATAAATGTCCCTGCTCGTGTATGCCCAATTATTTCAATGGCATTTTTTTTCTGAAGACTCCCGAAATTAATTTCTATTCACACATTTCAGGAACTTGAACTGAGAATGTGATCTACTAATCATACAGGTACATGGATTTTAAATGCGAGGGTTGCTGATGTATTATTTATCTAATTTGAGGGTTTTAAGTGATCGCAATTTTAAAGTAATTGTATGCTCACTTGCACTTAAAACTAGTGAGTGCGTTTCGCTTAAAGTTGCTCAATTATCAAAATTCCGTGAGGTTCATAAGCTCGAAAGATGTCACTTAATGAGTGTATTATTGAGTTTTACAGCTTTTGAGGGAACTGAACAAATTTTTCTAAATTTTCAACAATAAACTTTATAAAATATTTTCTTTAAATAACAAAGCCTTTCTAACGTCAAATACAAATAAACAAAGGCATGGAGTTAGGTTAAATATTTTTTATTTTATGTACGAACGTAATATTAACTTTGTAGTTCTGAAGCGGCCCTACCCGTAAGCATCAAATTAAATATTTATTATTTCTCGTGCTAGTAATAATACGCTATTTATGTTACTTGAGTGAAGCTGACATTTAATTTTCAGGAAACGTAAAATTTATTAAGAGTTCTGAAATTCTTTTTAATAAATCTAGAGTTCCCGAGTTCCGCTCATTAAAGCTAAAAAACCGCTTCATATAAATTGAGACTTTAGTTTCACGTTGTGTTTCGGTTTGTCAAACACGATTTCCGCACACAGACCGTATAATTTCCGAATATGATAGTTTTACAGGAGTCCTGTAAAGATTTCTGTCCTATAAAATCAAAAACAAATTACAATAATTAAAAACAATGTAGTAAAATTTACTGGTTAGCGTACCGATTTGAGTTTCAGAAATTGGGATACCTACTTTACACACACATGTTACTTATGTTTAATATTCAGTATCAGCAGTACAAATTAACAGATATTTTGTGGTAAAGCAACCCGCGAAGTTTTCAATAAATTAATCTTCAACATGTTTACTGAAATTTTTAAATAATAAATTTTAACACAAGGTAACTACTGACACATTAATTTTAATACAAAGCACTTAGGGTTAGATTTATCACTCAGCTTTATTCAGCTTTACAGCTTCGGAGAAATATTTCAAATTATCAGTAATCTTGTTATACGCTTCTTCAAGAACGGGTGGTAATTAATATAGTCATAACACACTCTTGTCGCTTGTTCATCTTTCTACCCCATGAACGTCAAGGGTTTGCACTCCTAACTGCAAAGATAAGGAAATATTAACGTTACAGCACGATTAGATCGGTTGGTTTTGCACATATTCAATTAAACCTTAGCCCGAACAATTTTCTTTGGGAACGGATATCAACACGATTAATATCCACAAGTATTGTTATCCGAAGGTAGGCGTTATTGGAGTTCAGCAATTCCCTTCCATACTTTTAGGGATAGCAATAATAATTCAAGAGTATTCTGTATTTCGTTAGATGCCTTTAGGTGTGTCATGCTGACTTATTGGTTCAAGTTTGTCTAAACCTTTCATAAAGTTATAGTACAAACTTACATATACGTTTAGTTCTTGCAAAAAGTGTACATACTTATTCTCTACAATGAGCTTTTCGAAAAACCAGTTTTAATTAGAAATTGCCAATTTAAGATATATGGTTTTCGGTCTTGCTCTCTTGGATTAAATTACACTCAATATTATATTATTTTAATTATACACCCCACAAAAAATCCATTGGATAAGATTAGGCGACTTGGAGGTCAGGGAATGTCGCCACGCTTAAAGATGAGGGTGCTTGAGAACTATTCATTCAAAGCGCCAATGGACAGTTGTGCTGTATGTACCATGGCACTATGCTGTTGAAACCATGTCATATCATCGTAGCCACCAAAGTTTTGTAGAGATACCTAAAAACGTTACATACTATTGCACAATAACGTTGGCTATTAATCGTCACCACGCGGTTCCGGAAATCTTCAAAAAAATAAGAACTGATTATCCCAGTTGCCGTCAAAGCTCATCAAACTGTAACTTTCTTGAAATATAGTTGCTTCCTATGTTTTTGTGTTGAGTTGTTAAGGACCCAGTAATGATAATTCTAATTATTGACGTAGATGTTTAAGTGGAAATGCTTTGTCGCTGAACAGAAGTTTATCCAAACCAACGTCGTTCTTAAAGAAATTTATTATTGTCTCACAAAAGCTTTATCTATACTGGTAGTCCGCAGCCATATGGATTTTATAGGGTTGAAAGTGTAAATTCCGCTTAAGAATTTGTTGCACACTTGATCTATCAATTTGTTAATGCCTGTGCAATGTGCATGTCTCCAAGCCGAGCGTTTTGCATGTCGTGTCACCGCCGATATACTGCTGCAATATTCTTTGATGTTCTAACGAACTTGATGCGACCGGTATGCTTCTAATTTATAGCCGACCCTGTTTCTCAAAACTTTTTCACCAACAGTTTCAGTAAATTTCCAGAAGGTGCATCAACTACATGTCGAATATTGTAGTGATTGTGAAATTGTCGTTTTGCTGCCGTGTAAGAATAATTTGCTTTAGAGGACGCTTCCATCATAAACGCATGTTGTTCTCCCGACCATTCTCTATTATTACTAATAATTCGCAAGTGTGCGATACACGATGCCGACAGTTTCTCCACACCAACGCGACTAACCTACATTTGATTTTTCAATGTTCCATCCGAAGATACAACATTGGTCGGTCAGGATACTAGTTTTTTCTACCTGGAACTTTTCCGAATTATTTGAGCAAGAGCGTATTTTTATGAAAAATGCTCGTCTAACATTTTTCAAGCGGTCTGTGTCGAGAATTGAACCCCGGACATTGGGTTTAGTAGTCGCACGCAAACTAACTAAACCACGGAGCCGCTCCTAACGCAATTCCTTCAACAAGCGGTTACATTAAAAACTGAATTTTGCTCCTGCTCACCTCATACATAAACGCTTGGCATTACTTCGTAATTATGGGAGGTCGGACAAGAAAGTAACGAGACAGATTTTTAGTGTCAAATAGTGCAACTTCGCAACCTTCATGTGACCTTAATTCTTAGTCCAATAATAGTTGAAGCGAAACATGCCTGCAAGCTCTCAGTTTTGAGTAGTGGTGTAATTAGTGAACACATGCTTCTAGTCACTGAAATTAAATTGCAAAACATTGCACAATGTTACGCAATTTTTATTTGCGTTAAACTCCGTGAAAATTGTGACGACAACTTACAGTTCGCTTCAGAAAGTTTATGGAAATGCTGTTATGTCGCGGGCTAAAGTTTTTGCCATAAAATGTTTAGTGAAGACAAAATAAACGTTGAAAACGAAGAACACAGTGGCAGACTTGCAACTTGACCGACAGACGTCAACAGCGCCAGGGCATTATTCATAAATAGTGGATGTCTTCTGGACAAGGGTGAACAAATCTTCCATATTTATGCAAACATTGATGGTAGTTGAATTCATTATTGTGATAATACGCTTTTTTATTCTGCATTGTATGTGGAGCATTTTTTTCTTCAAAGGGCATTTCAGTACTACCACAGCCACCTAATTCACTAAATCCTGCACCGTGTGATTTTTTTTAATTTATACCTAAAATTCAATTTAGCAGTCAAGTAACACAATTTTCAAATAGCTAAAAAAGATGACAGCGATACTGATATCTAAACTTACACGGGTTTTCTTGGGTCCTTTCGATCGATTCGGAACCGATTACGTTTAGGCTTATTTTAACGCTATTTCTTGGAGATTTTGCTTCTGATGGATTTACTACCTATAAACTCAACCATTCACCTAAAAATTCTACTTCTGGAATTTCTAGGTATGGAGGGTATATAATTTTTTGAATCAAATGGACGAGATCTAAGTTTTTACCAATTTTGTAACTGGGAGCAAACTTGATCGCTATGATCAACTCTTCGCCCTCTAAATTAAATAGGTATCTGTTTCCCATACCGAAGGGATAGATTTAATATTTGGCAGAATTAAGAACAGCTTTAACTATTATAACCATGTAAATCAAAATATTAGATTCAACCGTAGAATCAAATTTAAAATTAGAAATTAATCTAGACTTAACTTTTTAACGGGTGGGCGGTTGACAATTGCATTTTGAGGCAAAACTTTCAACTAGAACGCAATCTTAAAGCTACTATTAACTGACGCTAACCTCCACCGTTAAACGAATTTTAATTTAAGTTCAGATTCTGAAAAAAAGCTTTGAAAAGGGAGTGAATTGTTTGTTTAAAGAGTTTTAACCTTTGCTATAGCGTGAAAGCGAGCTCGGTTTTTAGGAACAGAATCAAATTTTTAAGAATAAATTTATAGAGGGAATGTAGTCTTTGTAAGGGATGCGTATTGTTAGGTAGTTCACATTTTAGTTTTTGAACGGTAATTTGCGACGTTAGAATTTAATTTTAACTCAGTCAATAACAATGCAGTGACTAACACCAATACTGAGAAAATCTTAATCCGTTATTTATTAATTTTGTATTAACAATATATATCATATTAATTATATTTACAAATCATAGAAATTTTAGAGCTTCTAGTATTAGTAATGCAATGGGTGTAACCCAGAATTTTTCAAAATAATCTTAGACAAAAGAATAAGCATATGATATTTAAAAAAACGTTCCTAATTTTTTATGAACAGTATATTTCCATAAATATCAGCATTTTAATGTAATGTGTACGTACTCTGTATATACTGTTCTTACAGCTGCAACAAGTGTTGTTAGTCGTCATTTGTAATTTAAAATACTATAAACTATTAATTAAAATTGTTATACCAGACAACACTTAATAATTTAAACTGTTGACAGATGATTTAAATCGTTCTGGATTTGTCAAAGGCACTACATCCTTTATGCTACCTAAATTCGAATAAAATATTTAAAACCGTAGTATCAATTATACAGAGAGTTGTAACGACGGCCGCTATTTCCGGATGCGATAACCCCACATGAGTAAGCACTACGTGCACCGAATTAACTGGTTTCATTTTTTAGTTTATTCGGAACACAAAACTGTATTATGAATTTTTAATAGTCGGGTATTTATTTGGTAAAATCAGTAACGTTGCGTTTCATTTTTGATCACGGGTGTAAGCGGTTATCAGCATTAGGTTATCCGATAGGAAGTAAAGCACTAAGATTATGAAAAGGACATTCTACCAATGATATAGATTACTAACTCGTATTTAGAAGTGTATATTGAAATCTATTTATTTCAGTATTATTGTAGCTATAAGGTCGTAACAGCAATCGCATATCCCAGAAATTAGGTAATGCTTTGTATACCTAAGATATCTTCTAGATTAGGTGTGATAAGCCCGTCGTTATCCACTGTCTAAAACTTATAAAATTGAAAACGATAACAGCGAAACCACAAAAATCACATAAGTTTGTAGGTTGTTGCATTTTCTAGCGGAACTTTACACTGAAAATAAACTGAAGTTTATCGCCACCGCGCCGAACTAGTTTTTAATTTAAATTTAGATGTTTAGGAAACGAAACGCAAAGAAAACCGTTTGTTCAAATAGTTTTTAACATTTTCTAAAGCGTGAAAGCAGTCCAAGTTTTTAAAGAACGCAAGCAAAGCATTTATTGAGAAATATGCAGTCTCTGCAATGTTTACGCATTGTTAGGCGGAAAATATTGTGGTTTTTAAGCGGCAATTTTCTATAGGTAATGAACGGACCTTTGTCTTCAGTCACTGCTAAATTTCAAGTCACCTAAGTATAACTTTTTTGACTGTTATAGAGGGTATCTTAAAGATTTGCGATTTAAGCTAGGATGCAACAAGAACATAAAATAAAAAACAAAAACATAAAATCGGAAAGTCCAGAATAAGAGTCAGGAACATTTTGCCAGTCGGAACGTGAAATGTTAGAAGTATCTAGCATGTAAGTAAGCTAGAGTACCTAAAAATGGAAATAAATAGGTTAGCACTAGACATGGTAGGGATCAGCGAAGTTCGGTGGCCAGAGGAGGGAAATTATTGGAGTGGAGACTCCAGGGTAATTCATACAGGAGCAGAGGAAGGAAATTTGGATGTGGGGATAGTTATGCGAAAAAAGATAGAATACTGTGTAGAATATTACTTACAAAAGAATGAAAGAGTACTCATGGTTAGAGTAGAATCTAAACCGGTAAACACAGTAATAATACGAGTATACATGCCCACCTCTAGCTACAGTGACGAAGAGGTAGAAGCGATCTACAAAGATATAGAAGACATATTAAGATACGTAAAAGGACATGAAAATTTAATAACTACGTGAGATTTTAATGCAGTGGTAGGTGAAGATATGAAAGGAGTGGTAGTAGGTTTATTTGGTTTAGGCACGAAAAGCGACAGGGGAAATAGGCTGGTAGAATTTTGCGACAAGAACAATTTAATCATTACAAACACATTATTTCAACATCATGCTAGAAGACGATATACGTGGGAGATGCCAGAAGATATATGATGATATCAAATAGATTACATTCTTGTTAGACAACGGTTAAGGAATCAAGTAAAAGACTGTACAAGCTACCCAGAAGCAGATATGGACACTGACCACAACATCGTAATTATGAAGGCCGCACCTAAATTTAAGAATTTGAAAAAGAGAAACGGAAAAGGCACTTTGACTTTGAGAAACTAAAACATAAAGATATTCACAAAAGATTAAAAAAAAAGTCAAATAAGTTTGACAGCACACGTATCAAAAATATTAACTAGAATTGTACAAAGATGAATGGAAAAACAAGCTGAGGAAATACTAGTAGAAG
Organism: Platerodrilus igneus; assembly: GCA_036346225.1. Lineage (NCBI taxonomy): Eukaryota > Metazoa > Arthropoda > Insecta > Coleoptera > Lycidae > Platerodrilus > Platerodrilus igneus. The sequence continues at coordinate 1,456,268 of JARFIW010001200.1, forward strand.
ATCAATTTGGGTTTAGGCGTAAAAAGGGAACACGGGAGGCTATTTTCGCTCTGAAAGTCATAATGGAGAAAACAATAGAAAGAGGGGAAAGCGTGTATATAGGGTTTGTAGATCTGGAAAAAGCATTCGACAATGTAAAATAGAAGAAAATGTTTGAAATACTCAAAAAGATTGGAATGAGTTATAGGGATAGACAAATAGTACATAGCTTGCACAAAGAGCAAACAGCAGGAACGTAGAGAAGTAAACATTAGGAAAGGGGTGAGACAGGGATGTGCCATATCCCCATTAATTTTTAACCTGTACATTGAAGAGGTAATGAATACTGTCAAATGCAGGAAGACATTTGGAACTACTATGCAGGGACAAAAAATTGATATGTTTAGATTTGCAGTGATATAGCGGTATTAGCATCTAGCAAGGAAGAGTTAGAAGCTGCTCTACATGAAATTGAAACGGTTCTAACAGAGAGATACAGTATGAAAATTAACAAAAATAAAACTAAAATACTAGTATGCAAAGGAGGGGAAAATAAATAAAAAAAAGAATACAAATAGGTAACACGAATTTACAAGAGGTAAAAGATTTCTACTACCTAAGAAGCCAAATAACGCAAGATGGAAAAAGCGCAAAAGATATAAAACAAAGATTAGCACAAAGTCCTGCTACATTTAACAAGAAAAAGCAACTACTGTGTTTAAAGACAACAAACATAGAAACAAGGAAAAGACTATTTAAAACATATGTGTAGAGCACAGCGCTGTACGGCTGTAAAGCCTGGACAGTAGGAAAAGCGAACTAGAAAAAGGTAGAAGCCTTTGAAATGTGGTGCTACAGACGTATGATGAAGATACCATGGACAGATAAAGTTAAAAACGAAGAGGTACCAAAAATGGTAGGGGAAGAAAGAAACGGTAAAAAATAGAAGAGATAGGATGATAGGCCACATACTACGGCATGAAGAAATAGTGCGGAATATATTAGAAGCAGAGATAGGCAAAAAGAGAAGTAGAGGTAGACTTAAGTTAAACTACTGCACACAGATAGTGAAAGATGTAGGCTGTAGGAGTTTCAAGGAAATGTGTAAGCTAGCTCAGAATAGAAATCAATGGAGGTACGCAACCAACCAGTCCCAAGATGGATAAACTACAAGTATTGGTTGGGCAATATTCTCGAATAATGTTAATTGTGTGAAAGGATTTAAGGGAAAACTATTAATTCGGCAATGTCTAAGTGTTGGGGGATCTTGTCAGCCACAGGCTGCTTAACCCCTTTCACTGAATCTCGGTGAAATAGGGTATAAAATTATAAAACAGTAAAAGGGGAACCGAGCTGTATAAAGGCTGTGCGATAAATTAGATAAATTAGAAAACAATAGAAGGGGAACCGAGCTGTATACAGGCTGTGTGAGATTTTCAGGAAACTGTCTAGGCTAGCTCAGAATATAAATAAGTGCAGGTACGTGTCCAACCAGTTTTGAGATGGAATACCTAATAATGAAAAAATAAGCGCAGATAAATCTGATGATTATTATAAACAACTACAAGTGTTGGTTGAGAAATATCTGCAACTAATGTTGATTGTGCGAAAAGATATATTGGAAAAATATTAAATCGGCAAATGTTCAAGTGCTGGGGGAACTTGGCAGCCACAGGCTGTTTACCCCCCTTCACAACCACTGAATACCGGAGAAATAGGGTATATATTTGTAAAACAATAAATGGGGATCAAACTGCATCTAATAAGGAAGAAAAGCGCCTATGATTAAAGACAACAAACATAGAAACAAAAAAAAATTGTTGAAAGCACATGCGTGGAGCACAGCACAGTATGAAATACGGGCAGTAAAAAAAGCAGACAGAAAAACGCTAGCAACCTTTTGGAATGTTGTGCTTCAGATGTATGAGGATTATAGCATGGGCAGATGAAGTTAATAACAAATAGGTTATAGAAATAGTAGGGGAACAAAGATATCTGTGGAAAAAATAGGAGAAATAGAAGGGCAGGATACGTCCTAAGGCATCTTTGGGGAATAGTTTGCGATATATTACAAGCAGAGATAGGAAAAAAGAGGTAGATATAAACCTAGATCAGATAGTGATAGATGCAGACTGTGTAAATTTCAGGGAAATTCGAAGGTTAGTTTAGAATAGGAATCAATGAAGGTACGTGTCTTACCAGTTCCAGGACTGAAAACCTAATGATGATGAATATAAAATTAATTTAATTTTACACACAAGCAACTTGCAATTCTTAATGGTAACTCAAAGATATTTTCTAATTTATCCGGCTTGGTCCTTATTTTATATTTAAATTGACGTCGTTTTCTTGCAATGCTTTTTATATCTATTGATAAGAAGTGTACAGTAAAGATATCTTGATTTTTGACAAAACATATGGAGTTTTCTTCTGTGCTCTATTTTTTTAATTCCAACAATAAGTTCTGCTCCACCATCTAATTTCTCGAATCTACGAAACCTATTATTGCGACTTTTATTTCTTGCATAAAAATTTTGTCAACCTTTTCTACTTGTTTCTGGGTAAGCATGTGTTCTTCACGTTTTTCCTAAATCTTGTAAGAAAACCTTTAGGTTTCTATTTTCGGAAGAGAATTGCAATAGTTCTAAAAAGTTTAAAGAAACTAACACGTATTCTCCCTCTATGAGCATTACTCTTGCATCGTTCATCTTAATAGTTTTGGTTTTGTACAACTTTTTCAAAAAATATACATCTATATTTCCATTATTTTCTGCAATGAGTCTGCAACATAGGAATAATTTCTAATGTATTAGATGTTAATACGGAAACCTTTGTATACGTCAATTGTTCAAATTTTTCAAGTAGGTCGAAAAATATTTTACATTTCTTTTAGCTCTGGTCCTTTTCATTACATTCCTACTAGATGTTGATACTGTTGCTTTAACGCGATAGTCTGCTGTGTATTATAATCTCGTAATTTTAAATGTATTTTTTCTAATTCTAGTTCTCTTTCTTTATCGATAGTATACAAATATTTGACGTAAGATTCATTTTCTTACACTGTACGGTAAAATCTTGTTGTACGTGCATTACTCCTAATGATAAGTCCTAGACCGTCGATGTTTATAGTCTTAATTTTTGAGAAGGATGTTCTAGATTGCGAGAAAAACGTGTCTCTGGCGCTAATACAAAATTTTTATGTAATTAATACGCTACCTTTGTTTCATCCATCTCCTACAACGTATATGTAATTAATCGGTAAACAGCGGTCACTGAATGCAAAAGTTACATAATTTATTATTATGTTTCTGTTCTTTGGTGTGTCTGGTAATATGGGTTGTAGAGCAGTTGGCTTTCTAGTATTACTGCTTCCCTAGTAATCGTGTTTTTGTACGTTATTCACTACAAATATCAACTTTTTAGAGATTCTTTGTTAGTTTTTTTATATTTTCGCAATTGACAAAATATACTAATAAAATTCGCAAGTATAGCTCACTGTCTTCTCACAAAGCTACAACGACCCTTTAAACGATTATATGTATACATCGTCTACCATGTAACAATTTCCGGCCCGCCCAGTTACATATTCTTGCTTCAAATTTTGTAATACCATGCTCTTTAGCAAGAGTAGAAGTATATGTCTGTCGCAGTCGTACACCCCGGTTGTTGATAAAACAATTTCTTATTATCGATCAATACATGAACTGGTTATTTGGAATATAAATTTGTAATATATTCTAACGCGAGTACTTTAATTTACGCAAATTAAGTAATTTTTGTCAGCAGAAGTTTTGTTGTATTTACAAAGTTCCCATTAGTCCTTAAATATGATCGCCCGCGTAAACATTCCACTAAAAATATTAAGTTATAAATAGATCTAGGGCATAAAGTCGAGCTGCTTTAATATGTTCAGCAATCTTTTCAAAATATTCCTTGTTTATATTTTTCGGACCTTTTTTTACAATAATTTGTTTTACTCAACCTGCTATTTTAATTTTGTGCTAAAGAGTACATCCTTAAATAGTGCCTCGCAGTTTTGAAACACCCTGTATTACACCAATAGCATTTGGGATAATTACAAATAGCCCCATGGGAACCGTAATGGACTATTCCGCCTTAATCTTTTTATAATGCACATTGATGCCGTTATATTCATTTTAAAATAATTATACGTTACGCCCACCAACATTCTTAACATTCCTTGTCACAAAATATAGTCGATGATTTGTTAATAAAGGTAAATTTAGGGGTAATAACGAAAAGAAATGGAATAGTAAATAATCTACCGTGCATTATTAGTAACAGCAAAAAGAGTTTTTAAGTATTAATATAAATAAGATGCGTTTGGTGCATATAAAATAACATCTAAAAACAGATAATGAAGTACATTCGCATTGCAGTAAGAGTGCATACGATTACTATTATTTGGATTTCTTATAGACGAACAAACCTAGAGCATGATTGTTAATAGGTTTTTTAAAATCTAGCTTATACGGAATGATTTAAGCGGTTTCTAAATTACTTCCTTTTATCAGTTTTTTGCTTAATAAGATTTTATTTGTTCCAATTTATTTCACCAGCACTGCGATTCTTAGATTTTTTACCCCGTGTAGGGGCACTAAGTGTCGGAGCCCAGTTATTGCCCCGGTTAGAGGTTGTATGGAAGTATGTTATGGTTTTATTCGAAATGTTTAAAATTTTTTGTACAAAAGCGTTTTCTTTTAAACTATTTTTCTTATTTTTGGCAAGCTAATACAAAGGAAATCGTTCCCTTTTTACTTTAATATTCTTAACGTTTATCATCATTAGGTCTTCAGTCCTGGAACTGGTTAGACGCGTACCCTCATCCCTGTTTCACCCCTTTCCTAATGTTTACTTCTCTACTTTTCTGCTCTAATTCTATTACTGTTGTTTGCTTTTTGTATAAGCTATGTACTATTCGTCTATCCCTATAACTCATTCCAATCTTTTTGAGAATTTCAAACATTTTTTTTCATTTTACATTGTCGAATGCTTTTTCCAGTTCTACAAACCCAAATTAATCTTTTCCTAGTATTCTATCAGCTCATCTTTGTACAATTTTGGTTAATATTTTTGACACGTGTGCTGTCAAACTTATTATTCGAGAATTTTCACATTTATCGCGCCTTTCTTTTTTGGTATAGTTACTATAATGTTACGTTTGAAATCTTTGTGTATCTTGCCTGTCTCATACATATAGCTTACAAGTTGGAAGAAACGTTCTGTTACTGCTTGTCCAGCGGCTTTTAGAGTTTCTGCTTGCACCTTATCTGTACCCGGCGTCTTACCATTTTTCAGACCTTTTAATGCTAATTCAAACTCATCTCTAAGTATAGAATATCCCAAGTTATCATTTTCAATGTCTGATTCCTGTTCTAATGCTGTTAGATCCTCTTCTGCATATATATTTCCTATATATTCTTGCCATCTACTCACTTTCTCTACATTTTCTATAATAACGTTTCCTACCGCGTCCTTTATATTTTTGCTATACGGTTTTATATCCCTAAAATTGATTCTAATTAGTTTGTATGCTCGATCTGTGTTTCTTACTTCCATCTTAGTTTGTACCTTTTTGCACTTTTCATCGATCCATTGTTCTTTATCTTTCCTGCATTTGCGAATATTTTCCCATTTTATGGCTTTGTATCTCTGTTTTGCTGTTTCGTTTGCTTTATTTTTGTATTTTCGTCTTTTTTCTATTAATTCAGAATATCCTTTGTTATTCATGGTTTCTTATTTTCTTTTTGTGTATACCCCAGAATATCTCTGGCCGTCATGTCATGTCTAGGCTGGATTTAATGTTATTCCATTATGTTTCTACTTCCTTAGTATCAGATATTTCTCCGATATCTTTTAGCAATTCATTTGACTTTTCTTCGAATCTTCTTTGAATATCTTTATCTTTTAGTTTCTCAAAGTCAAAGTGCCTTTTTCCGTTTTTCTTTTTCAAATTTTTAAATTTAACTGCGGCCTTCATAATTACGATGTTGTGGTCAGTGTCTATATCTGCTTCTGGGTAGCTTGTACAGTCTTTTACTTGATTCCTAAATTGTTTTATAACAAGAATGTAATCTATTTGATATCTTCCTATATCTCCTGGCATCTTCCACGTATATCGTCTTCTAGCATGATGTTGAAATAATGTGTTTGTGATGATTAAATTGTTCTTGTCGCAAAATTCTACCAGCTTATTTCCACTGTTGTTTCTCGTGCCTAAACCAAATAAACCTACTACCGCTCCTTCCCTACGCTCACCTACCACTGCATTAAAATCCCCCGTAGTTATTAAATTTTCATGTCCTTTTACCTATCTTAATATGTGTTCGATATTTTTGTAGATCGCTTCTACTTCTTCGTCACTGTAGCTAGAGGTGACCCAATGTAGTACCTTTGGGTGGAGCATTGGGGACGTGGCCGCAAGTATAGCGGCCCTTATTTAAATTATATTGTAGCTAGAGGTGGGCATGTATACTTGTATTATTACTGTGTTGACCGATTTAGATTCTAATCTAACCATGAGTACTCTTTCGTTCTTTTGTAATTAATTTTCTACACAGTATTCTACTTTTTTTTTGCATAACTATCCCTACACCCAAATTTCCTTCTTCTGCTCCTGTATGAATTACCCTGAAGTCTCCTCTCCAAAAATGCCCCGCCTTTTGCCACTGAACTTCGCTGATCCCTACTATGTCTAGTGCTAACTTATTAATTTTAATTTTTAAGTTCTCTAGCTTACCTACTTGCTTAATACTTCTAACATTCTACGCTCCGACTCGCAAAATGTTTCCGACTCTTATTCTGGTTTTTCCGATTGCATTTTCAGAAGTAGTCCCCTCCCGGAGATCCGAATGGGGGACAATTTAACTCCGGAAGCTTGTACCCCAGAGAATGCCATCATGTTTATTTCAATTTAAATACGCTGTGTACTTGGGAGGTAATGTGGTAGTTTCCCGTTGCCTTCCACACCGCTGTAGTGTGTTAGACTGCCATACTGACACCTATAGTTTTTGTCAATCTAAGTACCGAAAGAGCTGCTGCCTTCTTTTGGGGACCTGTCTTTGTCTGGTTCCTCACTAACGACCCTACTACTTTGGTTGGACCTGTAGTTTGGCTCTTTAGTTCATTAGAACACGCAAGCCATTTCACCTGTTCTAGTAATCTAGAGCTTTGGCAAGGTGCAGGGCCATTCGAAATGGATTCTTAACGCTATGTTATAAAAGAATGAATTGTGCGTAGTAACTAAAAATCAACAGTTGTTTGAATAGTAATACTAAAATTTGTATAAAATTGTACGGTTTCAAAAAACTTTTTGTAGATAGCCAACAAAAACCTTTTTAGCGCATGAAAAAAATAACTGATCTTTAAACAACTTCTTATGCTGAATACAAATATATAAGCGGTTTTGCTCCATCAAACACATTTTCTCTGCGAGTACTTGCGCATTACTGTTGGTCATGAAAGACAGATTTGCAGATACCAAATACAGGAGACAATCAAAAACTGCCACAATAGGTAATTTGAGTTATGTTTTTAAAATATAATGTTAACTTTATAAGTAAACTTCGGTAGGCGTTGTTAACCAACGCGGCCAACAAATTTCCTTCTATAAAAAATACACGTGCAAATTTTATTTTCCTCCGTAATAAATGCACAGGCAAACTCTTACATAATATTAGGGCATACATCTTTTGCAGTTTTGCAATATTGACACAATCTTATTTAACCCTAGTGCAAGTAATGTTGCACGATATTGGTATACACATTTTTAATTAACCCTAATGCTAATCTTATTATCTTCCCATAAGCAAAAAACCGGCAAATCTTTTTGTAACAAAGACACAATCTTATTTTATCCAACAGTAAGCAATGTTGAACAATATTCGCACATTTAGTAGCATTAGTTGGGTGTAATATATTTTGCATGCTCAACCTGTTAATACCAAAATGTGCCCATAATTGGATATCAAGAACTTTTACAGCTATTCTTGTGTAATATATAAAAGTAGCAACGTATTGATAATACTATTTATTTAACACATTTTAAATTTGCAACACACCGTGTGAAATATATTAATCAGTAAAAGTAAACGTTGCGAAAATTAATATACAGGAGCATCCTTCTACATTCAAATGCCTGGAGCAATACTTGAAGATTGGGTTTATTCAACGCATAGAAATATTCCGGTATACTAATTATTAGGTTAATTAACCTTCAGGTAAACATTTATTGCTTACCAACGATAAATTTCAATCACATATTTATGCAATTTTTTGTGTAAATGACCATACAACATTTACAACTTTTCGAGAGCGTCATTAATAGTTAATTACGCACATCTTCAAATAAAAGAAACCAGAATTGGTGCAAATTATTATGATTTTCAGATAACGTGTATTTTCGCTAGAACTCCTGGTACAATAAACGCCATCCGATACAGTGTAAATATTTGTAAAAACAATACCAAATCCAACTTTGCTTTGAAATATGAATGTATTACTGTAATATAGCTATTAGAAATAATAACGAGAAGTTTATAACGCTTGTACTAATTGACTTGTTTGTATATTCGCGATCACTGACCTTTAACTTTAGATTGTTTATGACAATAGTAAGAAACCAAAAACTTTTCTGTTTACTTACAATTACCAGGGGAAAGTATTAACAGTCTGGTTTAATTATAAAAACCTCCAACAGGTAGTTTCATAAAATTAGAAAAAATTCTAATTGACGGTAAAAATTTTCCAATAACTTAAGTGAATGTTTTAGTTTGATTTAAATCAATTCTAGCGGAGCAATTTCACCATACGGACAGTTTCACTCTATTCTGGTGAGGGGTCAATTTCACCCTATGAGGTAATTTCACGCCAAAAATTCATTAATAAAGAAATAGTAGAGCTTAGTAAATGTGTATTGCGTATTTTCTTAGCAGTTAAAAATGTATTAAATATATATACCTGGTATTGTATAAATTACAATGTTGAGCTACCTGCATTTTTGGAAAATACTTTCAAATTCTGTACTGATAAGTTTAAATATCATTTAGTAAACGATTTTAAATATTTTCAAGTAACTTTTTTGATAATTACGTACAGCTTTTAATTATAAAAAAATTATAACAATTTGTAAACGAATACAAAATGAGGAAAAGTTTAACGATAAAATATCCAAAACATAATAATGTAGTTTAAAATTCTTACCGATACCCAAGTCTTCCTTCTCCTTTTCTAGTCAGTAATTTGATACAGAGAGAAACAAACGAGATTTTTTAATTGTAAAATGTATCAAAGTTTGTTTTATACATAGAGTTTTTGATTACATTGCCAAACACTAGATTTTTTTTGGTTTTTTGAAACAAAGCAGTTAAGAATGTGCAAGCTATCATTTTTGTATACTATTTTCATACTGAATCTAAATCCGAAATCAGTATTTCAAAGTACAGATAATTATTTCTTATAAATAAAAAAAATCTTGAGCAAATTACAATACATCTACGTCTCAAAACAACAATAAGACATATTCTTTATTTTTCAGGCGTTTGAGACAGCAAAAAATTTTTTGTAATATTTTTGGGAGTCAATGAATATATGAAATGCCGCATTAGACTATACGCGGAAGAATTATGGTTCTTTGACGGAAAACTCTTAGATTAGGTCGAAGAAAATTGAGCTAACCTAACCTAAGTGTAAACAAGTTGAACTAACCTAACCTAAGTCTAGACAAGTCCAACACACCTAACCCCATGCAAATCTAACTAAGATAACTTAACCCCAGGCAAGTCCAACTAACCGAACCTGACTCCAGACAACACCAACTGACCTATTTCCGGACAACGTGAACTAACCTAAGTCCTTCTCTCCCTACTTTCTCGTTTCCCACCTCTCGAATCCGTACGACGTACTTCCGACATACATTCGACATACATCCGACATACATCGAATACCCGTACGACATACCTCCAACACGCATCCGACATACATCCGACATACGTCTCACATAAGTCTGATATACGTCCGACATACGTCCGACATACATCCGACATACAAACTTCCATTCAAAGTAGTGCATTTTTTTATAGCATAATTTTGATACACTCTCAAAACTTCTCTATTTATACTTTTTCACAGTTTACAATATATCAACAATAATATATAATATTTTTATAAATAGCAGATCTTTATTTATCACGTTCTTGTATAAGATTAAGCATTAATTTTTTCGAGTACATGGTAGCTTAAACTGAAAACTAAGATCTATGCTTGATGTTTATGTGCTAGAACAGGTGCCATCACCGGAATTATCTAAAGCCTTCCATCGTCTATACATTTGCAGAAGCGAGCGCGGAAGCAGCACGTCTTTCAGTTACCTGTCTGGATAGCATATAATTATTTCCAGAGCCGTTAAATAATTAAGGTTATTTCCGTAGTTGAATAGAAAAGTACACGCTCGAATATCACTTTAGAGCAAAATTTTTGCTCTTTCTTCTTTTTGTGTTAGCTTCAGTCTTTTGTCGTAATTATAGTCGGCAATAAAACTTACTAGTTGGTTGTAGAACGGTTGCAATTCTCTACCAACCATCCGAGTTAGTTTATATGTTAGTAACTCCCGCATGCTAAATAGTCTCCAGAGTTCGGGTTCATGCAAAGTAACGATGCTAGCACCCTTTGTAAGTTCCAATGCAAATGTTTCTTCTTCGTCAATAATACCATTTTCGAACAAAGCGGTCCTAGCACACCATTTATTTGCTTCGAATCTTAAATCGTATTCAGTTCCAAGTTGAAAATGTACGTATTCTAGTTAATTCCACACCATTTTGTCGAACTTGTTTTACACCTCTAGCAAATCGATTCAGCGTATGTTCAACACGGAAGTCGCACAAGTTGGCTATTCTTCAACCCATAATTTAATAGTATCACTATGGCAATACGTATCTATTGCGGCACATAATTTGCAATACTGGTCGTAAGCCATACAGATCAAATTCAATTTCTACATTATGGCAATGATGGGCAACAAATTGTTCGTATTCACTTAAATTGTAAGCAACCTGATCAATCAGTCTGTTGACGTCTACTGAGGCACTCTAATATTTGACGTATCATCAAAACCGATAGTCTCCATTTTAAACACGTCTGATTAGCTCGATAACTTTTTACAAACTAAACCTTTTCAAAAAATTATTATAAATAATTGTTTGACGCATGCATAGTTTTTTGAATAAAATGCATGCAGGTTTTTTACAAGAAAAAAATTAATTTTTACTTTCCCGTAACATCATTTTATTCACACACTTTATTCATCGACTTACAAAGATAACTAGTATATTAAGCTAGATTAAATGTGACTATAATAACTGTAAACTAGATTGTCAACAAAAATTTTGTAAACTTAATTTTTATTTAAAACTACTTGTACAGTAAAGCATATACATTTTTCATACTAAAACGCTATTGTACAAAATTTCGAAACACATCCAATTAATAACTTTAAAACAATTATATTTAAAAAAAATAATTATAAACTTAACTTCTATTTGTATATACAATCTCCTTACAACTAAGGATACACACGATATAAAATATTAAAATTTATATTTTTGCAGCATGTAATTATATTTTTCTTACACATTATTTAACAATTGTATATTAACCTATGTTCTGTCAAACCCCTACTATTTAAATAGATATCATTGCTTGCACCAATACAATTATTTAGCTTTTTAATTCCAACTGCCTGGAGATAATTAAAGTATCGTTGCGGTAATATATATTTAAAATTTTCCGATTCAATCATCACTGGATCACCCAATTTTGTTTTAAGTAATTTTGCTTGCAAAATCTTATATTTTTTTGTTAACGATTAGGTTTTTACAATGCATGTATGGTTTAATATACGTACTTTTATTTAACTGACCGAATTCATGTTTTTTACTTAGATTTTCTTCTGCAAACTCAGGCGTGTTTAATATACGCACTTTTACGCTCGACTTGTTCTCGAGCAAACTGATGATCTTTTAGGTGGTACCAGGTGTTTATATATGGAAGATCTCATTAGGAAAAATCCTTAAGATAATATTTATAAGCGTAGATCAAAGGCTTATTATTCCTACTGATTCCTGTATGCAATTTTAATTGCAATATTATCGATGATTTTCTTTTAAAATAACTGATTTGAAAGTTAAACTATAATAGTGTTAACTTGCAACTATATAATTATACTCTTAGACTATCGACCTGTTTTTTTCTATCGATTCTTGTACGTGATTTTATTGATTAAAGATTCAGTTATTTATAGGTTGGACCGTTAATTTTTTCATCCCAGGCGTAAAAGCCTAGTTTCTTATACACTCTTATATAGTTGCGAACCATTGTAAACCAATTTTGGGAGGGGCAACTTCACCCCTACGAGGTAATTGCACTCTATTCTGGTGAGGGAACACTTTCACTCCACGGAGTAATTTCACTCTATTCTGCTGAAGGGACAATTTCACCCTATTCTGGTGAGGGTCAATTTTACTCTATTATGACGGAGGGATTTCACTCTATGAGGCATGCATTCTTTTTCCTGTCCCTAGAGGCATACTCGGGGCCTTTGAGAGAAAATGCGAAGCCCCGGGCAACTAATATTTTAGAGGTCCTTCAAAATTTAAAATAAAATTGTATGCGAGAAAATTCAATTGGTATATTTAAAATGGTATTTAATATTTTTGGGATTATTATATTTAATTATTTTACAAAAGCTTTGAGCGCTTTAACATTAGCAAATTCGCTGATTATTCCAGAATAGTCTAAAATACGCGCTATGGGATAATTTATGTTTAGTGTTGCTAGTCCATTCAATCGTTCCTGACACATAGACATCGCAGATAGTTTTTAATTCTTTTTAGAACACTAAATGATCTCTCACCTTCTTTACACTCACATGAATTGTTAAAAAAATGCGAAGCAAAATCGCTATATTGGGAAAAATGTTTAGGAATCCCATGTCGATAATTTTTTAAGTAAATCTGTCGGCTTCGTGCTTAGTTTAAAATTGGATTTGTAAACACGTTTCAGCAGTATTAGTTCTTTCACAATCTCATCACTTATTTTGTTTATATATTTTTGTAGCAATAAGTTTGCCTTTAAAACTATATTCTCTTGATCCATTTCCTTAAATTTCCATAAAACTTGAAAAAAATTGCAAATTGAAGAAATTGCTTGGAACCGACGTCTAAGTCCATCTATTATTGAATTGATAATTTTGTTAAAAACGTTTAAATGATAATACTCTTCAGCAGATTTTTGATCTTTTAATCGACGATTTCTTTCAAATTTTGGAGTGATTTCGATTTCATCATCATTAGGTCTTCAGTCCTGGAACTGGTTAGACGCGTACCCTCATTGTTTCCTATTTTGACCTAACCTAAAGATTTCCCTGAAATTTGCACAGTCTGCATCTATAACTATCTGATCTAGGTCAACATCTACCTCTTTTTTCCTATCTCTGCTTGTAATATATCCCATATTATTCCCCAAAAATCCCTTAGAACGTATTCTGCCCTTCTATTTCTCTTATTTTTCCCCAGATATTCTTGTTCCCCTACTATTTCTATAACCTATTTGTTATTATCTTTGTCTGTCCATGCTATCGTCCTCATACATCTGAAGCACAGCATTTCAAAAGGCTGCTACCGTTTTTCTGTCTGCGTTTCAGACTGCTCGTATTTCATAGGCATACTGTGCTGTGCTCCACACCTATGCTTCCAACAATTTTCTTCTTATTCTATGTTTGTTGTCTTTCCTCATAGGCGCTGTTCTTTCTTGTTAGATGCCGTTCGGTCACCTTCTATTGTTTTACAATTATATACCTTATTTCTCTGACCTTCAGTGGTTGTGAAGGGAGATAAGCAGCCTGTGGCTGCCAAGTTCCCCCAACACTTAACCATTTACCAATTTAATATATTTTCCAATATATCTTTTCGCACAGTCAACATTAGTTGCAGGTATTTTGCAACCAACAACTAGTTGTTTATACTAATCATCAGATTTATCTGCGCTTATTTTTTCGTCATTAGGTTTTCCGTCTCAAAACTGGTTGGACACGTACTTGCACTTATTTATATTCTGAGCTAGCCTACATAGTTCCCTGAAATACTCACACAGCATGTGTATACAGTTCGTTCCCCTTCTATTGTTTTCTAATTTTATGCCCTATTTCACCGAGATTCAGTGAAGGGGGTTAAGCAACCTGTGGCTACCAAGATCCCCCAACACTTAGACATTTGCCGAAATAATGGTTTTCCAGTAAATCCTTTCACACACTTAACAATATTCGAGAATATTGCCCAGCCAATTCTTGTAGTTACTTATAATAATCATCGTGTTTAAGCACAGTTATTTTTTCGTCATTAGTTTATCCATCTTGGGATTGGTTGGATGCGTACCTCCATTGATTTCTATTCTGAAATCTCCCTGAAATTCCTGCAGCCTACATCTTTTACTATCTGTGTGCAGTAGTCTAACCTAGGTCTGCCTCTTCTTCTCTTTCTTCCTATCTCTGCCTCTAATATATTCCGCACTATTCCCTCATGCCGTAGTATGTGGCCTATCATCCTATCTCTCCTATTTTTTTACCGTTTTCCACATATTTCTTTCTTCCCCTACCATTTTGAGTACCTCTTCGTTCTTAACTTTGTCTGTCCATGATATCTTCATCATACGTCTGTAGCACCACATTTCAAAAGCTTCTACCTTTTTCTTGTCCGCTTCTCTTACTGTCCAGGCTTCACAGCCGTACAGTGCTGTGCTCCACACATATGCTTTAAGCAATCTTTTCCTTGTTTGTATGTTTGTGGTCTTTGAGCACAGTAGTTGCTTTTTCTTGTTAAATGTTGCACGACCTTGTGCTAATCTTTGTTTTATATCTTTTGTGCTTTTCCCATCTTGCGTTATTTGGCTTTCTAGGTAGCAAAAATCCTTAACCTCTTGTAAGTTCGTGTTACATACTTGTATTCTTGTTTTTGATTTATTTTCCCCACCTTTGCATACTAGAACTTTAGTTTTAGTTTTGTTAATTTTCATACCGTATCTCTCTGTTAGTACTGTTTCCATTTCATTAAGAGCAGCTTCTAATTCTTCCTTGCTAGACGCTAATACCGCTATATCATCTGCAAATCTAAGCATATCAATTTTTGTCCCTGCATAGTAATTCCAAATGTCTTCCTACATTTGACAGTATTCATTGCCTCTTCAATGTACAAGTTAAAAATTAATGGGGATAGGGCACATTCTTGTTTCACCCCTTTCCTAATGTTTACTTCTCTACGTTCCTGCTCTAATTCTATTACTGCTGTTTGCTCTTTGTATAAGCTATGTACTATTCGTCTATCCCTATAGCTCATTCCAATCTTTTTGAGTATTTCAAACAATTTTTTCCACTTTACATTGTCGAATGCTTTTTCCAGATCTACAAACCCTATATACACGCTTTCCCCTTTTTCCATTGTTTTCTCCATTATCACTCTCAGAGCTAGAATAGCCTCCCGTGTTCCCCTGTTTCGCCTAAACCCAAATTGGTCTTCTTCTAGTATTTCTTCTGCCCGTTTTTCCATTCGTCTTTGCACAATTCTAGTTAATATTTTTGACGTGTGCTGTCAAACTTATTGTACGAAAATTTTCACATCTATCCGCGCCTTTCTTTTTTGGTATAGTTACTATGATGCTACGTTTGAAATCTTTGGGTATCTCGCCTGTCTCGTACATATAGCTTACAAGTTGGAAGAGACGTTCTGTTACTGCTTGTCCAGCGGCTTTTAGAGTTTCTGCTTGCACCTTATCTGTACCCGGCGCCTTACCATTTTTCAGACTCTTTAATGCTAATTCAAACTTATCTCTAAGTATAGGATATCCTAAGTCATCATTTTCAATGTCTGATTCCTGTTCTAATGCAGTTAGTTCCTCTCCTACATATAAATTCCCTATATATTCTTGCCATCTACTCACTTTCTCTACGTTTTCTATGATGACGTTTCCTTGTGCGTCTCTTATATTTTTGCTATACGGTTTTATATCTCTAAAATTCATTCTAATTAATTTGTAAGCTTCGTCTGTCTTTCCTATTTCCATCTTCGTTTGTACCTCTTTGCACTTTTCATCAATCCATTGTTCTTTAGCTTTCCTACATTTTCGAATAATTTCCCATTTTTTGGCTTTGTATAACTGTTTTCCTGTTTCGTCTGATTTATTTTTGTATTTTCGTCTTTCTTCTATTAAATTCAGGATATCTTTTGTTATCCATGGTTCCTTATTTTCTTTTTGTGTATACCCCAGAATATCTCTGGCCGCCATGTCTAGGCTGGATTTAATGTTATTCCATTCTGTTTCTACTTCCTTAGTATCAGACATTTTCCCGATATCTTTGAGCAATTCATTTTACTTTTTTTCGAATCTTTCTAGAATATCTTTATCTTTTAGTTTCTCTAAGTCCAAGTGCCTTTTTCCGTTTCTTTTTTTCACATTCTTAAATTTAAGTGCGGCCTTCATAATTACGATGTTGTGGTCAGTATCTATATCTGCTTCTGGGTAGCTTCTACAGTTTTTTACTTGATTCCTAAACCGTTGTCTAACAAGAATGTAATCTATTTGATATCTTCCTATATCTCCTGGCATCTTCCACGTATATCGTCTTCTAGCATGATGTTGAAATAATGTGTTTGTGATGATTAAATTGTTCTTGTCACAAAATTCTACCAGCCTATTTCCCCTGTCGTTTCTCGTGCCTAAACCAAATAAACCTACTACCGCTCCTTCCCTACCCTCACCTACCACGGCATTAAAATCCCCGTAATTATTAAATTTTCATGTCATTTTACGTATCTTAATATGTCTTCGATATCTTTCTAGATGGCTTCTACCTCTTTGTCACCGTAGCTAGAGGTGGGCATGTATACTTGTATTATTACTGTGTTTACCGGTTTAGATTCTAATCTGACCATGAGTACTCTTTCGTTCTTTTGTAAGTAATTTTCTACACAGTATCCTATCTTTTTCCGCATAACTATCCCCACGCCCAAATTTCCTTCCTCTGCTCCTGTATGAAATACCCTGAGGTCTCCACTTCAAAAATCTCCCGCCTCTGGCCACCGAACTTTGCTGATCCCTACTATGTCTAGTGATAACCTATTCATTTCGATTTTTAGGTTCTCTAGCATACCTACTTGCTTCATACTTCTAACATTCCACGCTCCGACTCGCAGAGTGTTCCCGACTCTTATTTTTAACTTTCCGATCGCATCCTCCGAAGTAGTCCCCTCCCGGAGATCCGACTGGGGGACTATTTTAACTCCGGAATATTTTACCCCAGAGAATGCCATCATTTTATTATAATTTAGGTACGCTGTGTACTTGGGAGATAATGTGGTGGTTTCCCGTTGCCTTCCACATCGCGGTAGTGTGTCTTAGACTGCCATACCGACCCCTATGGTCTCTGCCAATCTAAGTACCGAAAGAGCCGCTGCCCTCTTTCGGGGACCTGTCTTAGTCTGGTTCCTCACTAACGACCCTACTACTTTGGTTGGACCTGTAGTTTGGCTCTTTAGCTCATTAGAACACGCAAGCCATTGATACGAATTTCTTTTTGATCACTATCCAGTGAAACGAATAATGTTTTTTGAAGCACCTGCCCTACGTTTATAGAAAGCCAGTCAAACAAACAAATTCGAAGCAAACTAATCTTTGAATAACAAATTCGAAGTAAAATAATTTTTGAATAACAAATTCGAAGTAAAATAATTTTTGAATAACAAATTCGAAGCCAAATAATTCCTGAACAAACAAATTCGAAGCAAAACAATTTTTGAACAAACAAATTCGAAGCAAAATAATTTTTGAACAAACAAATTCGAAGTAATACAATTTTTGAACAAACAAATTCGAAGCAAACTAATCTTTGAATAACAAATTCGAAGCCCCACGTTGGGCGCCAGTGCTACGAATTTCTTTTTGATCACTATCCAGTGAAACGAATAATGTTTTTTGAAGCACCTGCCCTACGTTTATAGAAAGCCAGTCAAGCGAATCTTTCCTACATACAACTGGTCTCACGTTATGAGCAAGTGTAACGAAGTCTTCCGACATAACTAGGAGTCTATTCCTCGGGTAGAGCTATGAGAAATGGGGAGGTAAGTCGAATTCTGACTGTATACTGAATCTAATCTAAAACAAATAGGGCGCCAGAAACCCGTCTTAATTGCATAAAACGCTGCTCCTGAAAGAAATGGTAACAATTAATTTAATAGAAGGGTGGAACACTATTTGTGTGCCACAAATATACCTAAAGAAACATCAAAATAAATAACTCCTATATAAGTTGTCATTAAAATTCTACTCATATGGATGTTAGTTTCTTGTAGTTAGTTTTGACCATCTTTGATCAAAATAAAAAAAGCTTTAATTTTGAACTACTAATTTACTCAAAAGATTCTCTTTTAAAACAAAATTCAATACTACAAGGTTTCATAAATAATTACATGCGATCAAGTATTTTAAATAAAGTTTCATCAAAATAATTTCTCAGCAAACATTTTAAAAGTTAGTGTTTACATGTTACAAAGAAAAGCCGACTCTGGCAGATCTGTCAAGAGGGTTACAAAAATAAAGCATATTAAATCCCTTTTTCTTAATCTTAATTAATTGTTTCAGTTTTAGTTCTAATAAAGAAAGATTGTAAAAATATTCTTATAAGTTCAACTTATGCAAGCATTCTTCAAAGCATATGTTATTTGCACACAGGTGTCAGCATTAAACTGCAAGCAAACAAGTGACGTAACAAGACATCTGTCGTTGTTACTAACAGAACACAATGAACCACGTGTATGGTTTCTCAAATCATTATAAATGCTGAATTATAATTTTAACACTGAAAAATTCAGTCCAACAAACAATCTAAAATTTATATTATTCGTGCTTTTATGCACTAAACAAAACTAGCGTGTTTCTAATTTAGAACACGAACAAAATTCTTAAACTTATCTACGAACCAGAACTGTATTAATTGGATGTTAACAAGTGTTGCAAAATCAAACATAATCGCCAAACTTCCATCAGGTTTGTGGTAATATGCTCTTCTACCAATTATTCAATTACTAAATTACCAAAGCCGCTTCTTACGAACTGCTATACAAAGTCGTCTTACATCAGTAGTTGGAATTGTGGTTACTATAGTTGGTTTTATGGTGGTGGAATACGCGCGCTATTTAAAGATGGATCTCTAATCGTCGAAATGTAACCGCAAGTTCGCGGCCTGCCTCCAATTGTACATCATTGTTTAACAAGCTTGCAGGACCGACCCTCTTATCACCTCGCACGAGCGACGACGTAACCCCCAGCAGAGGCCTTCAAGCAACACGCGCCTGCGAAACGTTTTATACATAGAAAACAATATGTAGATACGACCTTAGCGTATTACTAAACTCGTTGCTTGTACTTTACTAATAATTTGAATAAAAGCGCTTTATGACTTTGCTTTTTATGATTGGATTTAGTAACTGCGAAATAAACTTGTTACACTACCCCTTTCCAAAAAAAGAAAAAAATTTTCCAACTAAGTAAAACTTTAAATGTAAATACAAGAAAAATTTTTTTTATACTTATTCATACTAGCCTTTCCTACATCCCTAATCATCAAAACAAAATCTTATGAATTTATCAAAACGAGGGGGGCAAATATTTACAAATTGGAGTGTGTCGGTAACTACGTGTACCTAACGTCCATAGGGAGACAAAATCGGGAGTCACAATCGGTGTAGGTCAAAATTGGGAGGGTCAAAGTAAAAGTCAAACACTCCACGGGACAAAAATTAATCCAAAGCTAGATTCAAGGTAAACCTTTAACTAGAGGTTCTTGCTCCTACTGAGGCTAGTATTTACTAACTATACCAAACATATTAGAAATTATCCTAATTTCCACAAATAAAGACTCCACTTCCTGGAGCTCAAGCAGTTCTCTATACAAAAAAATTTGAGTGCTACTACCTCAAAAATAGCACAACTCTTCAAAATATTATCACTATCCAGTGACAATCAAAAGGAGGACACCACCGATAGGTCCAAATCCATAACACCATCATCACAAAGTGATAATCAAAACAAAGGCAACCTTACCAAAAGGTTACTTACAGAATTCAAATTCAAAATAACATCATCACAAAGTGATAATCAGAACAAAGGCAACCTTACCAAAAGGTTACTTACAGAACTCAAATTCAAACTAACATCATCACAAAGTGATAATCAAAACAAAGTCAACCTTACCAAAAGGTTACTTACAAATCTCAAATTCAAAATAACATCATCACAAAGTGATAATCAAAACAAAGGCAACCTTACCAAACGGTTACTTACAGAATTCAAATTCAAAATAACATCATCACAAAGTGATAATCAAAACAAAGGCAACCTTACCAAAAGGTTACTTACAGAACTCAAATTCAAACTAACATCATCACAAAGTGATAATCAAAACAAAGGCAACCTTACCAAAAGGTTACTTACAAAATTCAAAATCGAAATTGAACCAGCCAGGGCTGTAACATCCTACACCCTACTGACTATCCTATCACTAACCTTCAAACAACACATCTCATTAGTGATGGAAGAAATGGTGGGGTTCACCACTCAAACCTTTGACCTTGACAAACCAAATTTCTGACAGATCAGAGATAAGGGAAAGAATAAATTAATATTCTCTCGACCAAAATGTGTAGAAATCAGGACTTGAATAGCCCACATACTTCTACATCCTGAAGACATCTGTCAAAGACATCTTCTAACCACATCTTTAAATAACGCGCGACCAAAACAATCCTTATGCACAATAATGCACATCTCAAAACTACCACCTAAAATCTCTAACCACTTGCTTCAATTATCAAACAAAAATTTCAAAATACTAGATACCAAACGGCAGTCTGCATTTAGTAAACATCAAAGAGATGACTAGACTGGAACTAATAGTCAGGGTCATCATTTTCATTTGGACATGATGCTCGATGGGCTTTAAATCCTTGACATGCCATCTTCCGGCTTTTGTCCCATCTTCATTTTCTAGCTCGTAAACTAAATTAGAGAGTTTTTTCCAAACTCTACTCAAAATAAACTTTGGAGCTAACTTAGCGGAGAATTTATCACCGGCGCTTGAAAGCACCTTATTAGTTCTCCAAACTCTTTCTCCGACTTGAAAAGAAACGTCTCTTCTTCTAAGGTTGTAGCGTTTACTCGCACGCTGATATGCTACATGCAGATTTTCACGGACATTTCCAAAGATATCAAACAAAGGTCGACGATCTAAAACATAGGAAGGTCTACTACTTGAAACAACATCAACATCCTCACTAGGTTTAAAATTATCTCTATACGCTTTTCCACTACGTACGAACGGATAGCAGTACCAACTGTCTTAACAATTCTCACCACAAAATTGCCTTGAGGAGCATACACAGCATTGTACCAAATCTTTTGGATTTCGTACCTTGCACACAAAGCTTTAATACCACGTCCAATCAACTGTGGACCATTATCACAAATAACGAATTGTGGTACCCCGTAGACAAGAAATACCTTTTCTTCTAAAAAGTTCTCAATCAAATGTGCCGTGGCACTACGCAAAGGTTGCAAAATTGAATACTTGGAAAACCAGTCTCCAACAACTAAATGCCATTTACTTGCTTATGAGTCATCAATAAAAAAACTAATCACGACGATAGCTAACAAAAAAATCAGTGTACAGGTACACTCTCATCCTACTACCAATTGAACTGTCGAAACAACTACTATGCTTCACAACGCCTAAATATGCTAGAGTGACAAACTCTCTACGAGTCTCACCTAGACTAACAATACCAAAATTTACATCAAATCAAAACAAAATATGGTGCAAAAATTCTAGAGCGCCTAACTCACCTCGAGTCTCGTCTAGACTTACGCAATGCCGAGCGACCAACTCTTCCTGAGTCTCGTCTGGACTAACATACTGCTGAGCGACCAACCACGACGACAAGTTCCGCCTAGACTAAATTGCGTTGCAATGCTGATCTAAACAAAATCTGCTAACAAAATCAAAACGTGCTTATGCACAAAGAGCAATTTTCAAACGACACAACGACAGCTCACTCCAATGTACCTTCAAAATAGAATCTCTAGCCTTATCATCAAATTTCGACAAAGATGTTCTTTATAAACTCAAGCAAATCAAACAACAGGCTTATCAGCTTCTTTAGCTGACAGTCTTCCTAAAATTTTTCTTCAAAACTGGTTTCTCACTCACTTGAACCTTACAAAAATTATCAAAACAAATTCGGGCAACTAAAGGTAAAAGTCAAAAAGTGTATTTGCAAAATAAACTTTACCAAAACGATATCAAAAATATTATATTGGGTCAAAACAGAATGAAAGTTAACAATAAATTTGACTAAGTTAATTAATTGACTGTATGGGGGTTAACGTTTCAACCAAACTTTCAAACAACCAAATCTTAATGTCAACTAAACCTTGAGCTAACAAATTTTGAAACGAAGCAATTTCCGAACAAACAAATTTCGAAGGAAAACAATTTTTGGACAGACAAATTCGAAGTGAAATAAATTTTGAATAAACAAATTCGAAGCAAAATAATTTTTGAATAACAAATTCGAAGCAAAATAATTTTTGAATAAACTAATTCGAAGTAATATAATTTTTGAACAAACAAATTCGAAGCAAACTAATCTTTGAATAACAAATTCGAAGTAAAATAATTTTTGAATAACAAATTCGAAGTAAAATAATTTTTGAATAACAAATTCGAAGCCAAATAATTCCTGAACAAACAAATTCGAAACAAAACAATTTTTGAACAAACAAATTCGAAGCAAAATAATTTTTGAACAAACAAATTCGAAGTAATACAATTTTTGAACAAACAAATTCGAAGCAAACTAATCTTTGAATAACAAATTCGAAGCCCCACGTTGGGCGCCAGTGCTACGAATTTCTTTTTGATCACTATCCAGTGAAACGAATAATGTTTTTTGAAGCACCTGCCCTACGTTTATA
Organism: Platerodrilus igneus; assembly: GCA_036346225.1. Taxonomy (NCBI): domain Eukaryota; kingdom Metazoa; phylum Arthropoda; class Insecta; order Coleoptera; family Lycidae; genus Platerodrilus; species Platerodrilus igneus. The sequence continues at coordinate 1,479,338 of JARFIW010001200.1, forward strand.
GAAAGCCAGTCAAGCGAATCTTTCCTACATACAACTGGTCTCACGTTATGAGCAAGTGTAACGAAGTCTTCCGACATAACTAGGGGTCTATTCCTCAGGTAGAGCTATGAGAAATGGGGAGGTAAGTCAAATTCTGACTGTATACTGAATCTAATCTAAAACAAATAGGGCGTTACCATGTCCTGACTTAATTAGGGTAATTGCGTAGTATAATTCTAGGGGCGGACGTGGAAACCCAAAGAAAAAGAAATCGCCTTCGATGACAGAAACCCGTCTTAATTGCATAAAACGCTGCTCCTGAAAGAAATGGTAACAATTAATTTAATAGAAGGGTGGAACACTATTTGTGTGCCACAAATATACCTAAAGAAACATCAAAATAAATAACTCCTATATAAGTTGTCATTAAAATTCTACTCATATGGATGTTAGTTTCTTGTAGTTAGTTTTGACCATCTTTGATCAAAATAAAAAAAGCTTTAATTTTGAACTACTAATTTACTCAAAAGATTCTCTTTTAAAACAAAATTCAATACTACAAGGTTTCATAAATAATTACATGAGATCAAGTATTTTAAATAAAGTTTCATCAAAATAATTTCTCAGCAAACATTTTAAAAGTTATTGTTTACATGTTACAAAGAAAAGCCGACTCTGGCAGATCTGTCGAGAGGGTTACAAAAATAAAGCATATTAAATCACTTTTTCTTAATCTTAATTAATTGTTTCAGTTTTAGTTCTAATAAAGAAAGATTGTAAAAATATTCTTATAAGTTCAACTTATGCAAGCATTATTCAAAGCATATGTTATTTGAACACAGCTGTCAGCATTAAACTGCAAGCAAACAAGTGACGTAACAAGACATCTGTCGTTGTTACTAACAGAACACAATGAACCACGTGTATGGTTTCTCAAATCATTATAAATGCTGAATTATAATTTTAACACTGAAAAATTCAGTCCAACAAACAATCTAAAATTTATATTATTCGTGCTTTTATGCACTAAACAAAACTAGCGTGTTTCTAATTTAGAACACGAACAAAATTCTTAAACTTATCTACGAACCAGAACTGTATTAATTGGATGTTAACAAGTGTTGCAAAATCAAACATAATCGCCAAACTTCCATCAGGTTTGTGGTAATATGCTCTTCTACCAATTATTCAATTACTAAATTACCAAAGCCGCTTCTTACGAACTGCTATACAAAGTCGTCTTACATCAGTAGTTGGAATTGTGGTTACTATAGTTGGTTTTATGGTGGTGGAATACGCGCGCTATTTAAAGATGGATCTCTAATCGTCAAAATGTAACCGCAAGTTCGCGGCCTGCCTCCAATTGTACATCATTGTTTAACAAGCTTGCAGGACCGACCCTCTTATCACCTCGCACGAGCGACGACGTAACCCCCAGCAGAGGCCTTCAAGCAACACGCGCCTGCGAAACGTTTTATACATAGAAAACAATATGTAGATACGACCTTAGCGTATTACTAAACTCGTTGCTTGTACTTTACTAATAATTTGAATAAAAGCGCTTTATGACTTTGCTTTTTATGATTGGATTTAGTAACTGCGAAATAAACTTGTTACACCATTTCACCTGTTCTAGTGATTTAGAACTTCGGCAAGGTGCAGGTCCATTCGAAATGGGATTTCGTTTTAGGTTGCAATTTTTTTACATTCATCAAGAATGGACTTCCATGTTTTCTTAAGTTGTTCAACATCTCTAATTCAGTTTTCAATATTATTTTTTTTTCTACATTCAATGTTGCTTTACGAGGTTCGATAATGAGATTCGTTTGATGTAACAACACGGGTATTTTTAACCAAACTGCAGACATAAGAACATATTTAAAATTTGACAAATTTTTTTTTAAAGGCAGGAATCTGTGTTTGTGCATCAACGGGAAGTCTTCTTAAATCGATTTTATTCAAAGCAGAGTGCAAAGATTTCAAGTTTAGAGCCACTGGTTTCACAGCTTTTAACCTTGCTGACCATCTTGTTTTTGAAATGTTGTGTGAGGAATAGCGTCCTAAATGTTTATTTAAAACCTCCCATCTTTTTGGACTTCCACTAAAAAAAAAAAAATTATAAATTTGTTGGACAGTACCAAAGAACGATATTGCTTCTGTGCAAGATTCTGCTGAATCCAATCCGACAAGATTTAAAGTATGGTTTCCATAACAAGAGAATGTACCGTTACTACTTTCACGCAAAAGAACTACCTGTACACCATTATACTTTCGTGGCATATTCGCTCGGTTATCGTAGCCTTGTCCCACACAGTTTTTAAAATTCAATTTTAGTTCCTGTAGCGAATTCAAAAGTCGGCTGGCAATTGGTCGACTCATTTTATCAGAAATATTATCAAAACATATGAAACGTTCTTCAATTGAAAATTCCAATTCGCTAAATTTGACGTCATCATCATTGGGTCTTCAGTCCTGAAACTGGTTAGACGCGTACCATCATTGTTTCCTATTCTGAACTAACCTACAGATTTCCCCGAAATTTGCACAGTCTGCATCTATCACTATCTGATCTAGGTCTACATCCACCTCTTTTTTTCCCATCTCTGTTTGTCATATATCCCATACTATTCCCCAAAAAAGCGTATTCCGCCCTACTATTTATCATATTTTTTTCCTAAAGATATCCTTGTTCCCTTACTGTTTCTATAACCTATTTGTTATTACCTTTGTCTGTCCATCCTCAAACATCTGAAGCACGGCATTTCAAAGGCCGCTACTGTTCTTCTGTCTGCTTGTCAGACTGCTCGTATTTCGTAGGCATACTGTCTGTGCTGTGCTTGACGTAGCGAATAATTAACGTCGTTTGTTCTTATGAAATTGATTTGGAATTGCATCGGCAATAATAGCAAAATAATTAGCTTTCTTGATTACCTCAATAATTGCGTTTTGAACAAAAGAGCGGCGGCAAATATTAATAAATTTATTTTGTATTCTCATTGAAAATAATAAACTTACATTTTTTTAAATTTTCTTGTACAGCTCGAACCTTTAAAACATGCTCTAATAATATTAGATCATTTTTACTCAACAGTTCAACTAATCCAAGAAAATTACCATTATGTGGACTCCCAATGCGTGCATCAGATCCAAAGAATGGTAGACCTCTTTCGGAGAGAAAAAATATAATATCAAGATACCGCTCCAGCAGCTTCTTCCAATGATTTATTTGGACATTAATTTCATTTAGAAGTAAATTTTACATTTCTCGATCGATTATAGTCCTTATGTGTGAATTTTTCCATAAAATATAATTCTCTTTATGTGTAGGAGAATTTTCGGGAGATGGTATGCGTTCATATAACTTTTTCCAACCAATTTGAATGCTGTACCCTAGTATATCTGTCAAATATGTGTTTTCTTATTCAGAATGTAACATGGTGCACAATAAATTGATTGATTTTTGATACTCCAACAAAACCAATCTCTGTTACAAATTTCGCCATTTGGAAGATTTTTTGAAAGTAAACCATATGGAAATGTACGATTTGATACATCCTTTCCAACGTTTTGAGGTATTTCAAACCGTTTAATTTTCAAGAATGATCTTAGTTGATCGGGATTATTTTTTTCAAGTATTTCAATATCCGAAACAAGTAAGATGTCAATATTCAATTCTGTTTCTGGAATTACTTTTTTATTATTTTTTTTGATAAATATTTGCATATTGTAAATCAGTTTCACTATCATTAAATAAATATTGTAACTCCGTTACTACTCTAGTGATATTACTAACTTCATTTATTACGTTTTCTCTATCCTTTAGTTCAATTTTGTTGGTATTTTCCACTTCTGTTTCTATTTTACTGTTCGGATGACCTGGCACATTCACATGACTACTACGGCTGCTGTTTTCTTTTTCAAATAATGCTTCTGCTTTTTCGGTAGTTGCTTCATTACGAACGAAACTCGATATTGGGGTCAATTTTTTCATAGCAGTTTCTGTCATTTCTTTCCTGTGCCTCTTGATTGCGTCACTTTCAAAACGTCTCTTCATCTTAAACACCCTATAAAAATTTTTACAATTGATAATCAAATAAAAATTAAATGTGGACAAATGCTGAGTGGGTGGTGAGTGAGTCAGATAATTTATTCTGAATATCAGAGGTTTTAAAAATCACCATGTACGTCACGTCAATCACATCAAAATAAAGATAATTATTAAATCATATTATTTTGTCAAATTTAACATATGTATTAACTACATGAATTCCAGTCTTCATTAGAAATTAGTAGCCATACAATTTGAAAAAAGATAATTAACTTTGTATGACGTTTCAAAGGAATTGTGGGTGAAGATTGTGCTTAGTATAAGTTTTGTTATAAAATCGTCACCGTACAATTCGAGAAGTAAGCAGAAAATCTTTCAATTCCTAATTTCTGTCTTATGATTAGTCTAACATATTGAGTTACCAAGTTGAGGACCCCAAGATTGCGAAGCCCGGGGCAGTAACATCTTCTGTCCCCCCGCTCTAAAAGGCCCTGGGCATACTCACTGATAAAACGTTAAGACTGAACGTGTAGGTATCAATTATCACATACAACACAGTTGGAGTGAAAAATTTTGTTCAAAATATTCCAAACAGCATTCATGGTAAAAAAATTTTGTGAATGCAATCTAACCAGAATTTCTTTTCTTGAAGTCTTTACTGCGAAACGTTATTCCAACCTCATCAACTGACTTTAATCCTCTTGTGGAGAATTCTACCATACCCTCCACCGCACCTTTATTCCAGTTTATAGGGTCATCAATTTCAGGCACTTTCTTAATTTTAAAGTCTATGGGTCGACACAATGGATTAAATTTTTTCACTTTTCTTGTTGCACTACCTAAGATTACAAGCTTTTCCATTATTATTTTTTAAGTATGAAACACTTTAAGGCAGTTTGAAATCGTTACAGAAACAAATATTTTGAAAAATTGAAACCACGACCGTTAGACATGCGAAGTACTAATAAGATAAATATAAGAGCACTACGCGCTAGAAGACTTAGTGAAGGGTAGGGGATAACATTGCATGTATTTAGCGAAAGTAGCTCATTCTGCAGTACCGGAGTCAAGAAGTTATCAAAAATGCTTTAAGTAAGACGAATTAAGGTAACAATATTTTATATAAAAACCGTACACTATTCTTTAACAGCATAAATTGATATTCTACAACTTTTACAATCTCTAAGATGTCATGGGGAGTGCTTCCCAATTGAATTCGTATATTTCCAAAGGTTCATACGTATCCATTTCATCTACTTCTTCAATATTGTTATCATCGTTGTAATAATTTTCATAATTTATTAAGTTAGGATCTATAACAAGGACGTAGTCGCTATCGTTATTTGCTATTTTTTCAAGTTGCTCCTCGTTGGACATTTCAGTTTCGTCTCGTTCGTAACCGTAGTCACCGTTTACCATATTAAATGTGGTTATTTTACTTAAAGTAAATCGTTTCTAAAATGATTGAAGTCCTTGTTTTTACTTACAATTTTCTTCTGCAAACACAGTCGAGTTTTAAATACGCACTTTTACGTTGGACTTGTTCTAGAGGAAACTGATGATTTTTTAAGTGGTATCAGGGATTTATATATTGAAGAATCTCATTAGAAAAAAACCTTATAACATAATAAATATGAGCGTAGACCAAAGTTTTGATTTTCCTGCTAATTCTTGCATGTAATTTTAATTGTTTTATTATCGTTAATTTTCTTTTGAAATAACAGATTTGAAAGTTAAGACCATGAACTTGTTTTTTTTCCTATTAATTATTCTTCTACCTGATTTTAATGGTTAAAGATTTAGTAAATTATAGTTTGTAATAATTTTTGAAATTTAAATGGGGAAAACCCATGATAACGTAATCAGACACTTAAATCAAGAAGTAATTTAAAGACAAGTAGAATTTGAAAATTATACATGTACAGGCTAAGGTCATTAATTCTTCCGCGTATTGTTTAATGCGGCATTTTATATATTCATTGACTTCCAAATTTCAAAAAATTTATTGGAGTCTAAAAAACCCGAAATTTAAAGAATATGTGTTACAATTTGTTACGTTCAAAACCCTGCAAACAATTTTTCCTGCATTTATTTTTAAAATGCCCTAAAGTTCCTCAACAAGCTCAATTTCCGGCCATTTGAATTAGTATTATTTAATAAAATTTCTCAAGTAATTACTCTAGTAACAAAATTGTTCTTCTTTGTTTAAAACTCTTTGATAATTGCGTTATATGCTTGTTGGCAAGCTGCTACAGTTTGTATTTCGGCAGCTGTTGTCTGGAAATTCTGCACACATAGTAATTCGGCGATATCTTTGAAAATCAAATACCCTACCCCCATACATGATTCTGACCTTATATAATAGAGACTGTGTTTTGAAAGAGACCATTAAAGATTAACCATTAAAGATTGAATACAACATCCTCTTACCGGAGATAGCTGTTGTAAAGTCGCGCTATTACAAATTCTTTCTGTGCTTGTATAAGTAAAGTTGGTGGTTCCAGCATGCAGCCAGCCCATAGAGAAATGCAGCCGTATTTTTCCAGCCTTAAGATAAGACCAGCATGAAGCTGATTGTTCAAGGTACAGTTTTCCTATTTCCATAATTTTTGTATGCTGCCGTGAAGAATAGACTTTTCATTTGCTGCTATTGCTTATAATTATCCGATAAATTAGCACCACCCCGTTACAAAACTTACATGTACGATGCACAAACAACTATGTTATTATTCTATAACTTAAAAATTAATTAATCAATGTTTATCTTGGAATCCGTTTATACTGTTTCTTTTGTCTTTTTAACGTCACTTACTTATAAATTTAAAACTAGTTGACACTTGAGTAATTTAAGTTATGGTGTCTAATTTTTATGTTGTACTATTTCTTGAGGAGTTGCACTCCACAAAGCAGCATGTACATATAATTTAGGTATATTTCTTTTTCTAAATTTACTGTACAGTTTATGCTTAATTTTCTTTTATATGTATTTAAGGTGAACCATTAAGTAGGTATTTAGATTATAAGATGTTATATTTGCTTACCAATTTTTATATGTTATAACGCTTTGTTTACAATCACGATTACGCAACTTATTTATCTTATTGCTTTGTAAATAGTCTTCACAGATTTGATGTTATCAATATAGTTTCACAGAGGTTTCCAACGTGTTTTTCTATTTTCACCCACGCCCCTCTACGACGTTTTTGAGCTAGCCCAAATTCTACCATTCTGTCCCCGTTCTGTTGCGGTATTCGGCGTAAGCGGTTTCTTCACTTACTTTTACTGTTTTCTTTTGTGTTTGCGCGGAATACCGTAACATGTTGTTTCGCGACGTACATGCTTTATAATTTATTCACGATTTTTTTTTATTTATAAGAAATAATTATCTGTACTTTGAAATTCTGATTTTGGATTTAGATTTAGTATGAAAATACTATACAAAAATGATAGCTTGCATATTCTCAACTGCTTAACTTTAAAAACCTAAAAACTTCTATTGGCTAGGTATGTAATCAAAAACATTATATATACAAATAAACTGCGATACATTTTACAATTAAAAAAATCTCGTTCATCTGAATGTATTCAATTAATGATTAGAAAAGGAGATGGAAGACCTGGGCATCGGTTTGAATTTTTAACTACGTTATTATGTTTAGGAGATTTTATCATTAAATTTTTTTTCATTTTTTTGTATTCCTTTGCAAATTGTTATTACTTTTATAATTAAAAACTGTACATAACAAGCTGTATAGTCAAAAAGTTCGTTTGAAAATATTTAAAATCGTTTACTAAATGATGTTTAAACTAATTAGTACAGAATTTCAATGTATTTTCTAAGCAATGCTCAACATTGTAATTTATACATTATCATATATATATATATATATATATGTGTTGGGGTTTAATTGTTGTATTTATAAATCACTTGTAACATCAACATTAGTAAATATAATTTTTTTTTATTAATAAATTTTAATGACGCAATTACCCTACGTAGCTGGCGTCGAAAATCAGCCTAAATTTTTTTTATATTTAAGTGCACTCTTAAGTCAATCTTTAAATTAAAATAAAATCTGCGCATTTTAACAATAATTCGAGATGTTTTAGAGTTTGTAAGTAGTAGGGTTAAGTCCTACTGCATGATAATTGAAAAAAAAACACTATTAAAAAAAAAAGGACAAAATGGGAATGTGGTAGTAGCGTGTATTAGTTTAGAAGTTTAGATAGTTTAAAGATATAGTTATTAATAATAGGGATGTCCTCATGAATACGATGGTAGGTATCTGGAGTAGAAAACACGATTTGTATATACAACCTATTAATAAAACTAGTCTTTCGGGTGAAGATGACAAATGTTACGTCATCCTTTGTAGCATATTAACTTATGCACGGGGGACATAAAAATATGGAGTTAGGATAGTTGTTTACATTTGTTCATATTTTTTAAATATGTATATACCAAATTGGCTTCTCTAACTCGGTTTTCGAGATTTTTAATTTTCAAATTTGTGGGACTTGGAAAAAAATTAAAAATGTGATTATTTCATATACGATATAACAGTTAAGCATACGGTACCTTAAATTTCTTTTGAGAGGTTTTTTTTTAAATTTTATATGTAAAGTTGAGGAAATTAGATTCCTAAACACAAACTCTTGACAGATTGAGAGCGGTTAATTTACTTTCTATTAATAATTGTTAAACAATAGAAAGTGACCAAGTGACAAGAAAGAACAGCGGCTATGTTCAAAGACAGCAAACATAAAAACAAGAAGAAAATTGTTCAAAGCATATGTGTGGAGCACAGCACAGTACGTCTATGCAATAGGGGCAGTAGGAAACGCAGACAGAACGAGATAGATGCGTTATGAAATGTTGCGCTTCAGATGTATGAGGATGATAGCATGGACAAAGTTAATAACAAATAGGTTATAGAAATAGTAGAGGAATAAAGATATCTGGGGAAAACAAAAATAAGTGGAGAAATAGAAGGGTAGGATATGTTCTAAGGCATTTTTGGGTAATAGTAGGAGATTTATTACAAGCAGAGATAGGAAAAAAGTAGAAGTATACCGCGATCAGACTTCTGCACGCAGATAGTGATAGCTGCAGACTGCCCAAATTTCAGGGAAATGTGTAGATTAGTTCAGACTAGAAAACAATGAGGATACACGTCTAACCAATTCCAGGACTGAAGACATGATGATGATGGTAATAATTACATACCCGATGTCAATTTTTATTCTAAACATAGTCAGTTTGCATGTAGAGACAAATTTCCCTAAATACTGGCTCCCTTAATTACTTTACAACAAAATGCTAAATTAAAAAGTTTAACACGCCGTTTTTAGCGCTGCGACCACATTTTGAATAGGTTTGGTCGTTTTGGAGTAAATATAAGAAACTTATATAATATACCATTTATCATGCTAGACTTGACTGCCATAACGACGAATATAATAGTGTAAAGAATAAATAACCACAAACATTGAATTATTAGCTAAAAATTATTTAATTAAATGTTTAAATAACCCTCCATTCGCAGTTAGGTAGTAACTTAGTCGATTATAGAACTCTCGTCTTACATTTGCTAGTGTTTGGGATATTTCTCCGCAGACTTTAATAATTGCTGCTTTTAAGTCGACTATTGTTGCAAAGAAATGTTTACTATCGTACCGCTTGTTTTTAAAGTAACACTAGAAAAAAATCACACGGGTTTAGGTCTTGTGAGCGAGCTTGCCTATGTACGGTACACCGCGGCCTATCCAATGTTCTGTGAACGTCATTGTGCGCCGGACATCCGTCGTGTCGGTACCATATTGCCTTTTCTAAGTTTAGAGTCGAAACAACTGGTCTAACTACTCTTTTGAAGGTAACGCTTGCCTCCTAGTATGCCTTCAATAAAAAGCGGGCCAATTACTCTATGGCCTAATAAATCAGCCCAAACGTTGACAGCCCTATGATACTGAGATTTTGTGTTAACCGATTGGTACAAATTTTCTTTACTCCAATATCTAAAATTTTGTCGGTTGGGTAGTCCCTGAGTTGAAAATGAACACTCGTTCATGAATAAAATGTCACTTAAAGGTCTCTATCATAATTTATTAAATTAATAATTGTCTGGGAAAACTGCATTCTTTTAAATTTATCTGATTCGTTTAGTTCTTGCTGCCTACCGTATTTAAAAGATTTGAACAGGGGATTTTGTTTTTTTAAAGTATTATGCACAGTTATACGTGAAACTCCTAAACTACGACCAATCTTTTGTACACTATTATTTTTGTGTTCCACAACACTAATTATTATTTTGAAATTTTGTTCACTATTTCGAAAGGTCGCTTAACCTGACACTTACAAGGTACATTTACACTCTCTGTATATGAAATATATTCTATAATACTTTTAATGGTTCCTTGAAATGAAATTTGACGGACTTGATGTAAAGCTGAGTATAAATCTACGATATTCCTTATTGAATTTCCATTTAACAAAATTACCTTTTCTTAAACACTATAGTAATCCATTTTATAATCTTAAAATAACCCTTGTGTTAAAGAAGTGTAAAAAAATACAAAAAGAAGACTAAATTAGCAAGGAAGTTTTCTAATTAAATTGTCACAGAATGTCAAAGTCAAGGCTAACATAGTAAATAATGTTATATTGAATAAATGGGTTTTCATTAGTTTCTCGAAAACGACTAGGCCAATTTACAATCTGATCGCAGCATTTGAAGAGGTTTTTAATACTAAAAATTTTTTCCTTTGTCATTTTGCTGTCAAATAATTAGGAGAGCCAATATTTATAGAAGATTGCTTTTGCTATTACATAGGAACACCTATGCTCAGAATACAAGTTGACACGGTGTATAATAACAGAGACATTAATTAGTAGTTTTTGAAATAATTTAAGAAGCACGTTTGGTGTGTAAAGGCGCTAGCCGACATAATGCTTGTGCGAGTGCACCTGATAAATGGGGTGATGCTTTTGCTATTTTGTGCACTGCTATATGCTTAACGCTTATTAAACATTTATTTATATATTTACATAATTATATTTATTTATATTTTATATTTACACTTTATATTTATTTATATATAGCATGTATTATGTGGCTTATTTGTTTTGTTTGACGTTCTGTCGCCATTTTGGTTGCAGTATATATTTGGGAAGGACGAGCAAAATTGCGAAGATTGTAATCATAATGTAAATCAGTTAGGAACGATAGGAAAGCTAGGGATGGATTTAAATTAGTTAGCTAGATTTGGATAGTTTTAAGACGACCCTTCAGGTCGCACTGGTAAGCAGAACCGGCGTCTGCTATCCGGTATTACGGATCCCTCCCTCTCATTTTGCTTGTTGATCGGGTACACTCGAAAGTTAGCGCTAGGGATACCATTATTTACAACCCTGTTTTTAGTTTTAGTTTTGTTTTTGTTCCAGTTTTTGTCAGATTTTTAGGTTTGTTAGATTGTTAGAGTTTGTTAGGTTTGTTAGATTTTTAGGTTTGTTAGATTTTTATTTAGTTTTTATTTAGGGTGAATCAACTATGAAGTAAGAATAAATTAGGAGCACGACTATTTTTCGCGTTTAAACCCAATGTAGTACCTCCGGGTGGAGCATTGGGGACGTGGCCGCAAGTATAGCGGCCCTAATTTAAATTATAATGTATAATAACAGAACTGGTATGTATACGTCTAAGAAAAAATATTTTTTTGTTTTGAATATTAATACTTCCTGGCATCTTTCATACTGCCTTGAACTTGGAAGTTTAAATAATGTCACGCGTTCATGAATGATCTGCTAATAAGTTATTAAACATTTTGTAGTAAAATTGCCACTCTCCAAAATAAGATAAAATTGCCTTATAGGGTGAAATTGCCCCCTCATTAGAATAGTGTGGAAATGCCCCAATTAGAATTGGTTTAAATTCCACCAGAACATTCACCTAAGTTATTGGTAAATTTGTACTGTCCAATCAGGATTCTTTCTAATGTTATGAAACTCCTTGTTTGAAGCATTTATAATTAAACCAGGCTGTTAATACTTTCACCTGTAAATTGTACGTAAACAGAAATGTTTTGGGTTTGCTTACCATTGTCATAAAGAATCTAAGAGTTAAAGGTCAGTGATCACGGATATACAAACAAGTCAATTAGTACAAGCGTTATAAACTTCTTATTATTATTTTTAGTAATCATACTTATTTAATGCATTCATCTTTTCAAGCAAAGTTGGATTTGGTATTGTTTTTACAAAAATTCGCACTGTATGGGATGACGTTCTTGTAACAAGAGTTGTAGCGAAATTATACGTTATCTGAAAATCATAACAATTTGCACCAATTCTAGTTTGTTTTTCTAAAGATGTGCGTAATTAACTATTAATGACGATCTCGAGAAGTTGAAAATGATGTATAGTAAACATTTACGTAAGAAAATTGCAATAATATGTAATTGAAATTTATCATTGGTAAAAATGAATTTTATATGAAAATTAATTAACCGAATAATTAGAATACCAAATCATTTCCATGCGTTGACTAAAACCAAACTTCAATTTTTGCTTTAGTCATTTGAATGTAGAAGAACGCTCCTGTAAATTAATTTTCGCAATGTATACCTGTACTGATTAATGTTTTCCACACCACTGTATGTTGCAAATTTAAAATGTGCTAAATAAACCGTATTATCACATACGTTGTTACTTTTATATATTACACAAGAGTTAGTCTAAAAATTCTTGGTATCCGATTAGGTGCACGTTTTGATATTAACAGGTTAGCTATGTAAAATGTATTACAACCATCCAATGCTACTAGATGTGCGAATATTATGCAACATTGCTTACTCTACGATTAAATAGGATTGTGTCCCACCCTTAGTAGGGAACAAAGAATACTGCTATAGTAAGCCTGCTTATCGTAAAAGGCGATTACAAGGCGCAGCAAGGGGCAGCAGCCTTCCTGGCCGAAAGATATTGGAGGAGAGTCGGTTGGTCTCGGGCGATGCTCAATAATTTACAAGGTTATTGGGGGTTGGCCGTGACAGATACGGATTTTTGCTAAAGTCTTTAAAACTGCGCTGTGGAAAGATATAGTAACCTACCACAATTTTTCCAGTTATGCGTGGCCTAAAACACGAAATATGTATGATGGAGAGATCACAAGTAAAATTCTGGTCCGGAGGTAAAATACCTCCTTCATTCGGATCTCCGGGAGAAAGTACTTGGGGTTCGTCATCATAAGAGTTTAAAACGGTTTAATTTAGTGATAGGGACTTGGAATGTGAGGTCATTACTTAGAGTAGATAAGTTAACGAATTTATTAGTCGAAATGAGAAAAGAAAAGCTAGACATTTTAGGTATTAAGGAGGTAAAATGGCCAGATAGCAATGACTTTTGGAAAGAAAACTATAGAATAATTACAACTTTTTCAACTAATGAACAGGCAGAAGTAAGAATAGTGTTAGGTAAAAGAGTAAGACGTAAGGTTAAAAAGCACTTACAATTTAGTGATAGAATAATTATGGTTAGATGGAGTACGAAACCCACAGACACTGTTTTTGTACAGGTTTACATGCCAACAACTCAGTACGAGGATGAGGAAGTAGAAAAGGTATACAAGGATATAAATAGTATAGTGAGAAAAGTAAAGGGAGATGAAAATTTAATAGTTATGGGCGATTTTAATGCGTTAGTGGGAGAAGGTAGTGAGGGAAAAATGGTAGGAAAATTTGGGTATGGCAGACGAAATGATAGAGCAGAAAGATTAGTTGACTTTTGCCAGAAACATGGATTAGTTACTGTAAACACCCTATTCGAACAACATGTTAGTAGAAGATATACCTGGAAAGCGCCAGGTGATAGGGCTAGATACCAAATACATTACATTAAAATGTTAAACAAAGCTTTAGAAACCAAGTTAAAAACTGTCGTAGTTATCCAGTGGCTGACATAGATAGGATCATAACTTAGTTAAAATGAAGTGTAATCTAAAATTCAAAAAACTGAGAAAGGTTAAAAGAGAGGGATGGGATCTAGATATTCTTAATGATAGTGAGGTAAAAGAGGAATATAAACAAGTATTAGATAATAAGATCAAGAAGATAGCTATAGGAGGGAACGTAGAAAATAGATGGAAAGAAATAAAAAGGGCTGTACATGATACAGCAACACCGACTATAAGTAAGAAAAAAATAGAAGCGAGAAAACCCTGGGTAACAAAGGAAATATTAGATTTAATAGACAATAGAAGAATGCTTAAACCTTTCAGGAAACTGGATAGTGAAAGTAAGCAAAAATGTAATAGGGTTAGAAATAAGATAGTACATGAGTGTAGAAAAGCTAAAAATAAATGGATGGAAAAGAATTGCAAGGAAATACAAGATGATTTGAGAGTAGGTAAGACAGACAGGGTTTACAGGGCAGTTAAATAGTTTTTCGGTGAAGATAGGAAAAAATATAATGGTATTAAAGATGAGAATAATGAGCTTCCAATAAATAAAGTTGAGGTAGCAGATAGATAGAAAAGATATTTAGAAGATTTATATAAGAAAGACGATATGGATGAGTTAGAGAACGACCAAGAAGAAGATGTAGAAATAGGGTTCTCAATATTAAGAGAGGAATTTGATAGAGCTATTAGGAATTTTAAACTAAATAAAGCGCCAGGGATAGACGATATACCCACAGAATTAATAAAATATGCAAGTCAAAAAACTTTAGACAAGTTATATGAACTAGTAAAAGTAATATATGACACAGGTGAGGTCCCAATAGATTTCGAAAAAAATATTATTATCCCAATCCCAAAAAAGTCAGGAGCTGATAGGTATGAGAATTTTAAAACGGTTAGGTTAACTTTCCACGCTTCCAAAATACTAACAATAATATTTAAAAATAGAGTAGAAGTTTTGACTATGAATTATTTAGGCGAAGACCAATATGGAACCGATACTAATGATTAGGGTAATTATCGAAAAAAGGTTACAAAAAAATAAAGACTTATTTCGCGTTTGTAGATTTAGAAAAAGCATTTGATAGGGTTAATTGGATTGTTATGTTCAGGGTTTTGCGAAAAATAAGAATCTCTCGTAGGGATAGAATAATTGCTTACAGTCCATATAAAAACCAAAGCGTAGTAATTAGATTCGATGAAATAGAAAAGGAAGCTAAGATTAGAAATGGTGTTAGACAGGGCTGTATACTATCTCCCTGATTTTTAATGTTTATATTGAAGAAGTTTTAAACTTAGCTAGAGAGAGAAAAAAGATAGGTATTAATGTACAGGGTCAGAAAATAGACATGTTACGTTTTGCAGATAATACAGTCATTATAGCAGAGTCTAGAAAAGAGTTAGGGGAGTTTTAAACTATTTTAGATTAGATACTACAGAGTAACTATAGTATGAGAATTAACTCAGGAAAGACAAAGATAATGACAAGTAAGTTGCAGTCTAGTTCTAAACCAAAATTAAAAATATGTAATACAGAGTCAGAAGAGGTAGATGAATTTTGCTATTTAGGTAGTATAATTACAAAGGACGGACGTAGCAGAAGGGATATAGTAGCTAAAATAGCTTAAGCTAAAAAAATGTTTTTAAAAAGAAAAACTTACTAATAGCTAATAATATTAGTTTATATAATAGAAAATGTTTCTTAAAGTCGTGCGTATGGAGCGTTCTATTATACGGTAGTGAGTCTTGGACAATTAAAGAGATAGATAAGAAAAAGATAGAAGCTTTTGAAACTTGGTGTTATAGGAGAATGTTAAAGATTAGTTGGACAGATAGAGTAACAAATGAGGAAGTTTATAGAAGGATTGGTGAGGAACCCTGTATGTGGAAACAATTAAAGGTCAGGAGAGATAGAATGATAGGGCACCAGTTAAGACATGAGGGATTATTTAGTAAGGTCTTAGATTATATACTACCAAATAAAAACAGAGTAGGAAGGCCTAGACAAAACTATATTAGTAAAATTATTAGAGATTTAGGTTGTGAAGGGTATGTAGATCTTTTTAGACTAGCTCAGAATAGAAAAGAATTTAGAGCTGCATCAAACCGACTTAAGTAAGTTCGGAAACAAAACAAACAAAAAAAATAAATAAAAACCAGTTAACTAAATGTCACCATGACATAACTCACAATTAGTTAGCGGTCTGGCATTTTGGTAGCGATTCGTTGCTTAAGCCTTACCATAACATACAATTTAATAAACGTAACCATGACATAACTCACAATTAGTTAGCGGTCTGGCATGTTGGCAGCGATTCGCTTCTTAAGCCTTACCATAACATAGAACTTAATAAACGTCTCCATGACATAACTCACAATTAGTTAGCGGTCTGGCATGTTGGTAGCAATTCGTTACTTAAGCCTTACCATAACATATAATTTAATAAACGTCACCATGACATAACACACAGCGATTCGTTGCTTAAGCCTTACCATTACATATAATTTAATAAACATAACCATGACATAACTCACAATTAGTTAGAGGTCTGGTATATTGGCAGCTATTCGCTGCTTAAGCCATACCATAACATATAACTTAATAAACGTCTCCATGACATAACTCACAATTAGTTAGCGGTCTGGCATGTTGGCAGCGATTCGTTGTTTAAGATTTACCATAACATGTTCGAGTTCTAAAACAACCATCAGGTCGCTAATATCTATGTAGAGCCAGGTAGATAGGAAAAAGATAGAAGAGAATAGGAAGACCTAGAACAAGCTATATTAGAAAATTATTAGAAATTTATTTAGTAAAGGGTATGTACAACCTTTTAGATTAGCACAGAATAGAAAAGAAGTTAGAGCTGCGTCAAACCGACCTTAAGTAAGGTCGAAAACATAATGGTGATGTGTTATTATTGCAAAAGGATTTGTTTGTGCATTTCTTTCGGGAGGATATGAGTTTTGCAATAGATTAATTACAAATATGTATACCAATATTGTGCAACATTGCTTGCTCTAGGGTTAAATAAGAATGTGCCGATATTACAAAAGAATTTGCATGAGTACTGCAAAATATGTATGCGCTAATCTTGTGTAAGAATTTGCCTGTATATTTCTTATGGGATAAAAATAAGATTTACACGTGCATGTCTTATGGGAGGAGATTTGTTTGCGTGTTGGTTAAAAACACCTACTTACGTTATCTTATAAAATTAACATTATATTTTAGAAACATGACTCAAATTACCTATTGTGTCAGTTTTTGATTGCCTTCTGTGTTTGGCATCTTTCATGACCAACAGCGATGCGCAAGCACTCTTTCACCCGACTGTTCTTGGTATTTCTTTTCGATGATGGAAATATCTGTGCTTAGAGTCTTCTTTGTCTGTTAGTAAGAGCACCAACCTTCTCTGGTAAGAAATCACGATACAAATCTCAGAAGTGTATCTTAAGAAACACACTACTTCTCGATCTTCTACATGCCTTTAAGAAGATTCACAATATTTTGAGGTTTGTATTATTTCCAAAATTTTCTTCTTTTCTTAAGTAGTGATTTATCCTGTCTCTGCTGTCTTGTTCGTACAACAAAATCTGATGTAGCTATGCTGCGAATCCTTTAAGAATGCAGTTAACTTTTAAATAACAACAAACTGTCCAAGAGTACTTATTGTAGGGAATCTTTTCCAGAAGAAATTTTAATAAATTATATTTGTTGACTACACTAATTCATGTTTAATTTTTAATGCATCAATGCGGATTAGTATTATAAAGGAACAGGAAATTATTTTCCTTACTGTAAAAGTCATTGAATTCTGAATAATGGATACGATAGAAGTTCATTTCAGCATACTGCCGAAGAAGATTCCAGCTCTTTAACTTCAATGCGAAAAGTTAACCTGTTGTTTAAGCAGACGAAACTTGCTCGTAAAGTGATTAAAATCTCTTTTACTTAAAAAATGTGTTGCATAGACAGCTATATGAAAAAGCGGACCGAATATTTCTTTATCTCGAACTCCAGAAGCTTCCCTATGTTCCAAGTCTTCTACTGTCAGGTTTATTGGCGGTTGAACTAGTGATAAATCTTCACACAACATTTGATTTTCCAATGCTCTATCTGAAGGTACTACATTGGCCAGTAAGCGAATATTTTTTTACCTAAAAAATTTGGAATTTTGCTAAACCCTCGCTCTTCTAAGCAAGGTTGAACCTTGGACCTGCGTGACAACACTCATACACCAGACCTCCATTTTACTTCTCATCCGAACGAAGTCTAAAAGGGTCTACATACTTTTCACCACCTAAATCTCTAATAATTTGACTAATATAGCTTTGTCTAAGTTTTCCTGCTCTATTTCCATTTGGTAGTATACAATGTAAGACCTTACTAGATAGTCCTTCATATCTTAATTGGTGCCTTATCATTCTATTTCTCTTGACCTTTAATTGTTTCCACATATAGGGTTCCTCACCTATCTTTTTATAAACTTCCTCATTTGTTACTCTATCTCTCCAACTAATCTTTAACATTACCCTATAACACCAAGTTCCAAAAGCTTTTATCTTTTTCTTATGTACCTCTTTATTGTCCAAGTTTAACTACCGTATAATAGACCGCTCCATACGTACGGCTATTAGTAAGCCTTTCTTTTTTAAAAACATTTTTCCAACTTGAGCTATTCTAGCTACTCCTTCTGTTACGTCCGTCCTTTGTAATTATACTACCTAAATAGCAAAATTCATCTACCTCCTCTAACTCGGTATTACCTATTTTTAATTTTAGTTTAGAACTAGACTGTAACTCACTTATCATTATATTTGTCTTTTTTGAGTTAATTCTCGTACTATAGTTACTCTGTAGTATCTCATCTAGAAGATTTTAAAACTCCCCTAACTCCTTTCTAAACTCTGCTATAATGGCTATATCATCTGCAAAACGTAACATGTTTATTTTCTGTCCCTGTATACTAATACCTATCTCTTTTCTGTCTCTAGCTAAGTTTAATGCCTCCTCAATATAAACATTAAAAATCAAGGGAGATAGTATTCAGCCCTGCCTAACACTGTTTCTTATCTTAGCTTCCTTTTCTATTTCATCAAATCTAATTACTATGCTTTGCTTTTATATAGACTGTAAGTAATTTTTCTATCCCTATGAGAGATTCCCATTTTTCGCAAAACCCTGAACATAACAATCAATTTACTCTATCAAATGCTTTTCCTAAATCTACAAACACGAAATGAGTCTTTTTATTTATTCGTAACCTTTTTCTGATAATTACCCTAATCATTAGTATCGGTTCTCTAGTCCCTCTGTCTTTACGAAAACCATATTGATCTTCGCCTAAATAACTCTCAGTCAAAGCTACTTACTATATTTTTAATTATTATCGTTAGTATTTTGGAAGCGTGGGAAGTTAAACTAACCGTTCTAAAATTCTCACACCTATTAGCTCCTGACCTTTTTTGGGCTTGGGATAATAATATTTTTTTCGAAATCTATGGGCACCTCATCTGTATCATATATTACTTTTACTAGTTCATATAATCTGTCTAAAGTTTTCTAATTTGCATATTTTATTAATTCTGTGGGTATATCGTCTATCCTCGGCGCTTTATTTAGTTTAAGATCCCTAACAGCTGTATCAAATTCCTTTCTTAATATTGAGAACCCTATTTCTACATCCTCTTCTTGGTCGTTCTCTAACTCATCCATATCGCCTCCCTTATATAAATCTTCTAAATATCTTTTCCATCTATCTGCTACCTCAACTTTATTTATTAGAAGCTCATTATTCTTATCTTTAATACCACAATATTTTTTTCTATCTTTCCCGAAAAACTTTTTAACTGCCGTGTAAGTCCTATCTGTCTTACCTACTCTCAAATCATCTTGTATTTTTTTACAATTCTTCTCCATCCATTTATTTTTAGCTTTTCTACACTCATGTACTATCTTATTTCTAAGTCCATTATAATTTTACTTACTTTCACTATACAATTCTCTGAAAGGCGTAAGCTTTCTTCTATTCTCTATTAAATCTAATATCTCTTTTGCTACACAGGATTTTCTTGCTTCTACTTTTTTCTTACCTATAGTCTGTGTTGCTGTATCATGTACAGCATTTTTTTATTTCTTTCCATCTATTTTCTACGTTCCCTCCTATAGCCATCTCTTTGCTCTTATTATCTAATACTTGTTGGTATTCCTGCTTTACCTCTTTATCATTAAGCTTACCTAGATCCCATCCCTCTCTTTCAGCCTTTCTCAATTTTTTTAATTTTAGATGACACTTCATTTTAACTAAATTATGATCGCTATCTATGTCAGCCCCTGGATAACTACGACAGTTTTTAACTTGGTTTCTAAATCTGTGTTTAACTAAAATATAATCTATTTGGTACCTAGGCCTATCATCTGGCGCTTTCCAGGTATATCTTTTTCTAACATGTTGTTCGAATAGAGTGTTTACAGTTACTAATCTATGTTTCTGGCAAAACTCCACTAACCTTTCTCCTTTATTATTTCGTCTACCATACCCAAATTTTCCTACCATTTTTCCCTCACTACTTTCTCCCACTGACGCATTAAAATCGCTCATAACTATTAAATTCTCATCTACCTTTACTTTTCTCACTATACTATTTATATCCTTGTATACCTTTTCTACTTCATCTTCGTACTGAGTTGTTGGCATGCAAACCTGAACTAAAACAGTGTCTGTGGGTTTCGTACTCCATCTAACCATAATTATTCTATCACTTAATTGTAAGTACTCTTTAACTTTACGTCCTAATTTTTTACCTAACACTATTCCTACCCCTGCCTGTCCATTAGTTAAACAAGTTGTAATTATCCTATAATTATCTTTCCAAAAGTCATTACTATCTGGCCATCTCACTTCACTAATACTTAAAATGTCCAGCTTTCCTTTTCTCATTTCGACTAATAAATTCGTTAACTTATCTACTCTAAGTAATGACCTTACATTCCAAGTCCCTATCAATAAATCGAACCGTTGTTTTAAATTCTTACAATGACGAGCCCCAAGTATCCTCTCCCGGAGATCCGAATGTAGTTTTATTTTACCCCCAGACAAGAATTTTACTTGTGATCTCTCCATCATGCATAGTTCGTGTTTTAGGCCACGCATACCTGGGAAAGATTGTGGTAGGTTTCCATATCTTTCCACAACTCAGTTAAAATCTTTAGAAAAATACCATATCTGTCACGGCCAATCCCAAACAACCTTCTTAACTATTGAGAATCGCCCGAGACCAACCAACTCTCCTCCAGTAGTTGTATGATAATTATATTCAAAAATTTGCGCAGGAATTTTAATTTGTTACAAAATACCGAATATGGGGAGCCGATTTTCTATCTTGATCTCCTACTGTGTAACCGAAGTATGTCCATTGCAGTTTTCTACCTGAAAGGTCACACTCCGGCGTTGTTTTTGAAATGTTATATCCCGACAAATGAAACAAAGGTGTTTTGGCTTATTTATACATTTCCTGGACAATTATTTATTTTAGATTAACAAACAAAAAGTAATAACGTAAGTATAAAGGTTTGCAAAAAAGAAGATAAAATCCAGTAAACTTTTAACTAAATAAAAATTAAAAAAAAATGTATTTAATAAAGTCTGTGGGCAATCGAGCAATTTAGGAAGTATTTCTCACAAACATGATAATGACTTCAGCTACACTAGCCACACTGTTTCTACGGGAATGAATCACCGCTTTGACGTTATATTTCCTGTTTATATGAAAGAAATTATTTTTATTGAACAAAAATATTTCGAAAACACCGGCATGTTAGCGAAACGACTAAAAAATTTGAAAAATTCGAATGTAGTTGTGAGAGAAATTCTAATTATACGTTTGTATTCAGCATAACGAGTTACATTAGGAACACTATAAATATTCCGTGTGCCAAAACCTTTGTTTAGTAGAGTAATTTAGTATTTTAAAGTATGCGCTTGGTAATTTTTTAGAAAGATTGTTTGGAGTCATATGTGAACGGCAAATATTTTGCTTTTATGCGAGTACGCTCACAGAAATCCACGTAAGAAACATAGGTACACTATCTTTTCATATGTGTATCCTCAAATTCGCAACAACTAAAATAATTTACTTTTTTCTAAGTATGCAATAAAACATGTTTTTGAGGGTATTACTTGCCTTTCTCAAAACTGGGACCAACTTGAATATAATGCGATTTTTAGATTCTAATCGAAAAACGTTTATGCGTTATGGTGCCAAAACAATAGATGTGTAGTTTCGCTTGACTACCGAGTGTAAGTTTGTTTTATTCGAAACAGACGTCGGTTTGAGATTAACATCACTGCATTTGCATTGCTTAATTGCTGTTTTCTTTGAAATATTTTTAGCCTATTACTGGGATAGATTAATGAAGGACCAGATGTAATTAAGGAGCAGAATTAGTTGTAATAATGCGACAGTCCCCTCCTAAACAGCTCAAGCTTTGACTTTTAAGCTTAAATTCCTGAAATGTTTGAATTCCTGAAATGTTTTGCAATGTCTTGAAGTGTATTAAATTCTAAATATTCATCCACTACTAATACGTGCTTCAATCAAACCGTCTCCATTTACAAACTAATTAATTTAAAGATTTGAACGCTTAATTTGAGTTAACAATATAAAGTGTTTTTCTAATTATTAAATATTCATTTAAGACGTTGAAATGAAGTGATAATGGATTTAGTGAAAAACTTTGCATCTTGTACGTTTAACTTCACAAATAGAAGTGCTACCGCGACTGTGGTATAATGATACTTTGTGTGTAGGAACAATTAAACAGTAAAAACAATGTGAGTCTATTTCCAAAAGCATCCGTCCAACGATGGCTTCATCATTAACGGCCGTTGGATATGCTTGGGCAGTTTTGTCCATAGTTGCTGCAATGACATGCTGCTCGGGATTTTATCTACCATATTGGATGCAGGTGAGTACGTTTGCTTCCCCTAATATATATTTATTTAGCTTCCTAAAATTAGCGAAAATAAAACATCTGCCATTAATTGCATTCTAAATGGTACTGTATCACACTAAATTACAATAGATGTTCATATAATTTTAAGTATAACATTGTTTTAAAGATAATAATTATGCTTTAAATTCAATAATACGCTACTTGTTAGATCAGTAGTTTCCCAACCCAGTACCCCCACCTTTCGTAGCGAAAGCTCGAATTATAATAAATTCCCAAGTGAAATAACTCACATATCTGTAAGGACGTTATAAGAATGGACCCAGTGACACTTGCATAAATACCGGTCAACATAGTTTAAACGTGCGTTTACTACTACTTGTGTTTTGCGGTGATTTCGATAGCCACAGATAGTGAAGATAAAGGACGTGTAAATTATAAATAAAGTTTATATAAATTTAAACATAACCTTCAAACACTTATCAGTAACAAACTGCAGCGGCGGCGTTGGCAGGAACGAAAAGCAGTTGATCAGTTGTGGAACCCAAACGTTCGTAGCACCATAGCTATGACACACCTGCCTTCTTAAAACTTCGGCTTACAACTTGTTCACCACAACTTTTAACGACTGTAACTGACGTGGCACACAACACAGATCACTTGAAGCTTAAATCGCGGTAAACCCAATATATTATATTATACACGACGGAAGAGAACTTTACTTGCAACCTACATGTATTGCAATAAATATATTAAAAGCTAATCTTTATTTATAAGAACAAACCGAACATACTACCGCACACCAAAATGAAAAGCATTTTTGAAAAGGGTAGAACCGAATGAAAAATAAGAAAAACAAAAACTAATTAATATAAGGAAACCCAAGAAATACTTCATCATCATCATTAGGTTTTCAGTCCCGAAACTGGTTAGACGCGTACCCTCATTGTTTCCAATTTTGAACTAACCTACACATTTCGCTAAAATTTGCACAGTCTGCATCTATCGCTATCTGATCTAGGTCTACAACTATCTCCTTTTTCCTATCTCTGTTTGTAATATATCCCATACTATTCCCAGAATATGTCTTAGAACGTATTCTGCCTTTCTGTTTCTACTATTTTTTTCCCATAGATAGCTTTATTCCCTTACTATTTCTATAACCTATTTGTTATTAACTTTGTCTGTACATGCTATCATCCTCATACACCTAAAGCATAATATTCCAAAAGGCTGCTACCGTTTTGTGTCTACTTTTTCTACTGCCCGTATTTCATAGGCATACTGTGCTGTGATCTACACATATGCTTTCGACAATTTTCTTCTTGTTTCTGTCTGTTGCCTTTGATCATAGGCGATGTTCTTTTTCGTTAGATGCAGTTCGGTCCCCTTCCTGTTAGGCGGCTCCGTGGCGTAGTTGGTATGCGTGTGATTACTACGCCCAAGGTTCCGGGTTTGAATCCCGACACGGAGCGTTTAAAGAATGTTAGGCGAGCATTTTTCACAAAAATACGCCCTCGTTCGGATGAGAGGTAAAATTGAGGTCCCGTGTGTGTGTGTGTTGTCACGCACGTTACAGATCCCTACCTTGCTTTGAACAGGAAGGGTTCGGCAAAATTCAAAATTTCAGGTAAAGGAGAAACTCGCTTCCTGGCCAATGTAGTACCTTCAGGTGGAGCATTGGAAAATCACATGTTGGGTTGTAAAGAGGGGTAAGCAGGCTGTGGCTGCCAAGTCCTCCCAGCACTTGAACATTTGCTGATTTAATATTTTTTCCAATACATCTTTCGCACAGTCAACATTAGTTGCAGATATTTCACAACCAACTCCTGTAGTTATTTATAATTATCATCAGATTTATCTGCGCTTATTCATTCGTCATTAGGTTTTCCGTCTCAAAACTGGTTGGGCACGTACTTCCACCTATTTATGTTCTGAGCTAGCCTACACAGTTCACTGAAATTCCCGCACAGCCTACATACTCGGTTTCCCTTCTATTGTTTTCTAATTATATGCCCTATTTGACCAACACTTAGACATTTGTCGAATTAATAGTTTTCCATTAAATCCTTTCACACAATTAATATTATTCAAGAATATTGCACATCCAATTCCTGTAGTTTCTTATAATAATCGTCATGTGTAAGTACGGTTATTTTTTTTGTCATTAGTTTATCCATCTTGAGACTAGCTGGATGCGTACTTACATTGATTTCTATTCTGAGCTAGCCTACACGTTTCCTTGAAATTCTTACAGCCTACATCTTTTACTATCTGTTTGCAATGGTCTAACTTAGGTCTACCTCAGCTTCTCTTTTTCTCATCTCCGCCTCTAATATATTCCGCAATATTCCCTCACGCCGTAGTATGTGGCCTATCATCCTATATCTTCTATTTTTTACCGTTTTCCACATATTTCTATCTTTCCCTACCATTTTTAATACCTCTTTGTTCTTAACTTTATCTGTCCATGATATCTTCACTATTCGTCCGTAGCACCACATTTCAAAGGCTTCTATTTTTTCCTTGTCCGCCTCTCCTACTGTCCACGCTTCACGTACATTGCTGTGCTCCACACATATGTTTTAAGCAATCCTTTCCTTGTTTCTATGTTTGTTGTCTTTGAACACAGTAGTTGTTTTTTCTTGTTAAATGTAGCACAACTTTGTGCTAATCTTTGTTTTATACCTTTTGCGCTTTTCCCATCTGGCGTTATTTGGCTTCTTAGGTATCAGAAATCCTTAACCGCTTGTAAATTCTTGTTACCTATTTGTATTCGTGTTTTTGATTTATTTTCCCCTCCTTTGCAGTCTAGTGCTTAAGTTATATTTTTGTTAATTTTCATACCGTATCTCTCTGTTAGAACCGTTTCCATTTCATTAAGAGCAGCTTCTAGCTCTTCCTTGCTAGATGCTAATACCGCTATATCATCTGCAAATTTAAGCATATTAATTTGTTGTCCTTGCGTATTAATTTCAAATATCTTCTTGTATTTGACAGTATTCATTTCCTCTTCAATGTACAAGTTAAAAATTCATGGGGATAAGACACATCACTGGCTCACCCCTTTCCTAATGTTTACTTCTCTACATTCCTGCTCTAATTTTATTACTGCTGTTTGCTCTTTGTATAAGCTATGTACTATTTGTCTATCCCTATAACTCATTTCAATCTTTTTGAGTATTTCAAACATTTTTCCATTTTACATTGTCGAATGTTTTTTCCAGATTTACAAACCCTATATACACGCTTTCATCTTTTTCTATTGCTTTCTCCATTATCGCCTCAGAGCTAAAATAGCCTCCCGTGTTCCTCTGTTTCGCCTAAACCCAAATTGATCTTCTCCTGGTATTTTTTCATCTCGCTTTTCCATTCGTCTTTGTACAATTCTAGTTAATATTTTTGACACGCGTGCTGTCAAACTTACTCTTGGAAAATTTTCACATCTATCCGCGCCTGTCTTTTTTGGTACAGTTACAATGATCTTACGTTTGAAATCTTTTGGTATCTTGCTTGTCTCATACCTATAGCTTACAAGTTGGAAGAGACGATCTGTAACTGCTTGTCCAGCGGCTTTTAGAGTTTCTGTATGCACCTTATCTGTACCCGGAACCTTACCATCTTTCAAACCCTTTGATGCAAATTCAAACTCATCTTTAAGTATAAGATATCCTGAGTCATCATTTTCAATGTCTGATTCCTGTTCTAATGCTGTTAGTTCCTTTCCTGCATATAAATTCCCTATATATTCTTGCCATATACCCACTTTCTCTACATTTTCAATAATGACGTTTCCTCCCACGTCTTTTGTATTTTTGCAATACGGTTTTATATCTCTAAAATTGATTCTAATTAGTTTGTATGCTTCATCTGTCTTTTCTATTTCCATCTTAGGTTACACTTCTTTGCACTTTTCATTAATCCATTGTTATTTATCTTTCTTGCACTTGCGAATAATTTTTCATTTTATGGCTGTGTATTTTTGTTTTCGTGTTTCGTCTGATTTATTTTTGTATTTTCGTTTTTCTTCTATTAAATTCAGGATATCCTTTGTTATCCATGGTTTTTTATGTTTTTTTGTGTATAGCCCAGAATATCTCTGGCCGCCATATCAAAGCTAAATTTAATGTTATTCCATTCTGTTTCTACTTCCTTAGTATTAGATATTTTCCAGATAGCTTTCAGCAATTCATTTGCCTATCCTTCGAATCCTTTTTGAGTATCTTTATCTTTTAGTTTCTCAAAGTCAAAGTGCTTCTTTCCGTTTCTTTTTTCAAATTTTTAAATTTAAGTGCGGCCTTTATAATTACGATGTTGTGGTCAGTGTCTACTTCTGGGTAGCTTCTACAGTCTTTTACTTGATTCCTAAACCGTTGTCTAACCAGAATGTCATCTGTTTGATATCTCCTAGCATCTTCCACGTATATCGTCTTCTAGCATGATATTGAAATAATGTGTTTGTAATGATTAAAATGTTCTTGTCGCAAAATTCTACTAGTCTATTTTCCTTGTCGTTTCTCGTGTCTCAACCAAATAAACCTACTACCGCTCCTTCCCGACCCTCACCTAGCACTGCATTAAAATCCCCCGTGATTTTTAAACCTTTCTGTACTTTTACATATTCTAGTATGTCTTCGACATCTTTGTAGATCGCTTCTACTTTTTCCTTACTGTAGCTAGAGGTGGGCATGTAGACTTGTATTATTACTGTATTTACCGGTTAAGATTCTAATCTAACCATGAGTACTCTTTTTCTACACAGTATCCTATCTTTTTTTTGCATAACTATCCCTACACCCAAATTTCTTTCCTCAGCTCCTGTATGAATTACCCTGAAGTCTCCACTCCAAAAATTCCCCGCCTCTGGCCACCAAACTTTGCTGATCCCTACTATGTCTAGTATTAACCTATTCATTTCCATTCTTAAGTTCTCTAGCTTACCTACTTGCTTCATACTTCTAACATTCCACGTTTCGATTCGCAGAATGTTCCCGACTCTTATTCTGGTCTTTCCGATCGCATCCTCCGACGTAGTCCCCTCCTGAAGATCCAAATGGGGGACTATTTTAACTCCGGAATCTTTTACCCCAGAGTATTCCATCATTTTATTATAATTTAGGTACGCTGTGTACTTGGGAGGCAATGTGGTGGTTTCCCGTTGCTTACACATCGCGGTAGTGTGTTTTATGCTGCCATACCAACTCATGTGGTCTCTGCCAATCTAAGTACTGAAAGAGCCACTGCCCTCTTTCGGGGACCTGTCTTAGTCTGGTTCCTCACTAACGATCTTGCTACTTTGGTTGGACCTGTAGTTGGGCTCTTTAGGTCATTAGAACACCCAAGCCGTTTTACCTGTTCTAGTAATTTAGAACTTCGGCAAGGTGCGGGTCCATTCGAAATGGCGAGAAATACTTATTCGAACAAAAACCTAAAACAAAAAATTATACGAAGAAAGAGGAGGGAAAATTTACGACGAAGATATAGGACAGAGAGTGCTCACCTATGGACGAAGAGGCAAGGTTTTAACCGACTTCACACCCACTTCCCACAAATTTTCCAAAATGAGGCGCAGAGGGCGATATAAAGTGCCAAGAAATATGTTCTTTAACGGCAGCTGATTTTGCGAGAAAATTAAGTGTCCTTGAGCACTCCCAAAATTTGTGCCACAATCACTGTAGAGATGATCATGGCGGCCACGCCTAGCAATAAATTGACGTAGAGCCGCTACAAAGACGTCTGTTGACAGACCAGAAACTAATACAAGGTGGAGTGCCTTGCTAGCCATGCAGACAAAGAAACAAATACACTTTCAGTATTTTAGACTTTCGTTTTCGCGACATGGTAGTAGAGAAGGAGCCATCAAAATCAACGCCCGAACTCAAAAAGAGCTTGATCTGAGTGACTCGGCAGGCAGAAATGTAGTCTATAGGAGGCTGCGGTGTGGTAGGGTGTCATCCAACAGATCACACACTTACTCAAAACTTGACGAATGGACTGTTTACTTTTTCAATCCCAAAACTTAGACGAATGATAAAATAAACCATTTACATACTAGGTTGAAGTATCTCAGATGAAAAACATTGATATACAAATCCGTAAAGCAACTTTTACTAGGTAAAAGAGTTAGGCATTTCCTGCCGGAGGATAAGGGTGTGTGAGATTAGACGACTACCAACCTGTAAGATTCCCTTTTTAATAAAGGGAGGCAATTTGCGGAAAATGTTTTCTAATACTGATCCGGACTAGATGGCGTCCAACTTAATAGAAAGGTGAGTCTGTAGAATATATTTAATTAATGGATCCAAAGTGCTATGGAGCTCGAGACAGGCCAAAGATTCAGTGTATTTTGCTAACGGATTTTGTACGCTATGGATATTGCGGAAAGTCCAACCGACAATGCCAATGATAAATTAAAAAGGTGAATGACTTTTTAAAATCGTTTCAATCTAAAAAGGGGATGTGACTGCGGACAAAACTATAGAACTATAACTATAAGAACTTCCTAAGGATTAAAAGATGGAATGTGACTGTGGGTATCAAAGAAGCGATGCAAGGCAGTCGATGTCTCCCACTATAAAGAACAATGACATAAGTCGGAAGGTAGCAAACCACGTGATCCGACATCGGCAGGATGCTCATTGGAAGGAATATGAAGCTAAGAAGTGCGAGAAGTGTATTCCTGAATATAGGAAACTCGATTTTTGACGAATGTCTTTCATCGCTGCGGTGGGGAACGAATCCAAGAAAGAAAGACCGTGGAGTCGGACCGACAAAAAATGATTGTATAGGTAATACAGGAGTCAAAAGTTTTGAGGATAAAGTTTAATAGTTTAGATGTCAAAGTGGTAGCTAACAGTTCGAGTATAGTTAAAGTGAGGGTATGAAGCGAAGCAACTTTTAACTTAGTACAAACTAAGCGAACTTCAACGAAAGAAGAGGTAAAAAACAAAAAAAACGACAGCACAATACCCGCGTTCGAAAGGGTCGTCAAAACAATGAACTTCACACGTGGAAAATTGTGGCGGAAGTAGCAAGCGCGGTAAAGCAAATTCCGAAAGGGGTAGGAATTTATGCAGATATTTCTCCCTCAAGCGGAGTAAGTCTGGGGAGGAGGATCAACCCAATCAAATTTCAAAAACCACAAACACTAAATTAAATGTTTTACCAAAAAAGTTAGAGAAGATCAAATTTCGATAGTGTCATAAATACGGATTAAGTTGAAAAATAAGTTGCGCTTGATACAGGCGGCACATCGTGGCTGAATAAGAGAAAAAAATATCTGAGGTGGGATACCGTTGAAGACGTAGAACTTTCATAGACTGAGTGTCAAGATCCGTAAAGGAACGAAGTAGTGCGAATTGTTGCAAAACGGGAAGATCCTTTAGTAATTCCGGACAATTACTATACCACTTATGCAGTTCAAAACCACCAAGTTTTATAATAGCGGTTAGTTGATTCTACAATACTAAGGGTGACTTCATAGAGTCTACACGTGAAGCGATATCATCGACATAAGTGTGGTTGCGAAGGGCAAACGAGGCTAAAAGCATGGAATTTCCTTCGTCTTCAACCAACTGCAAAAGAATGCGTATCGCAAGAAAAGAGGCGCAGTTGATCTCACAGGTAACGGTATTCAGTTTGAAATTCTGAATAAGCTCATCGGGAGAAAAAAAGCCAAACAATTCGTAGATAATCACTCTGATCAGGATTAGCAACAATTTGTCTATACATTTGGCGAATATCTGCAG
The DNA here is from genome assembly GCA_036346225.1 of Platerodrilus igneus. Lineage (NCBI taxonomy): Eukaryota > Metazoa > Arthropoda > Insecta > Coleoptera > Lycidae > Platerodrilus > Platerodrilus igneus. Next base: position 1,510,022 of record JARFIW010001200.1, read on the forward strand.
TAATAACACGGGAATATGGAAGAGATTGTAACAAAATTTTGGTAATATCTCGTTGAAGCTTGGGCTCAACAAATAAATGATCGTTTGGGCAAAAAGCGGATCAGCGAGTTTGAGATTAACTAAATGAGCGAAAATTTCACCATAAATCTTAGTAGTAGGTTAATTATTCACAAAATTTTGGAAGTACACAACAGCTTCGAAATTAATAATAGGCGAGGAGGCACCTAAAGGTTTAAGCAAAACAGTTATAGTGCCATGCATAGCCGCGGAGCCATTGGAGTCTAAACCACTAAGAGATAGAGAATGCGAGGTTTCGTGAAAACCTAAACGTTTCACAATATTTTGCGAAATAATGGAAGTCATGCTATTTGGGTCGAGTAAGCAACGAAATTTCTGGAAAAACCGATCGATCAGCGATTTTCATTTGAACGATGGAGAGTAACTGAAGGTTTGGCGAGAGAATTAAATAAAACAATATTCGACGTTAACGGGCCACTACTGCTAGACAAAGCGAACATTTCCTCAAAGGCAAAAGAAGGGATGGTTTATAGCGATCTTGAAGTGCGGAACTAGTAGAAGATGAAACCGTAGAGGCAGCGAAAGCAATTCTGAAACAACCCTTGTTACTAGTAGTAGTAGCAGGCTTTTGTAAAATGCAATGAACGTGCAATAAGGACTGATGCCGTTCATTACATTGGCGGCAGGAAATAATGGATTTACACTTGGTCAAAACGTGTGAACAACTAAGACAGTTGATGCAAAGTTTATGTTTTTTGACAAAGGTGTAGCGATCAAATGGAGATGGTTTAGTAAACTCATTACAACGATTAAGACTATGACCTTGATGACAAAGTGGACACGTAATAACGTTAGGACTGCTATGTACTATCATCGAAACAGCGGATCGAGACCTGAATATGTTGTTAGAATGAATAAACTTTGTTTAAATCGGCTTTATGATTAATCGACCAATTTGGTATGGATTGTGTACCAGAATGAAATTTCATTCTTCTACAGGTAGCTTAATTTTTTAAGCGCCTGTAAGTTGTCGATAAAAGTGTCCCTTAATTTTTGTAAGCCTGACGGATGATCAGAATTCAACTTGAGAAATTTAGCAATGTTTTCTCAAAGATCGAATGCAATATGGCGAATATTACATTTTCGCGGAGGTTATTGTACGCAAGAAGGTAATTGACGTCCGTAAGATCAAAGTTCTTATTGGTAAGCAATGTGGGACCCTTTAGCACTGAATAAAGGTATGAAAATTTATACACGGCTAACAGTTGGTCAGTTAGATAGACTAAACTATCAAAGTGGTCAATGAAGCTTTCGAATAGGCAGAAAACCTTTTCAAAGATAAGGAGGGTTAGCGGCGGTAGAAACACTTTGATTTAAAAGTATCTGGAGGAACGGGTAAACTAGCTTGGGACGAGGCAGGTTTACTCGTACAACGTTTTAAATACAGCATATTTAATAGAAAAGAGTGGTATTGAGCCGTTTACGAATCGTATCTTCCTTTTTGAAATTGGTTATCGGCCGATGCGGTTGCACCGATTATAACACTATGCTAGACAAAATAGTTGCACGTATTTCATCAATCGCTGTTTATTGAGCGCAAAACAGATCTAACAGCCTGTGGTCATTTTTACATTTGTGCGCAGTGTTAATTATATCTTAAAGCGAGTTTATCGAACCGATACGTAAAAAGTCAATGCGTTTTAGTTTCTCCGCCATAACTATTTTATTAGAAAAGAGCGTAATTCTCGTTATAAATTAAACTATTGAAACACAGACGCCGTTATTTAAGTCTCTAAACAACTCAAATAAAGCAAATGTGAAAAATAAAGCGATAACAATTGTTAATTAATATTTAGCGAAAATGCAGTTATTAGTTGAAGTAGCTTGCAAGTAATATTTATATCCGGTTCGCATAGGAGCAATGTTTTGCGGTGACTTCGATAACCACAGATGTTGGAAATAGTAGACGTGTAAATTATGAACAAAGTTTATAAAATCTAAGTGTAACCTTCAAACACTTACCAGTAACAAACTGCAGCGACAGCTATGGTAAGAACGAGAAGAGGTCGACCAGTTGCAGGACTCAAACGTTCATAGCACCATAGCTACGATGGACCTACCATCTTACAACTTCGGCTAACAACCTGTTTACAGCAACTTCTATCGACGGTAACGGACGCGGCACATAACACTAAGTACTTGAAAGTTAAATCATGATAAACCCAATAGATTGTATTATATACGACGGAGGGGAGTTTTATCAGCAAACTACATGTATTGCAATAATTATATTTAAAGTTAGATTTCATTTTTAATTACAAACGGAACAACTTGCTTTACTAACCTTGTAGCAATTTTATTTTCCACCTAATATATATATCTGTATAATCAATCCTTTTATTAAATATTAAATAATATAATACATTATAATGTTATCCAATCCACTTAATTTAATAATATCTATTGTCCAATAAATAAATAGTATTTAGTTCATGTTAAAAGTTAAATTCTACGGAGACAATATAAAAGCTTTTGTTTGGTATCCTTCTTAAAGCCCCCTCTACTCAATAACCGCTAGGTATCGCTGTTACTGGGCAGCAACAAGCTCGGCTGGTACTTCTAACACAGCTGGGGTTCAAGCAGGTCGAAAATTGTTCTTAGGAGCGATGTCCGTGATTGATTTTTGGTGTTGGAAGCGTGCACGATGGAAGATTGCTCGTGGAAGCTATCTTCATAAATTGTTTTGGATGGTCCATTTGTTTTGTTGAAACCAGTCGTGAAGAACGATGAAGTTTTTGTTAAAAGACCATTAGGAACATGTAACTTTGGGAATAATTTATTTTAAAATATATTGCAACGTAAATTATAAATATGCAACTTTTCTGAATGGTATTCATGCGAAATTGAGGAAAACAATTCTATTCTTGTATAATATGGAATCACATATATAAATTTATTCAAGTTAATTACAAATAACATCAGTTTTCTCGTGGTGAGAATTACTCCTGGAACATCTGTAAATTGAAACGCAGATAATGGAAGCCAAGTGACGTGTTTCTCGTGTATGCAGCGCAGCTGTTCGTTTGGAATGGAATTTTCCGTTGTCATCACATATGTCAGCTTTCAAGCAAGTATTTAGGTGCAAATTGGAGTTCTGGTATGTACAAAAAAAATTATGTTCGTATGTTGTTTGAACTGTCGACGTAGTAACGAGATAAATTTTACTTTATCCGACTTGTGTTAACTTTGAACAGGTCAAGGACAGACCTCAATTATATTTTTCGTAGTCATACGATATGAATCTGTAATTTGTTTCTACATAATTTTTTATTAACTCAATGAAACATCAGAAGATGTCACTACTAATTAAATAAAGTAAATTCTTACAACTTTAATTTTTAGAAATCAAATCTTTACATTTGATATTTTATGAACAAGTTATCTGTAATTATTTACTGTGAAATTAAGGTAAATTTACCATAATTAACGCTTTCTATAAATAAGCAATTTTATGCTTTGTCAATTTGTTACATAAACCTCATTAAATATTAATTGGTACGGATATATTCAGTACCATTGTAATTAACTCTTCCTAATTTAAATTAACTTATAAAGGAAGACATATTTTTTGTAGAAAATTACATTATTGAATACCAGTTGAATAGATTCTTATTTTCGGACTAAAGACTATTTTTATTTAAGAGGAATTAAAGTCGATTCGGATTGTATTTAATTATTTTTGAGTTTGAATGCACAAACAGTGTTTTTCTTTGTTTAATTTGTTCACAGGTGCAATGGAGGATTGCTAAGGTCAAGGTCGAGCCATAAGGTAAGATACTTTAAAGATTAGGAGGTCTTTAAAAATTATATAGCGGTTATAGGAGAAAGGTTTCCGCATTAGCCTTGTACAAGGGACTTGTATTAGGTCTTCTCAGTATAAAAAAATACGGTGGCGCCTTATTTTTATTATTAGTGGTTGCAATTACACCCCGACCCACAGCTCATTCTCTACCCAGAGCATATAGTTCGACTAGCCGCTTTGCCTTTGAGATTTCCTCAACTTAGAGCCACCTTCCATCTTAATTTGCCGTGGGCTCCATTTTTAATTATCGGAATTTCTCGTTAAACTAAAATCGGAATTTAAAAGGCTACAAATAGCGCCCAGCGTGTAGGCCTCGATTGCTGTACCAATTGTATAAGCACATAAAGTATAGGCTTCGATTGACTTTGGTTGTTTACACTTGTGGTTTGTAATTCATTTACCCTCAGATTGGTTTAGTCTATTGATGTTGTTTAATTGAGTTTAATTTGTAATTAGTTAGTTAGTCTATTCCATGATGGCTGAGACGTATCAAGTAGTTTATTTGCATAAAGATGAGTTGGATTATGAATTGAGAATCCGTGGAGTTGTTAGCAGCAGACCGATGCAGGATAAGAGGAAAATGTTAGGCCGATCATTAGCCAAAGAAACAACATTACCTGATTTTATTTGTCAATTAGCTCTAACGGAAATTGATAGTATGTCAACATTAATAAAGTTGTGTAAGAAATTAGAAGAAGCTTTCTTACATGGTAAAATTGTTCGATAGGAATATTATTGTTCTTTTAGTCGCAGCTTGTAGTATTTCAGTGAATAATAATTCACAGTGTAGTTGATAATAGTGATTTGTATTTAGGTTTTTCTTCCATTTGTATTAGCTACAATAGTTGTTTGATAAATTTTTATAGTAGAGATGATAGATGTTTATAATTTGGTACACTGGTTTTACTGTCGGTAAACCGTTTCAAGATTGCTCTTGTGCATAGGCACGTTTTGTTTTGATATAATTTATTTTGATAGCAATTTTGATTTATTTATATCCGCATTGCAACGCAGTATGTTAATTGGTTGTAAGTCTAAGTGAAACTTGTCGTCGTGGTTGGTCGGATTAGCAGTATGTCAGTCTAGACGAGACTTAGGAAAAGTCGGTCGCTCAGCATTACATTAGTCTAAACGAGACTCGAGGTAAGTTGTCACTCTAGCAATTTTGGCATCACTATTTTGAGATTGGTGATGAGGTTATAATTTTTGTTTATAAGTCTAGGTGAGACTCACAGAGGAGTTTGTCACCCTAGCAAGTTTATGCGTTGTGAAGTACTTTTGTCTATCTTGACAGTTTGATTATGAGTAGTGTAAGAGTGTACTAGAACATTGATTTATTGTTTTCCTAGATGGAAGGTTGAGAGTAATCTAAATTATAAATTTATTATGTTTAAAATTGTCATTGTCTGCGAATTTAAAAGAGAAGGTGTTCTTAAAGTTTGAAGTTCATTGGTTTAATGTTTGAAATCATGTTGATAATTTAGTTGAGATCAAGTTAGATAATGTGGATCCTTGGTATGTGTCTCTTCGAGAAAAATTTTAGCTTCACCTGATGATTACCCACAATGGAAGGTAGAAGATAATTATGTATTTAAATTTCTTTCATCAAATTTACCACTCTCGTCGAATGTAAGGAATGGAAATATTTAGTCCCTAGATCACAGAAGGAAGAGGTTATTCGGATAAATCATGACCCTTCAGTGGCCGGACATTTTGGTTTTTTTAAAACATTGGCACGCATACAAGAGAATTTTTATTGGCCAAAAATGCGTATTGATGTGTTGAAATTTTGTAAAAATTGTTTAACGTGTGGTGCACAGAAGGCATCGAATAGAGGACCCCTTGGTTTAATGGGAAAGGAAAAAGAAGTGAAGTTCCCCTTTCAGATTATCGCTATAGACCTCATGGGCCCATTTCCACGGTCCAAGGTTGGACACAAATGGTTATTAGTTATTGGTGATTGGTTCTCAAAATTCACGTTAATGTTTCCGTTACGTAGTGCAAAAGCGCATATAATAGAACGTGTATTGGAGGAAAAAGTTTTTTTAGTTTATGGTGTTCCCAAATATATTATTTGTGACAATGGCTCACAATTTAGTGGTAGAAATTTCAAGGCAGTATGTAAAAAATATGACGTTCAAAAAATTTGGTTTAATGCAGTTTACTCTCCCCAATGTAACTTTGTAGAGAGGATAAATAGAACGGTAGGAACAGCTATACGTTCGTATATTAAAGAACATGATACTTGGGACATAGAGTTACCCCAAATTCAGTATGCGATTAATTCTGCAAAACATCATGCCACTGGTTATTCGCCAAATTTCTTAGTTTTGGTAGACATGTTCCTGTGTCTGGAAAATTTTATGGTCTTGATGTGGAACCCTCAGTTGATATTGATTTTATTTCTAGTGATAGACCTTCGTATGTGTCAGATCATAAAGGATTATTTGATATTTTTATAGACGTACAGAAAAGGTTACATTTAGCTTACATGCAGTCTAGTAATTCGTATAATTTAAGGAGACGTAACATTTCTTTCGAAGTAGGTGACAAGGTTTGGAGGTCAAATAAAGTTCTTTCGAAAGCAAGTGATAAGTTTACAGCTAAGCTTGCGCCAAAATATGTTTTGAGCATTGTTAAAAAGAAGGTTTCGAATTTAATTTATGAATTGATTAATGAAAATGGTTCAAGGACAGGCAGATGGCATGTTAAGGACTTAAAACCTTATTCAGAGTTCAGTGGTGATATTGAAAATGAGAACGTTTCTGAACATTAATTAGTGTTGTTGATATATTTAATGGTTGATAGTAGGAATTATTTCTGTCTTATCTTTTAGTTAAGGATTTAAATATTGTATTGGAATACTGTTTGGTAGTCTAAAATTTTAGGCGTTGGATAAGAAGTATAAAAAGAATTTTTGTAGTGCAGTAAGGTTGATACTAGACTGTGCTGATATTGTTAGTTGCAAGTTATTCATTTGAGTCAAGATAAAAGTTACATGTTCCCGTTTGTCAAATGATTTCATTTGTCGTATAATTCTTTTGTTCAAGGTTATAAAGGAATGTTTAGGTATTTTTATGATTAAAGTGTTTGATAAATAAAGTTGTATATAGTTGGTTATTATTTTCTTTCGGATTTAAAATTAAGGTGTTTGATAATTATAATGGGAATCAAGTAGTTTGAGTCCATATTAAATATTGGTTGAAGGTCAATATTGTTAGTAACTTTGATAGTTATGTTTAATTATGAATATTGCGTGAGATAGCAATGTTCTATGTTTAGTATGAATATTGTGTGAGATAGCAATGTTCTATGTTTAATTATGAATATTGTGTGAGATAGCAATGTTCTATTTTGTTCATTCATGCGTGAGTGAGATTTTTGAGAAGTAAGACGTGGTGACGTTTTACTTGTCTCTTCTGGGAAAGGGATGTTTCTGCATTTTGGTTGCATATACATGCAGTAGATTGTTGAACGTTAGTGATTTCAAGACTTGTTTGCCGTTTTGAAGTTATGTTTGTCGTGGATCTCAAAAGTAGTGAGAGTCCTTTTCTTCTTTTGTAAATATGTAAATTACGGTTAATATAGTAAAAATATGTTTGTCATGATAATTTGATATTTTATTAAAGAATTATAATACGGCAGTATTATATATTTTGTTGTTTAAGTTTCGAGTATAAATGAGTGATATAATAACCCCGAATATGATTAAACGATAATGACATCCTACCGATTAAGACTTCCGAATTTGTCCCCTTGTGGCGTATAGTACGCGTAGTTACTCGTCACTCATTTTCAATTATGTTGTATCTTAAGTGGTAATTTTTGTTTTATTTTGTAAAATTAATAATAATAAGTTATGAATATGTAACAATAAATTCAAAAAAATTCTTCGTATTTATTCCAGAATTTTTCTCTTAGAAAGAGGCAGTGTAGCAATTTTATTTTCCACCTAATATATATATCTGTATAATCAATCCTTTTATTAAATATTAAATAATATAATACATTATAATGTTATCCAATCCACTTAATTTAATAATATCTATTGTCCAATAAATAAATAGTATTTAGTTCATGTTAAAAGTTAAATTCTACGGAGACAATATAAAAGCTTTTGTTTGGTATCCTTCTTAAAGCCCCTCACTCAATAACCGCTAGGTATCGCTGTTACTGGGCAGCAACAAGCTCGGCTGGTACTTCTAACACAGCTGGGGTTCAAGCAGGTCGAAAATTGTTCTTAGGAGCGATGTCCGTGATTGATTTTTGGTGTTGGAAGCGTGCACGATGGAAGATTGCTCGTGGAAGCTATCTTCATAAATTGTTTTGGATGGTCCATTTGTTTTGTTGAAACCAGTCGTGAAGAACGATGAAGTTTTTGTTAAAAGACCATTAGGAACATGTAACTTTGGGAATAATTTATTTTAAAATATATTGCAACGTAAATTATAAATATGCAACTTTTCTGAATGGTATTCATGCGAAATTGAGGAAAACAATTCTATTCTTGTATAATATGGAATCACATATATAAATTTATTCAAGTTAATTACAAACAACATCAGTTTTCTCGTGGTGAGAATTACTCCTGGAACATCTGTAAATTGAAACGCAGATAATGGAAGCCAAGTGACGTGTTTCTCGTGTATGCAGCGCAGCTGTTCGTTTGGAATGGAATTTTCCGTTGTCATCACATATGTCAGCTTTCAAGCAAGTATTTAGGTGCAAATTGGGAGTTCTGGTATGTACAAAAAATTATGTTCGTATGTTGTTTGAACTGTCGACGTAGTAACGAGATAAATTTTACTTTATCCGACTTGTGTTAACTTTGAACAGGTCAAGGACAGACCTCAATTATATTTTTCGTAGTCATACGATATGAATCTGTAATTTGTTTCTACATAATTTTTTATTAACTCAATGAAACATCAGAAGATGTCACTACTAATTAAATAAAGTAAATTCTTACAACTTTAATTTTTAGAAATCAAATCTTTACATTTGATATTTTATGAACAAGTTATCTGTAATTATTTACTGTGAAATTAAGGTAAATTTACCATAATTAACGCTTTCTATAAATAAGCAATTTTATGCTTTGTCAATTTGTTACATAAACCTCATTAAATATTAATTGGTACGGATATATTCAGTACCATTGTAATTAACTCTTCCTAATTTAAATTAACTTATAAAGGAAGACATATTTTTTTGTAGAAAATTACATTATTGAATACCAGTTGAATAGATTCTTATTTTCGGACTAAAGACTATTTTTATTTAAGAGGAATGAAAGTCGATTCGGATTGTATTTAATTATTTTTGAGTTTGAATGCACAAACAGTGTTTTTCTTTGTTTAATTTGTTCACAGGTGCAATGGAGGATTGCTAAGGTCAAGGTCGAGCCATAAGGTAAGATACTTTAAAGATTAGGAGGTCTTTAAAAATTATATAGCGGTTATAGGAGAAAGGTTTCCGCATTAGCCTTGTACAAGGGACTTGTATTAGGTCTTCTCAGTATAAAAAAATACGGTGGCGCCTTATTTTTATTATTAGTGGTTGCAATTACACCCCGACCCACAGCTCATTCTCTACCCAGAGCATATAGTTCGACTAGCCGCTTTGCCTTTGAGATTTCCTCAACTTAGAGCCACCTTCCATCTTAATTTGCCGTGGGCTCCATTTTTAATTATCGGAATTTCTCGTTAAACAAAATCAGAAGTAAAAAGGCTACAACCTTCCTAAAAACATCTATTCTATCTTTTATCTTGTCCTTACCAATAGGCATATTACCTATAAATATAGGTAATTTTGAAATCACTTGTGTTTATTTAAACCAACATATACATAAAAGTCATTATATAACCTCACTTTATTTTGTGCTAAATGCGTAGTGTCTGATAATATAAAGCATACGCCCATAGTGGACCATACAAACAAGGTTGTATACGGACACCCCATATGTTTAACAGTGACAGAGCAAATGCGTGTCTTAAATACACTATCTGATGATGGCACGCATACGTTATACAAGTTTATTGTAGCTTGCTCCATTCTTAAAACGTCCTTGTATAACTACATAATAGAAAAATTACGAATTTATTATTGTTGTTTTGAATGCTGCTACAACATTATTTTTAAATTTGCTACACGGTTTTATACTTTAAAAAATTAATGTTTTACATTTAGAAGATGGAAAGGCTAATAACTGTATGCTTTTGGCTAACTTGGCTATTATCCCAAAGGACAGTTAGAGGTGGGTCGGAGATGAATTTATTTAGTTGAATAAAAGAAAAAGTAACCATAAGTTATACGCCACTGTATTTAACAGATATTAATTAATCCTGGAGGACAGATACAGAAAACTCTTTCGTGCTTATTAATTCTTATTCTATATCTGAATTCTTAAAATAATATAGTGTTATAAAATGTAGGGTAGATCTTTTTCAACAACAAAAAGAATATTTTATCATATGCCACTCTTAAATTACAAGATTCAAGAAAAATGCTAATGGTTTGCAAGAAATAAATATTTTTAACCGCACTACACTATAACATTCACATTCAACAACATTATCAAATAATATCATAGATTTTTAGATTTAATTTTCAAACAGGATTTGTAAATAATTTATGCATTTACAAATTTGCTATCTTAACTATGGTTTATCACATATGACATTCCATTTTCATGTCCATATTAGCTAAATTTTAATTTATAAAAGAAGAATAATAAGTGGCTTTTCTACTTTTATACAAAAAAAAATTTATTGCAAATCGTTACACAAAGAAACCTTTTAACATAATTTTTTAGTCTTGCCTCTCATAAATGAGAAAGCTCTAATTGTTACAAATTTTAAATAGGAATTTAATTAAGATATTTCTTTTTAATAAGATATCTGAAATCAAAACCAAATTGAAATTTTAAATACAATTTCTGTTTTTCGAAAGAAAAGAATTCTGTGGACTGAAATGATGGTAGTTTAATTTTTAGTTTGGTTAGTGAGGGTATTGACATCTCAAGTTTTAAGAAGGTTGTTTAATTCGACCGATTTTTTATAAATGCATTGACGAGTTCGGTAACAGAATAAATCACTCATCTTTAATAGCATTCAGTTAGTCACCCCGATGAAACTACTCTGCTCAGGTGCAAAATTTAACTAAGCCCAGACCATAAAAATGTATAAGCGGCCGACTTTTGTATAACAGAGCAGACAGCTCAAGACCGACATCTCTGAAGTGAAAAACGGTATTACAGTACGTAGGTTTTGTCATAAAAAACAGAATAAAGCACTGTCTTACTACTGAAATTAAATTTTACCATTAACATCTCCGTTATGACCTTCTGGGAGGATGGAGTGGAAGTGACGTTATCATCCTAACGGTTCATAAGAACGATTTGTCCTGGAAAACACTATATACATAAAATTTATGCTAATAAAAACAGATGCTTAACAAAACGAGGACTGGTCACAAACCATGCTTATAAAACAATTCCGAAAACCTTGATATATTTAAGAATAATAACTTATTTACTTATAATTCCTAATGATAAAGTTTTATTTTAAAGTTTAAGTTGAGGTTTTAATAAACGTTTACAAAAAGATTTCAAACACTTAAAGTATATAATTTGTTATTACAACGAAGTATGGAATTTAACCTTGCAATATAATTAATAGAAAATAAGGAATTGTTCATTATTTTCCATCTGGAACTAGAATTTTATTATGAACACAAAAACTTATTTAGGATTGTAATTAAGTAATCTTAGCGAATTTTTTTCTTTCCTTTATAAAAAAAATTGTTGCAAGGCTTAATGGTGGAGTAAGACTAAAATTAAACAAAACATTTTTATGTTTTAAGTATTATTTATTAAAACTATAACTTTCGCTTTTAAATACAGAATCATATTATTTTTTTCCGTAATGTGGGCGAACTTGATTGGACTATTTAAGATTCTTTATGTTCGATTGTATGTTTGTTAGTAACATTCCAACGTTTCCACGATTACTGTTCCCCAGAAGGTTTCTCTTTCCCATGATGAAGCTCTTAATTACACTAACTCCACGTCCTACTAATTAGGAAAACGGGTAAACCATCAACGGTTTCTGTACATTGACACATAATGCAGGATGTACAATTGATTCCATTTTTTTAACCAAAACTTGTGGTATCTCTGATCAAACATTAGTTTCGCTCTCTTCATTTGTGGATAATTAAATAAATTGCTCACGAGTGGATTCATGTGAATTTGTGAGTCTACTTGCAAAAGGGTCAGTACCCCAATCAAGAATAACCAAGTAAAGAATGTTTTTAAATATTAAATATTAAACTTTTAGTTTTGATTAAACTTATTTGACCATCTTCCAGCTTCAAATTTGATTGTTATTTTCTGTCAAATATGTCAGTAATATAATCAATTCTATTTTATGAATTAACTAAATTGACCCGCATATCATTTTCCTTACCTTTCAAGACAAATCACCCAATTAAAGAGTGTAAAAATCGATCCGACCATCCACTTTTAGATAACCAACTAACTTTCGTGTCCAGTGGTATTACAATTATATTTGTTGCGTTCAGTTCCTTTAATTAAATAATTTAGCGCATAGTTAATTTAAATTGCATATCGAGTACTATTTCCACGGTTATTTTCCGTGTATTAGCAAGTCTGACTCCGTAATTTAAACGACTATTTGTTTAACATCCTATAGAATCTTATTAAATATTCAGTTATTATATTAAAGTACTTCGAATTTATTTCGAGTTAGCCGTAAAATCTGCGATTATTATTATTATTATTATTATTAACAAAGTTAAATATTTTGAATCTATTCTATTTTCATAACGTGCTGAACCTGTTTTATTATTACAAAGTATGGAAATTTAATTTAGTCATCAAAGGTTAAAAACTCTTGCAATATGTGTTCGCTTAATAAGTTTAGGAGATATTGTTATTTGTCGATACATTTATTCTCAAAGATTGTAAAACTTTCTAAAAGGTTAAATATATGCATTTCTTTAATACGTATGAAAACGTGTTTTTCGATTGTTAAAGCATTCGTTTTGGATATATTACATCTTTTATCAAATGAGTTTTTGGTTATCAGTTGTCGTTGGTTTTGAATTTATAATGTAATATTTAGTTTATTCGTTGTCAAACTATTATCTTAGATTCATCTAATGACTTAACAATCTGAATTAAAAGATATTCCTAAGAAAATTTACTTATAGATTTATAACATGTATTTCTGAAATTAGTTTGTACCAATCAGTTACATTGAAAGATAAAATTTTCTGTATAATGAAATTATTAGCGGCAATTGGTGTTACATTACTTTCAACTACCTCAATCCATTTCTACGTAATATGTCAAGACTTATCTCAGGTCAGGCAAAGATTTTGGTATCCTGTGCCATGTGATCCCGCATATGTCGACTGTAACCAGTGTGAGGCCGCAGCGGAACGTCCAACCAATCTGTAAGATGTCCTATTTCTTGTCTGCGTCGCTTTGATAACCTACATAAGGAAGAATTGTGTCTGGGTTTTTGATTGCTTTTTCGGTTGCTCATCGCACAAATAGAGGTATCACGGTGTGGAAATTAAACTTACTTCAATTAAACTGGCGGAATATGCTAATGAAGACAACTTTTTCTTGTTTAGGTATTAATTTTAAGATATAATATGCTAACTATATAAAAATTTATAATGCACTATGTGATATTTGTATAATTTATTTTTTCAGCTACGAGGAAAAATGCATTTCGACTCGTAGCGTAACTACTGATTGTAAATTACCGCTACTATTTTATATAATTACTTGTCAAACGCTATTTGTGGACAATGTGTAAGTATAGGGTTGGAAGACTTTTTATTATCTGTTTTATATAAATAATAGCAATATGATAGCAATCTAGATTAAGGTAATCAAAGACGAGTATTATTAATTTTTGCGAATGCTTTTGCACTATATAAATCTTGCGGGATATTTTTGATAAATGTTTTGTTCTATACGAGTCGGTTTTCTTTTTATCTACATGTTGATTTCTTAGGGGTTAGAGAATAAATTTTTTTCTTGAGGCTTCCTTTTTCTTTCTGTGACTCAACCCACTCTACGACTTTTTTATCTAGCACGTCATTAATTCTTTGTATTCCCCTTGTTTTGTTGCGGTACTCGGTGCGGGCTATTGTTAATTTGCTTACTGAAATTAATTTTTTTATTGTCTGCACGGATTACCGTAACATAGTCTTCATTATTTTCCGAACGAAGTTAAACAACTGTCCGCTAATTTAAAACATGCTCTTCAGTTTTATTAACCAAAGCAATTACACAATCGGTTACTAAGATTTTTGGTTATTAAATGCTGTTGATTAATCGACCCAATTTACCGATAGGGTATTTGTTATAGCTTGTTTTAGACATATTAGAAGGCATTGGTGTCGATCTACTATTGCTGAAACACGGGCAGCAATAACAGAAAGAATATTACTCAGGTGTATTGTTCTTCCCAGCGAACTTTGGCCATTCGTTTATCTAATAATTAATTCCGTTATTTGTATTTTAAGATGCATACGCCTGTGGCATATGTATGTATTACCGTTAATAGTTATAGAATATAATCCATATAGCGTATAAGATTGTACGCCTAAACAAAAATCGCAGGATTTTAAGTAAAGTGGGGGGGGGGAGACTGTGTTTGGTAATAGTACGAGTAACGGTCCAGCAAAGTAGCTAAAAAAAGACAAACGTGGCGCGATGGTGCTGTCTGAACTGCAATGAACTCGCACTTTAGGGATTCATAATTGGAAATATTAAGTAGTTGTACTGAAATATTTTGTTACTCAGTAGAATCTAAGTGCACTTTTACTGATCAACAAATTCAGGTAAATAAGTTTAGTTATAAATATTTATGGTTCCGGGTTGGGACCGTGTCATTTTATAACCTAAGGTCGACGTTTTGCCCATTTTTGTAAGGGGCTCCATCAGGACAAAAAAGAACATGAAATATAAATACAAAATAATAATAATAAAAATAAGAATGATAAAATATTAATTAGACAAGTGTAAAAAGTGCTACTTCAGAAGTAACTCTTCAAACTTTTTATACTTTTTACACTTGTCTAATTAATATTTTATCATTCTTATTTTTATTATTATCATTTTATATTTATATTTCATTTCCTTTTTTGTCCTGATGAAGCCCTTTACAAAAGTGGGAGAAACGTCGACTTTAGGTTATAAAATGACACGGTTCCAGCCCGGACCCATAAATATTTATAATGACTCCGGCCGTGAAAGCCTCCGACAATAGCACAAAAGAAGTTTAAGTATTTTTGTAGACAAACGTTTTTGATAATGGTTTCTCTAATTCGTAGCTGTTGAATAAATGTCTTGCAGTTTTATTGATTTGTCCGTATAATCGGATTTATTAAGGAAATAACTCCTTAAGTAATGCGAAAACTGAATCTTGTTTGCTCGACATTCTCAGAAATATGATAACCATTTCAAGTTTAGGTGAGAGCAGGTGTATAAAGATGCGATAGCGATAAGACCAACTAGCTAACACGTTGCTTGAACAGGATTTTTAAATTGTGGGATAGTTTCGTTTTTTGTGTACGTACATCGCATTTTCTTCTGAACCTTATTTGTGAAGTTTGGCAATTCTTTAATATATTAGATTTTGCTGTTCTTAGGTTTATGTTTAGTTTTACTGAACCTTAAACATCTTGTCCATTCCGAATGGACCTGCGCCTTGAAGAAGTTATAAATGTGCAAGCTACAGGTAGTAACGTCTTTAGTGAGAAACTAAACCAAAACAGATTTCTGAAAGAGTGTAGCAGCTTTTTCGGTACTTAGAGTGACAGAGACCATAGGGGTCGGTATGTCATTCTAAGATACACTACTGCGACGTGGAAGACAACGGAAACCACCACATTATCTCACAAGTACACAGCGTACTTAAATTGTGTTTAAGATGATGGCATCCTCTGGGATAAAAGATTTCGTAAGTAACATAGTCCCTCATTCGGATCTCCGGGAGTGAACAACTTTAGAAGATGTGATCGGAAAACTTAGAAAAAGAATCAGGAACATTCTGCTAGTCGGAACGCGGAATGTCAGAAGTACGAAGCAAGTAGGTAAGCTAGAGAACTTAAAAATTGAAATGGATAGGTTAGCACTAGACATAGTAGGGATCAGCGAAGTTCGGTGGCCAGAGGCGGGAGAGTTTTGGAGTGGACTCTTTAGGGTAATTCATACAGGATCAGACGAGGGAAATTCTAGGTTGGAATAGTTATGCGGAAAAAGATAGGAGACTGTGTAGAAAACTACTTACAAAAGAACGGAAGAATACTCATGGTTATATTAGAAGCTAAACCAGTGAAAACAGTAATAATGCAGGCATACATGTCCACTTCTGGCCACAGTGAGGAAGAGATTAAAGTGATCTACAAAGTTATCGAAGACATACTAAGACGCTTCAGAGGACATAAAAATTTATTAATTGCGGGGGATTTTAATGCAGTAATAGGTGAGGGTAGGGAAGAAGCGGTAGTAGGTTTATTTGGTTTAGGCACGAGAAACGACAGGAGAAATAGATTGGTAGAATTTTGCGACATAAACAATTTAATCATCACAAACACATTATTTCAACATCATGTTAGAAGACGATACACTTAGAAAATGTTATGGGATATAGGAAGTTATCAAATAGATTACATTCTTATTAGACAACGGTTTAGGAATAAGTAAAAAAACTGTAGAAGCTGCTCAGAAGCAGATATAGACACTAACCACAACATGGTAATTATAAAGGCCGCTCTTAAATTTAAAAATTTGAATAAATCGAACGTAAAAAGACACTGTGATTTTGAGAAACTAAAAGATAAAGATATCCACAAAAGATTTGAAAAAATGTTAAATGAATTGCTGAAAGATATCGAGAAAATTTCTGATACTAAGAAAGTAGAAAAAGCATGGAATAACGAATAACATTAAATGCAGCTTAGACATGGCGGCTAGAGATATTCTGGGGTATACACAAAAAGAAAATAAGAAACCATAAATAACAAAGAATATCCTGAATTAAATAGATCAGATGAAGCAGGGAAACAGAGATACAAAGCTATAAAATGAGAAATTACGTAAATGCAAAAAAGTTAAAGAACAATGGATTGATGAAAAATGCAAAGATGTACAAATTAAGATGGAAATCGGGAAACAGACGAAGCACACAAACTAATTAGAATGAATTTTAGGGATTTAAAATTGTATAGCAAAAATATAAGGGACGCGAGAAGAAACGTCATTATTGAAAATATAGAGAAAATGGTTAGATGGCAGGAATATATAGGAAATTTATATGTAGGACAGGAACTAACAGCATTAGAACAGGAATCAAACATTAAAAAGGATAACTTGGGATATCCTATACTTGGAGATGAGTTTGAATTAGCATTAAAGGGTCTGAAAAATGGTAAGGTGCAAGTAGAAACTCTAAAAACCATTGGACAAGCAGTAACAGAACGTCTCTTTCAACTTATAAGCTATATGTATGAGATAGGCAAGATACCAATAGATTTCAAACGTAACAGTGTAGCAATTTTATTTTCTACCTTATATATATATATCTGTATAATCATTTCTTTTATTAAATGTTAAATAATATAACACATTATAATGTAATCCAATCCACTTAATATAATTCTATCTATTATCCAATGAAGAACTAGTATTTAGTTCATGTTAAAAGTTAAATTCTACGGAGACAAAATAAAAGCTTTCGTTTGGTATCCTTTCTGGATCCCCTTCCACTCAGGAATCGCAACGTATCTTTGTTACTGGGTAGCAACAAGCTCAGCGGTCACTTCCGACGAAGCAAAGGTTCAAGCAGGTCGATAATTGTTCGAAGGAACAATGTCCGTTTTTGATTTTTATCGTTGGAAGCGTGTAAAATGGAAATTGCACGTGTATGCTATCTGCATAAATTTGTTTCGAACGGTCCGTTTTTGTGTTGAGGGCAGTCGAAATGAACGATGAAGCTTTTGTTAAATAAGACCATTAGGAACAGTAAGTGAATTTATTTTCTATAACAATATTAATTGAAACTTTCAGTGTAACTTTTGAAAATTATGCAATTTAAAACATGAACTTTCGAGATATTAAATTTAAATGTAAATTATATTGCAACGTAGATTCTAAAGAAGCTCTTTTCTGAATGGTATTCATTTGAAGTAATGGAAAACAATTTTATCCTTGTATAATATGGAATTAAATAAGTAAAGTTATACAAATCAAGTACAATCAACTTTTGCTTTCTTGTGGTATTAATTATTGAAACGCAGTTTATGGAAGCCAGGTGACGGTTTTTCAGTAAGCAGCTCAGATTTTTGTTTGGTATGGAATTTTCCGTGTTAAAACATGTGTCAGCATTCACGCAAGTATATAGTGTAAATTGAACTTTGGTATGTACAAATGATTAGATCCGTATTTGTTTGAACTTTCGACGTAGTAACGAGATAAATTTTGCTGTAGTCGACTTGTGTTAACCATAAAATTTTTCGTAATCATATGTTAGAAATCTGCAATTTGTTTTTACAAATCCTATTATTAACTCAATAAAACATCAAAAGATGTCACTACAAATTAGATAAATTAAATTCTTTTATTTTAAATCTTTAGAAATTGAATCTTTATAATTGATATTTTATGAACAATTAGTTGTTATTATCATCTGTGAAATTAAGGTAAATTTACCATAATTAACTCCTTCTTTAAATAAGCGATTTTATGCTTTGTTAAATTGTAATATAAACTTCATTAAATATTAACTGGTACTGATACTTTCAGTAGCCATTATAATTAACTCTTCTAATTTTAAATTAACTTATAAAGGAAGACATTTTTTTGTAAACGAAACATTACCTTATTGGATATCATAAAGAATAGATACTTATTTTCGGACTAAAGATTATCTTTTATTTAAGAGGAATGAAAGTCGATTCTGATAGTATTTGATTATTTTTGAATTTGAATGCACAAACCGTGCTTTTCTTTGTTTAATCTGTTCACAGGTGCAGTGCAGGATTGCTAGATCAAGGTCGAACCATAAGGTAAGATACCTCAAAGATTAGGAGGTCTTTAAAAATTATATAGCGGTTATAGGAGACAGGTTTCCGCATTTGCCTTGTACAAGGGACTTGTATTTGGTCTTCTCAGTATAAAAAAATACGGTGGCGCCTTATTCTTATTATTAGTGGTTGCAATTACACCCCGACCCACAGCTCATTCTCCACCCAGAGCATAAAGTTCGACTAGCCGCTTGCCTTTGAGATTTCCTCAACTTAGAGCCACTTTCCATCTTGATTTGCCGTGGGCTCCATTCGTTATTATCGGAAATTCTCGTTAAAATAAAATCGGAATCAGTACAGAAAAGGCTACAAATAGCGCCCAGCGTGTAGGCCTCGATTGCTGTATCAATTGTATAAGCACATAAAGTATAGGCTTCGATTGACTTTGGTTGTTTGCACTTGTGGTTTATAAATCATTTATCCTCAGATTAATTTAGTCTATTGATGTTGTTGTTTAATTGAGTTTAATTTGTAATTAGTTAGTTAGCCTAATCCATGATGGCTGAGACGTATCAAGTTGTTTATTTGCATAAAGATGAGTTGGATTATGAATTGAGAATCCGTGGAGTTGTTAGCAGCAGACCGATGCAGGATAAGAGGAAAATGTTAGGCCGACTATTAGCCAAAGAAACAACATTACCTGGTCGTTTAATTGATCTTTCCACATATGTCGTAGATTATTCAGATGAACGAGATGAAATTGAGGCTTCGATAGAGTCAGTAAGAAATGTTTTATTAGAATTTGAAGGCGAATTAGCAGACCCCACATTTAAGAGGATACAGTCGAGATTGATACATCTTGATGGTCGAGTTAGGAGAATAAAAATCCTTTAGATAATTCAGATGAAGTAACTTTATTTAAGAATGAATCATTGGCAACTATTCTTACGATGGAGGCAGAGCTACATGAAAAGCTTAAGAAGAATGAAGATGTAAACGCTTATGGTGAATTTTCAATGAGAGAAACCATTCCAGCAGTTGTCAGTACTCCTATTCATACTGTTTCATATTTAGTACCCCTATTCCAATTGGTTCATGGTCAGTAAAATTTTCAGGAGATCCAAAACAGGTTCATCAATTTTTAGATAGAGTAGCTGAGTTGGCACACTCGCGTAAAGTATCTGAAGAAGATTTATTTAATGCTTCTGTAGAATTGTTTACAGGTAACGGTTTAGAATGGTATCGTTGTGTTCGAAATTCTTTAACAAACTGGAATTCATTAGTTATTCGATTAAAGGAAGATTTCTTACCATCACACTCAGAGGACGAGATTTGGGAAAAGATTAGGTCACGTCATCAACAAAAAGGAGAATCTGTAGTCATTTATATAGCTCATATGGAGAATTTGTTTAGTAGGTTACCACAATCACCTGCGGAATGTACAAAAGTTAGAATGGTAAAGAAGAACCTATTACCTGATTTTATTTGTCAATTAGCTCTAACGGAAATTGATAGTATGTCTACATTGATAAGGTTGTGTAAGAAATTGGAAGAAGCATATGCATCCAAGCATAAATTAGTACAAAGTCCAGTAAAATATGTTCCGAAAACATTAGGAAAGTCAAAATTTCAAGTTGAAAATAATTGGTCAGCTCCTGTAAGAAACTTTTCAGCGCGAACTGGTCGCAGTTTTTATAATCAATCATTTCCCCCCTCAAATACAATCTCTCGGCAACAGTAATAGTAATAATAATAATAATCCCCTCTAGTAGAGTCTTTGTAAATAAATATAAATTAAATAAACTTACATGTTGGAATTGTTTAGATGAAGGTCATACTTTTTGGAGGTGTAAGATTCCTCGTAAAATATTTTGTTATAGCTGCGGATATAGTGGATTTAAGTCAATAAATTGTCCGTCGTGTTCAAAAAACGAGTAGATAGGCAGATGCAGAGTGGCCGGCATCGCGCTTTCATGCAAAAGGCTACAGTTATGTTGTGTAAGCAAGAAAATTTTTGATATAGATGATTGGTCAAAATGGCTAGGCATCGTTAAAGATTTTTGTCAAGGGAACGTCAAGCCAAAAGCTGACGCGTTATTTTTAAGGAAACCTCAAGACAATCGTCCGTATATTATGGTAAAACTGTTAGATAGAGATGTCACAGGTTTGTTTGACTCTGGTTGTACTACTACCGTTGTTGGTTCGTTAGCGTTTTCTGTTCTTGAAGAATTAAATTTGAAGGTTTTAAAACTGAGAAGAAAATAGTTTCCACTGCCGATGGTGCTCTTCAAGAAGTTATTGGTTCAGTTGATTTACCCATTAGAGTTGGTAGACAATATCGTATTGTTAACGCTTTGGTTGTACCATCTCTTCCTCACACATTTATTTTTGGTAGCGATTTCGCAAAATCCTTTGGTTTAATAGCAGATTTCAAAAACAATACATGGCAAATTCAAGATTATGATAACAATAGCATTTCGTATATTGGTCATTCGTCAGTACCCTTAAGTTGTAGTAATCAATTACTTAGTTTGGATGATTTGTTAGAAACACAACAAGAAAAAGCACGAATAGCAATAGAATCTTACAAGGAAATTAGCAGTGAAGAGAGACTAGGGCGTACCGATAAAATTGTTTTAGATATTGATACTGGTGATGCAAAACCATTTCGTAAAAACCATATGTCATGTCCCCTTTATGAGCAAGATGTTAGATAAAGAATTAGATGAGATGCTGAGATTGGGAGTAGTGGAAGAATGTCAGAGTCCATGGTCATCCCTGTATTGTTAGTTAAAAACAAGACAGTGAGTACAGATTTTGTTTTGACGGAAGGGCACTCAATGATATTACTAAACATGATAGCTACCCATTGCCAAATATCGATAGGATTATAAATTTACTTAGAGGTGCAAATTACATTTCTAGTTTAGACCTTAGAAAGAGTTTTTGGCAAATCCCACTTTCCGAAACATCTAAGGATAAAACAGCGTTTAGTGTTATCTCGAGAGGACAATATAGGTTTGTCACCATGCCATTCGGATTAAAGAATGCTGCTCAGACGCAACAGCGTTTGGTTGATTCAATTTTTGGACCGAAGTTTGAGCCACATGTTTTTTGTTATTTAGATGACATTATTTTGTGTTCATCATCTTTGAGGAACATTTGAAGTTATTAGAAACGGTGAAGGAACGTCTTAAGGAAGCAAACCTTACGATTAATTTGAAAAAGTGTGAATTCTTTAAGAAATCGTTAAAATTTCTTGGTTATATTGTTGGATCGAACTCTCTTCGTACAGACCCCGAAAAGGTTTCTGCGATGGTAAATTTCCCAGACCTAAGACAACTACTGAGGTCAAACGTTTTTAGGAATGTGTAGTTGGTATCGTCGTTTTATAAAAACTTTTCATCTTTAGTGTCACCGATCAGTGATTTGGTAAAAGGAAGAAAAAAGGGCCAATCTATTGTTTGGACATCTGAGGCTGAGAACTCATTCGTACAGATTAAACAGGCTTTAGTTTCCGCCCCATTGTTATCGCAACCGGACTATTCAGTTCCATTTATTGTCGAATGCGATGCTAGTGATACAGGACTCGGAGCAGTTCTAGTTCAAAAAATCGATGATGTAGAACACGTTATCTCTTATGCCAGTAAATCACTTACCCGAACTGAGCGAAACTATTCAGTCACGGAGAAAGAATGTCTCGCTGTAATTTTGCTATAGAAAAATTCCGACCTTGGGTAGAAGGTACCCGTTTTACTGTTATCACAGATCACTTTTCTTTGTTATGGCTTAATAATATACAAAATCCAACCGGAAAATTAGCTAGATGGGCAGTCCGTTTAAGACAGCATACCTTTGAGTTGGTTCATCGAAAAGGGAAGTTCAATGTAGTTCCAGATTGTCTTAGTCGCGCAGTTCCAGTCGTGAGTTATGTTGATAATTTGGTTGAGATCAAGTTAGATGATGTGGATCCCTGGTATGTGTCTCTTCGAGAGAAAATTTTAGCTTCACCTGATGATTACCCACAATGGAAGGTAGAAGATAATTATGTTTTAAATTTCTTTCATCAAATTTACCACTCTCGTCGAATGTAAGGGAATGGAAATATTTAGTCCCTAGATCACAAAAGGAAGAGGTTATTCGGATACATCATGACCCTTCAGTGGCCGGTCATTTTGGTTTTTTTAAAACATTGGCACGCATACAAGAGAATTTTTATTGGCCAAAAATGCGTATTGATGTGTTGAAATTTTGTAAAAATTGTTTAACGTGTGGTGCACAGAAGGCATCGAATAGAGGACCCCTTGGTTTAATGGGAAAGGAAAAGGAAGTGAAGTTCCCCTTTCAGATTGTTGCTATAGACCTCATGGGCCCATTTCCACGGTCTAAGGTTGGACACAAATGGTTGTTAGTTATAGGTGATTGGTTCTCAAAATTTACGTTATTGTTTCCGTTACGTAGTGCAAAAGCTCATTTAATAGAACGCGTATTGGAGGAAAAAGTTTTTTTAGTTTATGGTGTTCCCAAATATATTATTTGTGACAATGGCTCACAATTTAGTGGTAAAAATTTCAAGGCCGTATGTACAAAATATGACGTTCAAAAAATTTGGTTTAATGCAGTTTACTCTCCCAATGTAACTTTGTAGAGAGGATAAATAGAACAGGTTGGAACAGCTATACGTTCGTATATTGGAGAACATGATACTTGGGACATAGAGTTACCCCAAATTCAGTATGCGATTAATTCTGCAAAACATCATGTCACTGGTTATTCGCCAAATTTCTTAGTTTTTGGTAGACATGTTCCTGTGTCTGGAGGATTTTATGGTCTTGATGTGGAACCCTCAGTTGATATTGATTTTATTTCTAGAGATAGACCTTCGTATGTATCAGATCATCAAGGACTGTTTGATATTTTTATAGACATACAGAAAAGGTTACATTTAGCTTACATGCAGTCTAGTAAGTCGTATAATTTAAGAAGACGTAACATATCTTTCGAAGTAGGTGACAAAGTTTGGAGGTCAAATAAAGTTCTTTCGAAAGCAAGTGATAAGTTTACAGCTAAGCTTGCGCCAAAATATGTTTTGAGCATTGTTAAAAAGAAAGTTTCAAATTTAATTTATGAATTGATTAATGAAAATGGTTCGAGAGCAGGCAGATGGCATGTTAAGGACTTAAAACCTTATTCAGAGTTCAGAGCTGATTTTGAAAGAGAGAACGTTCTGGACATTAATTAGTGTTATTGACGTATTTAATGGTTGATAGTAGGTATCATTTCTGTCTTACCTTCTAGTAAAGAGTTTAAATATTGTATTGGAATACTGTTTGGTAGTCTAAAATTTTAGATGTTAGATAAGAAGTATAAAAAGAATTTTCATAGTGCAGTAAGGCTGACACTAGACTGTGCTGATATTGTTAGTTGCAAGTTACTTATTTGAGTCAAGATAAAAGTTACATGTTTCCGTTTGTCAAATGATTTCATTTGTCGTATGATTTTTTGTTCTAGGTTATAAAGGAATGTTTAGGTATGCTTATGGTTATGAATAATGATAAAGTTGTATATAGTTGGTTAGTATTTTTTTGATTTGTAATCAAGGTGTTAATAATAGGAATCAGGTAATTGAGTCCATATTAAATATTGGTTGGAGGTCAACATTTTAGTAACTTTGATAGTTATGTTTAGTAGGAATATTGTGTAAGCTGACAATGTTCTACGTTTAATTATGAATATTGCGTGAGATAGCAATGTTCTATGTTTATAATGAATATTGTGTGAGATAGCAATGTTCTATTTTGTTCATTCATGCGTGAGTGAAATTTTGAGGAGTAAGACGTGGTGACGTTTTACTTGTCTCTTCAGGAAAGAGATATTTCTACATTTTGGTTGCATATACATGCGGTAGAATTGTTGAACATTAGTGATTTCAAGACATGTTTGCTGTTTTGAAGTTATGTTTAGAGTGGATCTCAAGGATAATGAGAGTCCTTTTCCTCTTTTGTAAATATGTAAATTAAAATTAATAAATTAAAAATATGTTTGTCATGATAATTTGATATTTTCATTAAAGAGTTATAATACAGTAGTATTATATGTTTTGTTGTTTAGGTTTCAGTATAAATGAGTGATATATTAACCCCGAATATGATTAAACGATAATGACACCCTACCGATTAAGACTTCCCGAATTTGTCCCCTTGTGGCGTATAGTACGCGTAGTTACTCGTCACTCATTTTCAATTATGTTGTACCATAAGTGGTAATTTTTGTTTTACCTTTGTAAAAATTTAATAATAATAAGTTGTGAATACGTAACAATAATTTCAAAAAAAAATTCTTAGTATTTATTCCAGAATTTTTTCTCTTAGAAAGAGGCAGTGTAGCAATTTTATTTTCTACCTTATATATATATATCTGTATAATCATTTCTTTTATTAAATGTTAAATAATATAACACATTATAATGTAATCCAATCCACTTAATATAATTCTATCTATTATCCAATGAAGAACTAGTATTTAGTTCATGTTAAAAGTTAAATTCTACGGAGACAAAATAAAAGCTTTCGTTTGGTATCCTTTCTGGATCCCCTTCCACTCAGGAATCGCAACGTATCTTTGTTACTGGGTAGCAACAAGCTCAGCGGTCACTTCCGACGAAGCAAAGGTTCAAGCAGGTCGATAATTGTTCGAAGGAACAATGTCCGTTTTTGATTTTTATCGTTGGAAGCGTGTAAAATGGAAATTGCACGTGTATGCTATCTGCATAAATTTGTTTCGAACGGTCCGTTTTGTGTTGAGGGCAGTCGAAAAGAACGATGAAGCTTTGGTTAAATAAGACCATTAGGAACAGTAAGTGAATTTATTTTCTATAACAATATTAATTGAAACTTTCAGTGTAACTTTTGAAAATTATGCAATTTAAAACATGAACTTTCGAGATATTAAATTTAAATGTAAATTATATTGCAACGTAGATTCTAAAGCTCTTTTCTGAATGGTATTCATTTGAAGTAATGGAAAACAATTTTTATCCTTGTATAATATGGAATTACATAAGTAAAGTTATTCAAATCAAGTACAATCAACATTTGCTTTCTTGTGGTATTAATTATTGAAACGCAGTTTATGGAAGCCAGGTGACGGTTTTCAGTAAGCAGCGCAGATGTTTGTTTGGTATGGAATTTTCCGTGTTAAAACATGTGTCAGCATTCACGCAAGTATATAGTGTAAATTGAACTTTGGTATGTACAAATGATTAGATCCGTATTTGTTTGAACTTTCGACGTAGTAACGAGATAAATTTTGCTGTAGTCGACTTGTGTTAACCATAAAAATTTTTCGTAATCATATGTTAGAAATCTGCAATTTGTTTTACAAATCCTATTATTAACTCAATAAAACATCAAAAGATGTCACTACAAATTAGATAAATTAAATTCTTTTATTTTAAATCTTTAGAAATTGAATCTTTATAATTGATATTTTATGAACAATTAGTTGTTATTATCATCTGTGAAATTAAGGTAAATTTACCATAATTAACTCCTTCTTTAAATAAGCGATTTTATGCTTTGTTAAATTGTAATATAAACTTCATTAAATATTAACTGGTACTGATACTTTCAGTGCCATTATAATTAACTCTTCCTAATTTTAAATTAACTTATAAAGGAAGACATTTTTTGTAAACGAAACATTACCTTATTGGATATCATAAAGAATAGATACTTATTTTCGGACTAAAGATTATCTTTTATTTAAGAGGAATGAAAGTCGATTCTGATAGTATTTGATTATTTTTGAATTTGAATGCACAAACCGTGCTTTTCTTTGTTTAATCTGTTCACAGGTGCAGTGCAGGATTGCTAGATCAAGGTCGAACCATAAGGTAAGATACCTCAAAGGTTAGGAGGTCTTTAAAAATTATATAGCGGTTATAGGAGACAGGTTTCCGCATTTGCCTTGTACAAGGGACTTGTATTTGGTCTTCTCAGTATAAAAAAATACGGTGGCGCCTTATTCTTATTATTAGTGGTTGCAATTACACCCCGACCCACAGCTCATTCTCCACCCAGAGCATAAAGTTCGACTAGCCGCTTGCCTTTGAGATTTCCTCAACTTAGAGCCACTTTCCATCTTGATTTGCCGTGGGCTCCATTCGTTATTATCGGAAATTCTCGTTAAAATAAAATCGGAATCAGTACAGAAAAGGCTACAACATCATAGTCACTATACCAAGAAAAGGGGTGCGGATAGATGTGAAAATTTTGAAAGTTTGACAGCACACGTGTCAAATATACTAACTAGAATTGTACAAAGACGAATGGAAAAACGAGCTGAAGAAATACTAGAAGATCAATTTGGGTTTAGGCGAAACAGGGGAACATGGGAGATTATTTTAGCTCGGAGGGTGATAATGGAAAGACAATGGAACAAGGGGAAAGCGTGTACATAGGGTTTGTAGATCTGGAAAAAGCATTCGACAATGTAAAATGGAAGAAAATGTTCGAAATACTCAAAAAGACTGGAATGAATTTTAGGAGTAGAAGAATAATACATAACTTATACAAAGAGCAAACAGCGGTAATAGAATTAGAGTAGGAACGTAGAGAAGTAAATATTAGGAAAGGTGTGAGACTGGGATGTGCTCTATCTCTATTAATTTTTAACTTTTACATCGAAAACGCAATGAATACTGTCAAATGCAGGAAAACATTTGGAATTAATATGCAGGTACAAAGATTGATATACTTAGATTTGCAGATAAAATAGCGGTATTAGCATATACCAAGGAAGAGATAGTAACTGCGCATAATGAAATGGAAACAGCTCTAAAAGAGAGATACGGTATAAAAATTAACAAAAATAAAACTAAAGTACGAGTATGCAAAGGAGGGCAAAATAAATGAATAACAAACTTCGAGTGAAGAAGACGGTACAAGTGTGCGTTTAAACATACAAGTGTATAAGAAATCCACAGGTGGCATAAAACCTAAATTTAAATTAAATTTAGTAATAAACAAATCTTTACAATTTATACTCTAAGTACTAAATATAGCAAATGGGAAAACTCTAAATTAGGACGTTAAGCTCAAAGCAACACGAAATCACTGGTTAACAACACGCTGCGGCAGTTTGATGTATTGGGGTTCAAGTAGAGCTACGCGTTCACTACTTGGAATCCACTAATCTAGCAACTGATTTAAATCAGGAGACTCCCGTAGAGAATCAATCGGAAGACACCAGGTTAGCAATTATATTTAACTAGCAGCATAAATCTTATTTTTTTGAATATTTAAAACTTACATGTACTTTGATATCTGTGTAAAGGGTCATCAAAAATTTGGTTGATACGTAGAAGAAAGAAGGGTTTATTGAACGTTCGAATAAACATTCCAGATAATACACAATATATTTTGCTGGCTGCAAGTGCTTAATTAGGGTTATAATTTGGTGATAAACAAATCTACTTTAATTTTGATTCAAAGGTTTTAAATAGCAAATGATACTACAAAGGTTGTGGAGTTGTAAATTGAACATATTTCTCAGTTTATTGTACAAATTTTGGTTAAATTCGTTTATCTTATTCAGGTATAAAGCGTTAGAGGAAAAGGTGTAAAAATTCTTTGTTTTCATATTGTCGTTCACTCTGTGCAGGGTATACCTGAGCTAGTCGAGGTATATATATATTATATAATATATATATATATATAATAAATATATTATATATATATATATATATATAATATAAATATATATATATATATATATATATATATTGCTATAATAATAGTCATTTAGGGATATATAGGGTCACTAGGATAGTACAATTTATATAAACATCAAGAGTGTCCAGAAAACTAGACATTTTACCAATGAAAAATGCAAAATTCGACGATTAGGCAAAAGGGCAAATACCAATTGCCTGTATATAATCTATAATTATAATTATATTCAAAGAAAGGATGAGTATTCGTAAAAAGTCCACTAAATAAACAACCTTGCAAGTCATAAAACCACATGGACACATGGACAGAAGTTATAAAAAAATACGCGTGAGTAGCGCATTATTATTATACAAAAATTTCATTTAAACGAGCAGGTTTTACAATGCGTAAAACGGATAAACGCATATAATTTCGTACATCAATAAATAGAAAGCTACGTGACCAAAAGTATGAAAATCCAACACGTTGATAATTTGGAAATAATAATAGCATGAAGATAAAGCAAGGTTCAACAAATTTGTTGTACAAACAAAGCGTGCGTGAACTAAAAGACCACAAAAGGTGTTAAATTCCAACTCATTCATACAAATAACTTAAAATTCTACGTGCAATGAAGGGCGTCCGACTTCGTTATACATGAAAATTTTATAGGAATACCCAAGCCTGCATGTGAAAAGCAAGGTACAAGGCGGTAATCAGCGAATAATGCGCTTGACCCATCAATTACGAATATATAGGCGTTTTCTTTAAATACCACATAATTTGATAAACAAATCAGTTTGACTCTAATGAAGACACGGTCCACATCACCTGATATAAAATATTTACCTGAAATAATTGCAAATGATTTAATAATTAATAATTTAAACGTGGTGATAGTTAAATAAGTGAATAATTAAAAAAGGTTCGTCGTTTAATCTTCAAAAACGTAAGATATAAAAAGTTGTTTTAAATAGGTTTTAAGATTTGTATTAACAAAGGACTCCAAACAATTTCTGGATTTGACCTGGAGTAGTTGAACAAGCATGTCCAAACAATTGCTGAATCCGACCTAAGGTATTTAAATAAATACCTGAAGAATTCACCTGGCGCAGATTTTTTAAATCCTATTTGGGTAACTCAAGCAATAACTATAAACTGAAGCTGAACCAGCGAATAAGGAATATACGGGAAGCAAGAGAAGATATACCTTGAAATAACTGGAGCAGAAACTGGTCTGAACTGGGAATCGAGACACACCAAAAAGGGACACTACATGTGATTATATATATATATATATATATATATATATATATATATATATATATTATCCTCAATAAAATTTTATATAGTTTATGCTAGTATTATCCTATTCTTAAAAACTGAATGTAATAGACTCCTCCGTCGTGGGTGTTGGTTGAAAAGTAGCCTGAATTGACCCTCCATTCCTCCTTATGGGGATTTCAATGCTTGGTACAAAAATGACCAGAATGGACCTAAGATTTTTCCATAAGAAAATACATGGGAAAATTGCACTTATTGACCTAGAACATACTTTGCTTACCGACTGCTGTAGAATAGCTGAATTGGCACAATCTACATGCGACGAAGTCAGAAACTTAATACAGTTGATCAAATTAGCATCATGCTATTCTATTTTTTGTTGATTATCATTAAAACTTTAGTATATGCAAAAACATTTTAAACTGATTTTAGTAGCAGCTAAAGTTCATTGGGGTTTTTCGCTCTACAGTTCACATGCACGGTATTTTATCAAATTATGTTTTGGGAATAACACAACTTTTTTGTTCGACACTAAAAGATAAAGTTATTGTGCATTTGAATCTTGACTCATTTTACATTGCTGTAGTTTTACCACAGTTTGGATACTTTTTGTGTGTCTGTTTGTATCTTAATCATTCGTTTTAGAGCACAGGCTGATTAATAAATTGTGTTTGTTTTATTGGTCTCTATCCCTCCTTTAAATTAATGACACAAAACTAATGCCACTCTGTATATTGTAACTGGATTATTAAAAGTGTTTAATTCAATAATTTAGATATGAAGTATTACATCTTGTTTGACGTATTTTAGACAAAATAAACATACGTGAACAAATACCAGTACTGATGTTTTGCCTTAATTTAAATGCATGTGATTAAATTTTGAGATACCTTTTTAAGTGAAATTATTTTTAAATAAACTAGAACTTATGAGTTTAAGAAGTAGAACTTGTTCAACTAAACTTTTGACTTGTATATATGAATTTTGCATTTACAATTATAACGTTTGGCTTGATTGATTTTTTATTTATATCCAAAGAAGATACAGAGTGTACTTTTGAGATATTCATAACTTAATTGAAAGTAACAACAATGCATTACTTTATTGAACTTGAAAAATAATATAAAGATTTGAGCTTAGTTGATAATGACTAGGTTTTTGTCTGCCTATAGACCTAAAAGCGATTACGGTTCTCTTGAGAGAAATTTTGTATACGATTACAGGACCACATTTTATACTTTTTTGATATAAGAAGTTTATTTTCAATTTATTGCTTTTGTATTTTCGAAGGGACGCAAATGGTATTCCCAATGAATATTTAATTATGTAATTTTCTTTTCAGATTGAATCCTAACATCGAATTGTAGTACGTTGATACTCAGATCGTTTTTGGAATGTATTTTTAGTACGTTGTGGATCTGTGTGTCAGTGTGTGAGTGTGTGTATGTGTGTCTGTGTGTGAGTATGAGTGTGTAAGGGTGTGTGTGTGAGTGTGTAAGTGTGTGAGTGTGTGTAAGTGTGTGAGTGTGTGTGTAAGTGTGTGCAAGTGTGTGAGTGTGTGAGTGTGTGAGTGTGTGAGTGTGTGTGTGTGAGTGTGTAAGTGTGTAAGTGTGAATGTGTGAGTGTGGGAGTGTGTGAGTGTGTGCGTGTGTGAGTGTGTGTGAGTGTGTGTCTGTGTGTAAATGTGTGAGTGTGTGAATGTGTGAATGTATAAGTGTGCGTATTTTGTGTGTGTGTGTGCGTGCGCGTGTATGCGTGTGTGTGAGCGCGCGTGTGTGTATTGCTGTGATATTGGAAGTTTTAGTTAAGTCCCACGGATGGGGGGTCAATATTCTGTTTGTGATATAGACGTCCTGAATAAGTCCCACGATTTGGGTGCAAATTTTCTGCTGTGATATCGATAGTCTGACGATGGGCTCTACATTGTGGGACAATTTCCTTTTCTATCGAAAGTCGTAGTCACTTTTACTATACAACATTCGCAGAATCTCCTAACTAAATAAAAGAAACGATTGCACGGTTGTTTTAGTTTCTACGACGCAAATAAATTCGTATGTCAAACCTTACAAAAATTTTAAGGTACAAATATTTACAGATAATACTAATAATAAACAAAAATAGTAATTAGTGCAAAGCAAATGACAAAAGAAAATTACAAAAGTTTACCAAAATATCAACTTACGCTTGACATACACTAAGATTGTCCTTTCAGGGTCGCGTACTCTCAACGAAAAGATTATTTCTTCGAAAGATGCTGTGACTTAAGTACAGCCGAATTGCAATAACAAAGATGCAATAGAAAATATGAAATTACTATTTTACCTTGTCCTTTTCCTTGCCTGACTAGTTTAGCAGAAAATATGTTGTGGATTCTCACAAAGAAAATAAAACACAAAAATTTTAAAAAACGTTTATAAACAGTCTTCTATACATTCAAAAACATCTTTCTTTTATACACATTATCTGAAGAATCTCGCTTATAAAAACAATATACAGCTTAAGCTTAGACAGAGATTTTTATGTAATGATTACTTGCTTATTATAATCCTAGTTAACAATTGCAAAACCCAAACATTTTCTATGTGGGGTACAAAATTCTCTTTAAACTATCGAGATTATTTACTTGTCGTTTTGCTACATCGTTTTGTCAGTGTAATTGATTAACGACGCTGGACAGATAATTTATAAAGGTTAAAATGCTTCGAACTCTGACGTCAAAAATTGCTAGAAATGATCCTCTTGACAAATAATGTTTATAAAATTAACGTCTTATTCTAGCATAATTTACTATTAAGTTACAAAAAACAAAACAAAATTATACTTGTAACTAATATTGTCAAATACTTCTTTATAGTGCTTATAAAAATACCTTTTCCATTGTAATTAACGGCATTGAATACTTCCTGGTTCTATTTTAAATCGCCATTTCCGATCAGTCTTAACGTAGAAATATCAGCTTGCAAAGTGCATATATTTTTAATAGATTAAAATTAGCAGATGCTCTTGTACCAAGACTATTTCGGTCCAACATTGTTTAATTTCCGTAGTATTTTTTAATTAATTATACTTCGAAGTTATACAAGGTTCTATTTTACTTGTGGAACGCCAACAAAATAGTTTATAAATTACTCGAAACATGTATGTAGCATGTCGTAAAATAAACTAAAGAAATAATCTTTACTCGGAACTTACATGTTGCTTGATGTTTTGATGAATCAATTATCGAAGACGCGAATGTTAACTACTTCCATCTTATATATTAAAATTCTAAGAATGTCATTTTTCCATTCTATTTTAAATCATGTTCCTGAGGATTAGTTACGGCTGGTGTAACAATTGCGACCATTTCGCGTTATAATGAGCTAATTAAATGAAGTTATTGTGTTCATAAAACCTTCCATTCTTTGCTAATAAACGAATCGGATCGCTGTTATCTTTTTCTTTCTGTAATACATAGAGCTATTAAAACGCTTATCTTATTTTTTATAGTTTTTTTCGTAGGAGCTCGTTCTTTG
Organism: Platerodrilus igneus; assembly: GCA_036346225.1. Taxonomy (NCBI): domain Eukaryota; kingdom Metazoa; phylum Arthropoda; class Insecta; order Coleoptera; family Lycidae; genus Platerodrilus; species Platerodrilus igneus. The sequence goes on from JARFIW010001200.1 coordinate 1,543,483, forward strand.
AATTGAAGCGTTTATTCATTGTACAAGATAATTAGTTTATTTAATGGCTTTTAAACCATTACCCGTAGGCATTTGAAATTCTGGAATTAATTAGAAACTAACTTCTTCGAAAGAAAGACACGTTTTAATTACAACTCATAAAGTAGTATTTTTAACGAGAATGAATATTTTATTTTTTGTTTCAAATGATATAGCCACATACGCAAGATATGTTTTGCTTTAACGAGAATGCAATAAAAACTTGTTGTTACAAAGTATACAATGATTATTTACACAGCTGAAATGAATAGCTTTTGTTTTTACATATTATATTTGCTTTACGATCCTTCCATTTTGTAATAAATGCAATACACGAAATTTAATTACATAATTAATGAGGGCTTCGTTCTTATGCTTCATAAATGCAATAGAAAATGATTATTTGTTCAAAGTTTAAAGTTGTGATTCTTCTTAAATGGTATAACAATACTCTATGTGTACTTAAAGAGTGTTATTTTCTTTGTTAATGGAATACGCTTATGCGTGTATACTAGGTGAAAAAATTAAATATTGGGAAATTTTAGTTGTTCCCGTTTTTATTCTCTTTGGGATAATTTTTTTTATAGAATTTGACGTTCAATAACATCTCGTGATATCATTATTACACCAATACATTTGAACAAAAAATGAGTGTAAATTGCTTTTCGTTATAAGTTTCTAAACAAAAATTTGAAGTAATTAAATCTTACAACTACAAAATTACACACTTAAATTAATAAAAACACACTATATTTTTCTAATAGTTCTTTATAGAAAAACAAAACTTGAAAGCTTATTTGACTTCGATTACAGTAGTCTTGAAATATGTCTAGTTAAACAGCTTCCCATCACAGATATCTCTCTCAAGGATTGAGGTACAAGCAAATTACTTAAAACTGGCACCAAATTTAAATCCAGAACCTAATTCGTAACAAATTCTATTTTAGCCGAACCTAACTAGACAAGCTAGAACTAATATTCGCAGCAAAGTTAGAAATAATCCAGTGAAGCTTTGAAAACACTAATACTCCAAGAAATATTTGCAACAATGTTTAAAAACTTTCAATTAAAATCTGTTCTAAAATCCTAAAGTCCTACTGAGAGTTGTATTTAGAGTGATACTAAGAGTCGTACTTAAAAGCCTTAAACAACCAAAATAATTGAAACATATAAACTTTACTCACGATTTTCAATTACTTAAACGACACTTTTCAATCACAATACTTTTATTCTTAAATATTTCAAAGCATTTAATTATTTTAAATATTCACCATATTCACTAAGAGAAGAAACACCCACTGACCGGTTTTGGTCTTTTATGTGTCTTCGGAATGAAATAGTTTTAACACTTATGACACAACAGAAGTAATATTCATCATTATAAAAAGAAAAAAGCCTTTGCACAATCGCAAAAGATTGAAAGAACTATCATTTGATGTATATCACGAGCAATAAGCCGAGAAGGTAAAGCAGTTATTTCAAATTTATATCTCAACAATGGCCACACAAATACGTCCTGCCATTCGGGATTTGAATATGTTACCAACATATCTTAATGCAGTACATAACATATATATTTCATGCGACAATCGTTTCTTACATCAAATATAATGATTTATTGTTACTTTAATACACTAGTGTTACGAATAATAGTCACGAGACAAGCCTTAGCTAAATCGCAACGGAATACTTCTCAGGTGAAATAAGTTTCTCGGTTTGACATTTTATTAAAAACTCATATAAATTCAAAATAGTCAGAATACTCAACAAAGTTTTTATTAGTTTTGGGAAATGTACGTCTTACAAAATACAGTAAGAAGTTTTATGTCTTATAAGTGTATTAAAGTCTTACAGACGGATGTGGTATATGGACGGGTTTTATTTATACCGTAATATTTCTAAAAGCTTGTGGGTTCTAGAAAGGTTTCAAGACAGTGTTTGTTGTTTATTTAAGTACGCGAAAAAACAAAATTGAAATGCAAATTTTGCTCCTATTGAACACTGCTAATAAACAGACTCTTTCTCATAAGGGGTTTGGGTCGGAGGGGTATTTGAAATCTAAACTACAATAAAAAGGCCTTGAGAACTTAACTAACTTTAATAAATGAATTTAATATTTTTTACACACAATGCAGCAGATCCATATCAGGAAACGCCCGGTAAATTATGACCAATGCTTTAATTAAACTTAATTCTATACCAAATCTTTTTTATAAAAAGCGGAAATACTAAAAGTGATTATGATCCTTAAACATACTGTGTAAACAGAGAAACAACGTCCTGCTAAACCTAATTTACGTGGATAACTTAAGTAATATTACCGACGGCCGGTAACGTAACCGTTAAGTTCAATTATTCAAGCGAACTAAAAAAGTTAATGCACAAATCCCTTCGACGGCGTCCATAAATCGGAATGCACGGTAAAACCCAATGTTTCTAACAAGGATAACGCACCACACTTGGTATTTCGACGACGTAGTATAAAATTTATGGTATGATAACAACAGTGGATTTTATTGCACCCTTTACGATTATCAACCGTAATGATATTACGTTATAATAATTAATAATATGTTGAATGTTCAGATAAATCCTCAAACCAATAACATCAAGCTTGCAGGTATAATTATATTAAATGATACCTTAAAACATCCATTTAAGGGCAGGCACTTAACAGTATTGTACATCGCAGCTGCTAATTTATACGTCTAACTGCAACCAACTCCGAAAAACGTCTCCTTCACATAACGCAAGTCTATCACGCTCCCTACTTTCGTCCCTCTCTTGTTATAATATCCGAATCGTAACTTAAATAAATACTTATCTTAAATTTTAGGTTACAAACCCATAGGCGTAGATTATTATAAAATATAAAACAAATAAAGGGAATTTGTTTAATGATTATTACGTCTATCAGCACGGCCTGATACAAGTAGTGGATATACCTTCCTTCTGGGCCACTTCGATCCTCACTCGATCAATCCCCCCACCCTGCCTTCTAGTTCGCAGTTGTTGAGGTGGTGTGCGTTGTAAATTCTGACGATCCTCAAGACACTTCTGGCGCACACCGTTTTTCACTGAATCGCCACCCCCCCTCCTACCCCTTTCTGCTTGCCTACTAGTTGTAGGGTGTTGAAGGGGGAAGGGAGTCTTATGACAATTCTCATGACTCATTCGAATTCTTCATTATGTTTATCGGCTTTGCGGGTGTCCTATTCAGCATTTTGCAGACCAGAAAATTTTAAACGATTACGGATATATAGGCAGATATAATTGTGAAATTACATAGGATTATTTAGCACTATTAATTTAATATTTTAATTTTACTTTTAACATATATCATTTTAATATTAGACTAGTATAAGTATGTTCTTAAATTTTAGAATTAAGTTGACTCCATAATTGGACTTATATGTCTGTGGAGACTTTATTAATAAATGAAATGAATGAAATTATGTTTATCGGCATTTTGCGGTCTAGAATTTTTTTTTTTTTTTTTGACGATCCTCATGACTCGTATGAATTCTTCATTATGTTTATCGGCTTTGCGGGTGCCCCATTCGGAATTCTAAGGTTTAGAAATCGGTTTTTAAATCGAGTGAACATATGTCCTAGGGTTTAAAAATCAACTCGAAATTATATAACATAGATATGGGGAAAAATTATTGTCATCGTAGTAGGCCTAATACTTACACGGTGTAATGAGATCGTACTCTTCCTCCATGTACTTGTTGGCTGCAGCGCAACGTTCCGTATGGGCGGGCGGACCGGTTGCACGGGCGGGCGGGCGGACCGGTTGCACGGGCGGGCGGGCGGGCTGGTGGGCGGACGGGTGGATGGACGGACGGGGATGAACTATTTAGTATAAAAGACAGCTTTTTGAAATTTTTGAATTAGACTTAGCTGTATATTTGAAAGATGTACACCAAGCAATCTTTAGAGAAAGCAATTAGTGAAATTCGGAAAGGTGTGTTAAATACGCGTAAAGCTAGTAGGTTGTATAATGTGCCTAGAACAACGCTACGGGATCACCTCTATAAACTTGGTGTTCGAAATAAAAGTAGAGAATCAAATATCTCGGTAGAAGCTGCACGACAAAAAGTTAAAATACCCATACAAAACTTTGATACATATACCACTTCTAGTGCAAAGGAAGTTGGTAAACATGGACCTTTGTTCCCATCCAATATAAGGGCAATATTTGCGGGACCATCGAGTTGTGGAAAAACCAACGCTCTAATATCTCTCATTTTACATGAGAATGGACTTACATTCCAAAACGTCTATGTGTTTTCTAAAAGTTTATATCAGCCAAAGTATGAACTGTTGAGAAAGTTATTTGAACCCTTAAAGACGGATATTGGTTACTACGAATTTGGGAATTATAAAGATTTGATTAGGCCAGAGGATGCAAAGAAGATTCAATTATTGTCTTTGATGATATTCATGCAAACGAACAAAACAAGATCGCACAGTTTTTCTCTTTTGGTAGACATAAGAGTATTGATTCCTTTTACTTATGTCAAACGTATGCCAGCACAGTAAAGCACGGACTTAGAGATAACGCTAATGTTATTTCAATATGGAAACAGGATGATGCAAATCTTTGGCATATCTTTCTAAATCATGTTGGCAGTGATATGCCCTTTATAAAGTTTAAAGAAATTTGTCAGCGATGCTGGAATGGTGGTGACTCGAAATATAGTTTTATTACTATTGTAAAAGATTTTGATTTGGGTAAAGGGGCGATATAGAAAAAATTTCGATGAGTATATAAATATAGAAGAAGCCGTTAATGGTTAGCCCCAATCTCAAGTTTCATGATGACGGCCGCTAAAGATTTTATTGTAAGTAAACATAAGCATCATTTTATGCAGGATGCCGTACGAAGGAAGTTTGTGGAACGCAAAAAGGATATACTACTTCACAACCAGAATTCAAAGAAGCTCATAAACATTGCATGAGCCTTTGCAAATCATCGCTTCCCAGTCATAAGGAATAGCGGAAAAATACTAAAACCTATGAAGGAGATTAAAGTTGAAAACAGAGGCGAACTTTTAAAAAAAGATTAAGTTACCAGTTAACGACGAGCCTGTACATCGTTAGTATACGAACGTGCTGGTTAAAACTGAAGACGAAAATATATACACGTCAGTTTATGGAGTTAAGTATAATCCCCAATCTGATACGCATAGTTCGGGAAAAAGTATATAGGAAATTGATACAGAAAACAGTGACATAACCTTAAATAATAGAGGTTATCCTGGCACTAGAGGGGTATCTATAATAAAAGAATTAAGAGAAGAGGGTTGTATAATAGAATAAGCATAACACAAATCGAGCACAATCGGGGCATATCCGAACAAGAGTAGCTCATATAAGAGGACTGTTGGCATAGAAGTTATAATTTATCGATTATACAGTTTAAAGAGGTGATTAAACAAATATGTATAAAGACTTTGGGAAGGTTATTCGAAGATTTCGCAATGCTCTACGAGTAAAAAAGGCGGAATGCGGACAACGGTTTTCGATAGAAGGACAAAAATGTCTTATGTGCCAGTCATACGAGGAAGCAATACAGCACTGTACTGCTGTGTTAGTATTGCTTGTTTTTGTTCCAGTTTTTGTCAGATTTTTAGGTTTGTTAGATTGTTAGAGTTTGTTAGGTTTGTTAGATTTTTAGGTTTGTTAGATTTTTATTTAGTTTTTATTTAGGGTGAATCAATTATGAAGTAAGAATAAATTAGGAGCACGACTATTTTTCGCGTTTAAACCCAATGTAGTACCTCCGGGTGGAGCATTGGGGACGTGGCCGCAAGTATAGCGGCCCTAATTCAAATTATAATAATGTGTTAGTATTGCCCGAAGATTTGGATGATTTTATGGAAATAATCGAGGAGATGGGATTTATAAAACTGTTGGCAGATATTCAGATGGAATATCTTTTAAATTCTAAGTTTTAAGATAAAAATTTAACTGTCTCAATTACTGTCATAAGAAATGAATGATGAGAATTTACAACATCAACAGTACCAACAACATCAACAACATCGATAACATCAACAACATAGATAATATCAACAATATAATCAACTTTACCAACCTCATGAAACCATTAAACAATCACAGCACCAACGCCCACAACATCAGCTTTGCCGTCTCTAATATTATAATGGGCAGGAGCAAAATATTAATTGGATAAGAAAAATGCTTCCTTATACAACCAATAGGGTGGAACGCTAGACTACCGAAAAGATTCCAAAGGATAGCCAATAACTGGATATCTATATAATTTGTATCTGCATTGAATTTTGTAAAAATAAAGTTGTATAAAGTTGAATAATGTTTTGATAATACACTCATAATGAAATGTCGTTTTACATCACTTTTGCGAATACAGCGCTAAGGTCGTCGTAACGGATACTATTGGGCTACGCTCGATCAATAGTTGCTCAATCGATTGCAATCTAAGTCGCCAATACATTGTGATATTCTAATCGTACCCGATGTTACTCTAACCTATGATCCAACAGCCCCATATATATCCAAATTGTCACATTACTAAGTAACTTACTACAGTTAATCACAATAGCATATTGCAATATAAAGCCTAGGGTGGGGTACGACGGTTCTTTATAGCCACCAGGCAGCGCTTTTTTATACTATATATACCTGACATTTTAATGGATGACATCCTGGTTTGTAAGCAGGGATTAGGATCATCCAATGCCGATACACTCCCACATTGTGGTATCTGTCGTATAAATATGGCCAACCACCAGTTTAAACCCCAAACCATTTTCCAGTAGCTTTATATCCATGATGCTATTGTTAACAACAGAGTTTACTTATTGTTATGATATTTAGGCGCAAGGTAACACGGTGCAATAACACTTACCTCATAGCCTATTCGCTGAGCTTTTGATGTTGAATTGGAACCATGCTGCAAGCACCGTGGACCCGGCTTAGGTCAGAGGCGTGTGCAATGGTCTACCATGCGCACAAAGATCAAAGCAACATATTAAATATTTTTTGACACCTTTATAAATGAATTATAGCTATTAAGTTGATATTAACAAAACATGCAGTTACATATACACGATGGATAAGATGCCTGTTGTTCTAGCCTGTATAGAATTATGGACTCTCAAAGCAATTATGCGTAGCCAATAACAGAATGAATAAATGCGATTGTTTTGTTATGATGCAAATTATTAGGTAAAATGAATTAGTAATATTGTAAGCAGAAGGAGGAAGTGATAATAAACGACAGCATTCTATAATTTATAATGAATACGACCGTGGGCTACTTCAGTTTTATTCTAGTATTTTTAATAGTTTGTAAATTTTGATATTGATATTGGAATTGATGTGTAAATATAATATAATATAAGAATTAAAAATTAAAACCTGTAGTTTACATGGAAACTGGGCATGTCACCAACCAGTTCAAAAAATAGATTTTATAGGTATTTCAGTTATTAAAGACATTGCACCAAATTCATACCTATAATATACCATGATGCTAACCAATCATAATCCTATTACATAATACTAAAAACTAGTGGTAGCGGCGACTTAAGTTGCTGCTACAGTTTATAAACCTATAAAACTTAATTCATATACTAATTTTCATGCTACTGAATAAATAAGATGTAAATAAAATAGCCGAGCGCCTGCCTATTTGCAACATTTATTAAAACGTGTATGCAACGGTCATATTAATATACACGTCTGGCGAATACTAAACACATAATTATGCTAAAATAAGTCTTTTAAAATAAGCATCGTCATCATCTGAAACAATGTGCTGTTAAAATCTGGCTACAAAAGTAGTTTACTTACCTAGAGCGACTTCACAAAACTCGATTCGTAAACCGAAAGGCCGAGCACTTTACGTTAATGTATCAGCATATGTCATAATGAAATGCTCCGAGTGTAAACACCAGGAATCCATCTATGAGCAAAATGCTTAACCATTACTATTATTGTGCTATTCATTAGCAGAAATCTGCACAAATCTGCATAAATATTACGTCCAATGCTGTTTTTTGTTTGATGTCTGAAAGCAGCTAATTAAAATATTGTATCATCCGTTTTACATAATTCACGTATGTAAAATTTGTAAACATTCAATATTTGTGCAATTTAAAGAACTAAATAATGCTTTACATAATCAAATGAGGTATTTTCATTATACAATAATAATTATTACAATAGGTAACCCTATTTCGACTATTAAAAACAATATCAATGTGTGAGCTCATACGATTAGTTATTTGATAAAAACTTCTTGGGGGCGCGATTCGAGTGGTCAACGGCCTACTTAAACATGTCTATGCTTGTATAAATGTGCGTGACGTCATAAATATCATAGCTTATAAATATTTCTAGCTGTAAAATATATTAACCGGATGCACGTTTGAGGCTTCTCGCGCTTTACTAAGTTCTATTTTTAAAATGAAAATTGCTTTGTATTCACAGAATGTCGGTCTTTAATTTAAAGATCCAAACACATAATAACCAATATAATTTACAGATTTTTAAAATGGGTCACTAATAGAAAAGATTTTTATAATACGTACTAATTTGCCTTATGGAGAGCTGCATTCGCGAGCGTCTTTGGTACCACGATACAATTATGTATCATGAAACCGCACCAGAAAATAGAATAACAACGGCACATATTTTTTCGAGCACCGATTAATGCTGATTTTATAAAAATTTGTTCATGCCATCTGGTTCATCGAATTTCACACTGTTGTTTAAGCCCAAACACTAGTAAATTTAAATAAGTAAGGTGTTTCTGTATGACAATTAAACTACTGATGTACCATCGTATAGATTGCGGATATTTTCTGCAATTTACAGAAAGTGAAATCATTATACATATCTGAAAAAATATATAAATATCCAATCAAGCATACACACGCCCAAAATGTTCGACTTACCTAGAACGATGTTTAATTACAGTAAAAATATCAGTCGAAGGAGTGTTAACCTCTCACGATCACCCGACGACTATGATTAGTCTCGAACGAACCCCACAAAAGTTATAAAATGATTACATCATGACTCATCCAAAATTCTACATCACGTCTGTGCGAAGCTCGGTAAAATTGAGGTCAGCGCTGCTTTTATATAGAGTTCGAATATTTTCAGTGGCTCCTAAGATATTAACAAAATTATTAAAATTAATTAGAAACCTAAAACTATCTCAAAAACTATGTAGAATTTTACTAAAAGTCGCATTAAATATATAATTCATATACAAAATCGCGTTCGTCTTTGTCAATATCTGGAACCACACTAAACCGTACTAGAAAATTAAATCGTTAGTATCACAACGATACATATATTTTCTTCAGCGCGCCGATTTAAGTTGATTTTATAAAAATTTGTTTTTCGCCTAGCATATATGAAAATAAATCATATCTACCCTAAAAATCTGACTGAAAGTAAACCTTTGCGTTCCTAGGGCCGCAAAACTCATAATAGCATGATTTTATAAGTTTTCACGATCTAGACACCTATGACTATCGTTGAGATTCATATATTGCGGCTTTGACGTTTCAAATAATTTATCATTTAACCTCGGCGTCGGTGTAGTGTTTATGAGAGCATCAAATAAAAATATAAAATAATCATAGATGAGTAGTGAAAAATTGTAATTCTAACTGAATAACTGTTAGTGAAGATGAATGATAATTTAGACTGTGATGATGATGAAGAATTTACAAGTACTCCACCGGTATTGCAAGAAGAAGTGAGCAATGCTTCTTTAAATCTTTTACCTAAAAAGTCTAGAGAACGGTACAAAAAATACTATGAATTATTTAATAAATAGAAGAAAAAAAATAAAAAGCTTAAAATGTAACAGAGAATGTTTTAATTGCGTATTTATCAGAAAGATCGAAACGTGTAAATGCTGCTACTCGATGGGCTAAATTTTCAATGCTAAAAAGTACTTTTAAAGTCAAAGAAAATATTAATTTTGATAATCATCATAAAGCATTCTGTAAACTACCTTCCCAAAAAACTCTAAAATTTTGACTCAAGTACAATGAATGTATTCAATTTTTAAGGCGGCAGATGATTCGGAATATCTAATGATAAAGGTATACAAATAAAATTATTGTAAATTTTTAGATTAACTTTACATTGCAAGTTTCTCTTATTATGGGAGTATACGAAGCTTGCCGCCGGAATGAGTTGACGAATATGAAACTTGACCACATAGATAATAGAGGAGACGTATTGATTGTTACAGTTCCACAAACCAAAAATAATATTACAAGAACATTTACAGTCACAAACACTACAGTTGATGTACTGAATCTACTTACAATATACAACAAATATGTTTCTATTAGACCTCCCCACATTACTCATAATTCCCTATTCATTTATTACAAAAATAATAAATGTACAATACAGCCGATCGGGAAAATGTATTTAGCAAAATTCCAAGCAAAATAGCCACCTTTTTGAAATTGGTTGAACGTAGTACATACACAGGCCATTGCTTCCGCCGTAGTTCTGCAACACTATTAGCTAATGCTGGAAGTAATTTAATAACACTTAAGATACATGGAGGATGGTGTTCTTCTGCAATTGCTTAAGGATATATAGGTGATTGGTTATCAAATAAGATTAAAGTTTCTCAAAAATTCTGACAAACCAAGAACATCAACTGTCTAGTACCAATACAATTCACATGTTAATTGCTCTTAAACCAAATAAATGAAATACCAGTTAATGTAGATAGACCGTCAACGTTATCGTAAAAAATGTCATCATGCTACCAGCATCTCAAATACTTACCAAGTGCCTACAAATTCTGGTATCACTATCCATAATAATGGTCAAGGGATAATTAATATCAATTACTATAATAAATAAATACGTCAAATGTTATTAACCTTCTTTATTTTATGGGTTTTTTCTATTTTTTCTTTAATGTTAGACGAAAAACAGTTGTGTATCACACAGGCAAAAATGCATTAGTAGTCCTTAGCTATCAGCTGCCCTCGTTCGCTTCGCTCGCTCAGGCATCTAATAGCTGCGGGCTGCTAATGAGCACTTTTTGTCCTTGTGACACAATATACTATATACCGTCTGGTTACTCGAATTTTGCTCTATTTTTAAGCCTAAACACTAATAAAGTTAAACAAGTAGGATTGTTAGATATCATAGCAGAATATTTGTATTTCAACAATATGTAAACTTTATAGCGCTTCCTTAAATTTTATTATATTAAAAACGGGTTTTTGTGTGATGTTCTTTAAACATTAAGCTGTAATTTAAGTCCAAACATGAAATTTGTATAACAATTATAAGGGCGTAAAAATCTATACATTGAATCGATTTATGAATTTTCAAAAATAATTATCGACCCGTTAGAGATAAAAAATTCTCGGGGGCACGATTCAAGCGATCAACGACCTACTTAAACGTGTTTATGCCTGCATGAATACGCGTGACGTCATAAATATCATAGCTCATAAATATTTCTAGGATTAGTTCGCTGTAAATTGCAGAAATGACCATTACTCACGATTTTTGGAAGATTAATACATATATATATATAACTTGAAAATACCAGTGCCGGTTTGATATATAGCTAATTTTATAAAATAATTGCTAATTCGATAACAATAAGAATGTTTAGTTTGAATCCAAAATTTATTATTAACGTTTTATATCACATTACTGTTAAATTCCGGGCTTATAAACCGACTAATACAGTTCTTGAACAAACAAATGCAATTTAATTTAGGAAATATGTTGTTTCTCTAATAACGCGGTTTCGAATAGGTAGGCTGATATACAGGTTTTGTAATATAGTTTATTCATAAAATCGATTTCTTATGAAAATTATTTATTATACTGTAGTATTTATGTGTCGTTTTGCTTTATGCAAATCACAGAAATAACTGCATTCCATACGATACGATGACACATCTGTCTATAATTTACTACAAAATACTAATTATAACATGAGTTATATATTAAACCAGAGAAAAATTACTTTTACCTGACGTTGAGATATCCAAAGCGGTTGATAATTAAACAATTTATAAAACTGAATACCCTTCAATCGGTCGATTTACATATATTTTAAATTCTGGCAATTAATTGTTTTATGATGTAACTATGGCGTCATGACTCATCCAAATTCTTAGACACGTTTATTTTATGTAGCTGCAGAGCGAAGTCCGGTACATTTAAGCCCATCACAGCTTTTATTAGAACTCGAATATTTCAGTGGATCCTAAAATATTAACAAAAAATCGTTAAAAATCTATTAGAAACCATAAATTATCCCGAAACTAAGCCGAATTTACGCTAAATTAAAATTAAATATGTAATTCATTATATGCAACATTAAAAGCTCATCAAAACGTGTTAGCGATCATATTAATATACACGTCTATCTAAAAAGCGAATGCTATACATATAATTAAGCTAAAATGGGTCTTTTAACACTGTAAAACTTGCAGATAATCTGAAAAATATGCTGCTAAATATGTATACAAAGGTTTAATACTCATTTTCAACCACTTCTCAAAACTGCATTGATAGTAAACGGGAACCGGAAAAAAAAAAACTGGTCCGAGCGCACTTTACGTTATTATATCAAAATATATCGTAACAAGATGTCCCGGGAGTAAACACCTGAGGTCCATCTATATTCATACTACACCAACTATACCTATGTGCTATTCTTTAACAGAAATCTGCATTAACAGATCGAGACAAACGAAAAGAATAGCACATAGGTATAGTTGGTGTAGTATGAATATAGATGGACTTCAGGTGTTTACTCCCGAGACATCGTACTTTAATTTGCCTGTTTACGATCATCTTGCTATTTATAAGAAGTCTCAGCCCATTTTCCTCAGTAGTGTTTCTTTTACTCCTGTAAAACATTGCAATTTACGTGTTTTAAACTGAGTAATAAACATAGTTTTATTGTGCAGATTACAATGGAATCCGTCAAAGTATTCGTCTGCAATGTGTGCCAGAAAAACTTCTCGATCCAGAGCAACCTTAACCGACACAAAAAGGAGGTTCATAATATCATTAGACCACTACGTCAGGTTACAGCCTCAGCTCCACCGACTGGATTATCAGCACCAGCATCATTTGTGTGCGACATTTGTGATATGGGGTTTGGGCGTCGAGCTAATTTAACCCGGCATCAGCACGCTCTCCACGGAGATACTATTTCTTCTACATCGATGTCAGCCAAACGTGGAGCATCACCACCACGTGCTGCACCTGCCCCAAAACGCCAGCGACAGGACATACGATATTGCAAGGATTGCAATATGGACGTTCCTTCACGCCAGTTCCTGGACATTTACGCAGTGCCGCGCATAAGACCAAATCCGGAGACCCCGAACAAGAAGCGATACAGCTGTTATCGTCTGCCTTCCGCTCCCGGATCGCAACTTACCGCATCAATAATATGTCTGGTTGTAAAGACATTGGAGACTTTTTACTTGAACAAAAGCCGCATTTTGTAAAGTTGATCCAGGACACCTTGGAGGTCCACGACCCTTAAAATTAATGTGGAAGTGTTTGGTATATACACAAAGATGGACTTGGGTGATACCGAAGCAACTAAATCTTTCAATACCAAGAATCAAATTATAACCCGATCGAGCGACTTGAACAAAGTGTATACGGCGTTTTCTCGAAATGCTCGATAAATCCCAAGAATTTGAACATCGCCAGTCCGGTTGGACCTTACAACGTGTCCTGCATTTAGAACTAAACATCAACAAATACCAGCCGCTTAGGGATCCTCTTACATTGACCTTCCATGCTGGATAAAAGCTAAAAAAGCGGTGGTGAATGTTAAAAACCGAGACGCAGCCTGTTTTGCATACTCCATTGTAGCAGCGCTGTATCCTGCTGAGCATCACCCCCAACGTCTTAGCAAGTACCCCATTACTTGAGCTGCTTAAATATGGGTGGTATAAAGTTCCTATAGCCTTTGACAAGATTGCCAAGTTCGAGGCTTTGAACGATCTGAGTATCAATGTATTCGGTGTGGAAGGAAGGTCTATTGTTGGTCCTCTACATTTTACTAAACGCAGGAGAGCCCGGCACGTTAACTTGCTCTACATCCAGGATGAAGAAAAAAGGTCACTTCTGTTGGATCAAGGATTTGGGACGTCTGGTCGGTAAACAGTTATCAAAAGATCGCTTACATAAATGGATCTGCGATGGATGTTTAATCTTTTTTCCGACTGAGACTGCCTTAATTAGGCATACTAAGCAGGACTGTAACCATCTCGTAACCCAAATGCCCACCGTCTTCAACAACGTTTTAGAATTTTCGAGCATCCAAAAACAAATGCAGGCCCCATTCGTTATTTATGCGGACTTTGAGTCGCTCTTACAGCCGTACAGTTTTGCGACGCCCGACCCCTCCACATCATCTACAACACCGCTCCAACTGCATACTCCTTATAGCTGGGCATATTACATCAAATGCTGCTACGATGACTCCCTCAATAAATTTGAGATCTACAGGGGCCCAGACGCAGCACGTAAATTTGTCACCAAACTTAGAGAGGAAGCTAGACGTCTGGGTAAGATATTGACGACGAATGTGCCCATGATTCCTTTGGATGCCCAGAATGAACTTTTGTTTCACACTACCGAAGACTGTGGGATATGCAAGAAACCGCTTGGAACAGACCGTGTGCGGGATCACAACCACATGAATGGTGCGTACCGCTTCCCCTGTACACTCCAAATGTAACATTCTCTATCGGGTTCCGCAGTTTATCCCAGTGGTGTTTCACAACCTTAGTGGATATGATGCTCATTTCATCATAAAAGAACTGGGGTATGATAACGAGAAGATTAACGTTATACCGAACAATAAAGAGCGGTTCATCTCGTTTTCGAAAACTGTACGACTATACGATACAGAAGTGGTCTTAGACGGACAAGAAAAGACTGCCGACAAGTCCTGTGTCCAACTTCGGTTTATCGACTCTCTCCGATTTATGGCGTCCGGGTTGGATACACTGGCGAAGAATTTGACCCAGGACCAGTTTGTAGAGGTCAGACGTCACTTCCCCGAGGACTCCAGGTTACAACTGGTTACCAAGAAAGGTGTGTTTCCATACACTTACATACAAAGTATGGAAGTATTGGACGAAACAGCTCTTCCACCACAGGCTGCCTTCTACAATGATCTCGCCTCTACATCCATTACCACCGACGAATACGACAGGGCTCAGAAGGTATGGAGGGACTGTGGTCTTAAAACGCTCGGAGAATATAGCGACCTCTATTTGAAGACAGATGTACTGTTGTTAGCAGACGTCTTTGAGAACTTTCGCCGGGTGTGCATGTCGACTTATGACCTTGATCCGTGCCAGTATGTGACAGCGCCCTCATTAACCTGGGACGCCATGTTAAAATACACCGGCGTGAAACTGGAGCTCCTCACGGATATTGACATGTACCATTTTATAAAGTCTGGGATCAGAGGAGGTTTGACCCAGTGTAGTGGACGCTACGCTGCTGCCAACAACAAGTACATGGAAGAGTACGATCCTGCGGCTCCGTCTAAGTATTTGGCATACTACGATGCCAATAACTTGTATGGCTGGGCCATGAGCCAGGCTCTCCCTCTTGGAGGATTTCGATGGTTGCCCTCTACCGATATAGCCGAACTACATGCCACCATCTTAAATGTTCCCAAGGACTCTGCGAAAGGATTCTTTCTGGAGGTCGACTTGGAGTACCCTTCACATTTACATGATCTCCACAACGAGCTGCCGTTCTGCCCGGAAATGAAAACGTCGCCTTATATCACATCTAAGGCTCCGAAGCTCCTCGCCACCTTAGAAGACAAACACCGCTACATTATCCACTACAGGAATCTACAGCAGTGTGTGCGGAATGGATTAGTGTTGACCTCCATCCATCGGGTTCTCGAGTTCGACCAGTCTCCATGGTTGAAGCCTTATATCGAGTTGAACACGGACCTTCGCACTCGTGCCACTAACGCTTTTGAGAAGGACTTTTTCAAACTCATGAACAATGCCATCTTTGGTAAAACCATGGAAAATATAGACAAGCGCGTCGACGTGAAGCTTGTGACTCGATGGGAGTGTAACCGGAAGACCTTGTGTGCGAGTACCCTGATTGCCCGCCCGAACTTTAATTGTAATCCGGTACTAGGCGAAAATTTAGCACTCATACAGATGGACCGCGTTAAAGTCACTTATAATAAACCTATATATGCAGGTTTTCGATTTTAGACCTATCAAAACCTTGATTTATGACTTTCACTATGAGAAACTGTTGCCTCTGTATGGGTCTAAGCTTTCGCTTTTGTATACAGATACAGATTCGCTCGTGTATAGTGTCGAAACAGAAGACTTGTACAGTGATATTCATGCCCACCTGGACCTATTCGACACTAGTGACTACCACCCAGACAATAAATATAAGATCCCGCTTGTAAACAAGAAAGTGCCCGGAAAGTTCAAGGATGAGTTTGGTGGTGAGATAGTTTTAGAGTTTGTGGGTACTCGCGCCAAGAGTTACTGTATAGTTACCGAAAGAGACGTAATAAAAAAGATTAAAGGAGTTAAGCGTAGTGTTGTGCAGGGTATAAGTGTTGATAGTTTTAAGGACGTAGCACATAACAGTAACTTCCGAGCCCTCGTGCATTCGATGCGAACTATTAGGAGCAAAAAACACGATTTGTTTACGCTGTTACTCAGCAAGGTTAGTTTATCGGGCGCTGATGATAAGCGTTTCGTCATCCCTAACACGACCTTAACGTATGCATGGGGACATAGTGAAATAGATAATAGATTTTATTTTACTTAGTTTATAAGTTGTATATATTGCTCGGATTTAAGTTGTGCACATTACATGACTGTTTTAGGGTCACAATGTATATACATGTTTAGCCTGAAAACATGTACAATGATAATATTATTGTAAATATAGATATATACAAAGAATTTATTACTATTGTGTATAAATTGTCTAATAAATTTTATTTCCATATATATTGCAGTTTATTTTTATTTCTGTGCTCAATCACCGATCCCAGAGAACGGAAACAATTACCCTTTACAATTTTGATTACCCATACCTATGCCATATAATTTTGAGTGCATATGTTAGCTCGATTTAAAATTTTTTCTAAACCGCAAAATGTCGAATGGGGCACCCGCAAAGCCGATAAACATAATGATGAATTCATACGAGTCATGAGGATCGGTAAAAAATTTTTCTAGACCGCAAAAATGCCAAATGGGGCACCCGCAAAGCCGATAAACATAATTTTATTCATTTCATTTATTAATAAAGTCTCCACAGACATATAAGTCCAATTATGGAGTCAACTTAATTCTAAAATTTAAGAACATACTTATACTAGTCTAATATTAAAAATGATATATGTTAAAAAGTAAAATTAAAATATTAAATTAATAGTGCTAAATAATCCTATGTAATTTCACAATTATATCTGCCTATATATCCGTAATCGTTTAAAATTTTCTGGTCTGCAAAATGCTGAATAGGACACCCGCAAAGCCGATAAACATAATGAAGAATTCGAATGAGTCATGAGAATTGTCATAAGACCCCCTTCCCCCTTCAACACCCTACAACTAGTAGGCAAGCAGAAAGGGGTAGGAGGGGGGGTGGCGATTCAGTGAAAAACGGTGTGCGCCAGAAGTGTCTTGAGGATCGTCAGAATTTACAACGCACACCACCTCAACAACTGCGAACTAGAAGGCAGGGTGGGGGGATCGATCGAGTGAGGATCGAAGTGGCCCAGAAGGAAGGTATATCCACTACTGATACACATCCTTAGTTAAATTTGAACACAAGGATACGAATTTAACTCCAAAGGTCACGTATGTCATGACTTGGCATTAAAAAAGGTTTTAAATTGATCACGTTTTGAATTCAGACGGACAACCTAGTTCAATCCTCGTAATACCTGATACTCCTTTTCGTTTTTTGACATAAATCGCACCCACTAATCAATTTCCTCACAGTTTTCAGCATGTTTAGAAAATAATAATATTCAGGTAGGTACTGGAAGCATTTTCTCGCACCAAAATAACCATGCTTTATTGGTTCTTCTAATGCCAATGTCACCACCATGCTTTTCGGCATACACAGTTTATATTCTGGGTTTGCCACCGAACCTTTCCGAAATAATAATCCCTCATATTAGAAACCAATCGGAAAACCTATCTTTCCACCAGTTCCTTTTCCAACCCGTTCTTAACTGTTTGACACCACTCGTCATTCTCCTGTTCTTGAAAAATATTTTTAAATTGTTTTCCTAATATTTTTGCCCATTCTCTTTTCTTAACTACAAAAATGGGCACTGGCGACCTATCCAATACTTTAACAATGTCTTTCCCACTCTTCTCCCCAACCAGAAAACGTGAAAGAGTATCCGCGACTATATTATCTGTTCCACGGCACCGTTCAATCTCAAAAGAATATTCCTGAATGAATAAAATTCACCTGGTCAACCGAGAACTCAATAATTTACAATCCATCATAAAAGACAGGGATTTGTGGTCCGTAACCAATGTTAATCTCTCCCCAACGCCAAGGTCCTTCACTGTCTCAATGCCACAACTACTGCTAACAAATCCTTTTCAGTTACGGTATACCTCAGCTCTGCCCCCTTTAGCGTTCGGCTAAAGTATGCGATAACTTGAACTTCCTCACTATTCTTATTAATCTGATAAAGATACGCACCTAACCCGTAATGTAAACTATCTGTCCTTATATAAAAACAAAGGGTAGAGTTAGGACGCTTTTGAATCGTAACCTGTAAAAAAGCAGCCTTAAGTTTCTGAAAAGCCTCTTGCTTAATAATTTCCCATTTCCAACGCAAAACCTTCCTAAGTAGACCTAATAATGGTATTGTGAGTTGGGTGAAATTCTTACAAAATCGGCGGTCGTAATTTACCATACCTAAAAATGACGTCGACTCTCATATATTCCGGAGCACCCAAAACTTCTGAATCGCTATCAGCCGCTTTGGATCCATTTCTCGTATTTGCCTTTTGGCTTCCGCTTTATGTACTTGCGTTACTGAGTAGCTCTTTTGAAAAAACGTGGTCTCGTTTTTTAAAAATATCTCGTGCTGATATAACCCCGCTAAACCTGGCCTCTCTGAAAAGATATAGGAATAAGTTAACAGTAACTGGTTCAAACCCATCTTCCCCCCTTCGTCTAACTTATCAGAATCAGCGACAATTTTTTTAATATCGGCATTTTGTTCCCCTACTTCTGAATAGTGACCTTCGATTGCAACAATTTTAACTTTTTCCAACGGTTTCGATCGTATCCCTAGTTCATCTACTTTCTTAGCGGATGCATCCCTGTAATAGCTTTGAAATTTAAAAATCTTTTCAGCTTTATTAAACTTTCCTATAATTTTATCCTGATCAAAATCTAGTGTTATTGCAAATTTAGTTAAAAACTCGCAACCGAAAATCAACTCTCTTACCAAATTTAGCACAACCATACAACCCATCTCCCAATTTACTCCATCAACTGAAAAATTTAGGTAAACCTGTTCCTTATTTCGCCGACCTTTCTTTTCACACGCACCTACCACAGTTACTCCATTTACCGGCAATATTGGTATTTTATCACCTTGTTCCACACTTTTCTTCAACAATTCTGGACTTATACAGCTTATCATGGCTTCGCTATCTACTAAAACCTCCACTTTTACGTTTTTCACCTTAGCTGTAACAATTGGTACAACATCCACCCTTGTCAACGGTTGAGTTTTTTCTAACAGATCTGAATAACTATCATTAAATAACGTACATTGTTGCGCTATTGTAAATACTATTCGACGCTTCTGATCCCGGTCTCGACGCTTTTGATCCCGGTCTCGACGATCCTCTATACCATTTTGACCGTCCGCAAGTTGCAAAGCATTTTCGTCATTTCTAACCCCCCAACCACGGTTATCTCTTGTATGATATGAGCCACTTGGTCTTTCTCGATTCTCATTAAAATTAGTGTCCCAATCGTCGTTTCTACCAACCCTATCAGTGTTAACCTGCTGAACAGCCCCTCGATTTCTCCTATAATCCAGTTGATTAGCTTCAGCATTATCCATTTTTCTTAAATATGCCTCGACCTCAACTATCGTTTTCAGACCCAAGCTAACAACCTCTCGTCTAACGTTACTATCAAAATGACCTACCAACATTTCAAAAATCTCATCCTCACTTAAGGAATAATCCAAATAATTAACCTCGCACATATTCTAATTTTCTTAACGATTCCCTCTGTTTCTGACTGCCCAGTACCTTTCTAAAAATTTCCTCTTAAAAGCTGAAAAATTGTTGTAGGATCCCTGCTTAATTTTACCCTAATGAGCCGCCGAACAACTTAAAGCACTAACGGCTAACGCTAATTTTTTCCCTTCAGGAACTTTCGCGTCCTTGAATATTGACATTAATTTATTTCTAAACATCGCAGGATTCATTCCCCCATCCAGTCTAAATTGAATCGAACTACCCCCCAGTTCCTTCCACATAACTAAATAATGAGGGTTCCCCACATTACTCGATACTACTGGCTTATCCTTTTGTATTCATTTTCGTATATTTTTTCGTTTTAAGAAAAAATTCGCATCCTCCCTACTTGCTAAACACCTTTTAACTTCACTTATATTTTGAACTAATTGCGCTCCATTTTGAAATAAAACGGCAAAATTCTCACTGAACACCCTGCTATTTTCTTGTAAACTACCACTAATTTCTTTCATTAATTTCGTCAAAATCACCAATGAATCATCGCGTTCCTCCTCAGAATCCTCTTTATTTCTTTTATTCATTTTCGTCTTACGCCCCGACATATTAATACAATTTTATTGTCTAATTCAATCGTATGTCCTACTCTACTACATTATAATTTGAATAAGGGCCGTTATACTTGCGGCCACGTCCCCAATGCTCCATCCGGAGGTACTACATTGGTTTTAAACGCAAAAAATAATCGTGCTTCTAATTAATTCTAACTTCATAATTAATCCACCTTAAGTAAAATTCTAAATAAAAACCTAACAAACCTAAAATCTAACAAACCTAACAAACTCTAACAATCTAACAAACCTAAAAATCTGACAAACTGAAACAAAAACTAAAAACAAAAACTATAAACAGGGTTGTAAATAATGGTATCCCTAGCGCTGACTTTGGAGTGTACCCGATCAACAAGACACAAGCAAAAATGAGAGGGGGAGGGATCCGTAATACCGGATAGCAGACGCCGGCTCTGCTTACCAGTGCGACCTGAAGGGTCGTCTTAAAACTATTCAAATCTAGCTAACTAATTTAAATCCATCCCTAGCTTTCCCTATCATTCCCTAACTGATTTATATTATGATTACAATCTTCACTATTCTACTCTTCCTTCCCAAATATATACTGCAACCAAAATGGCGACAGAACGTCAAACAAAACAAATATGCCACAAAATACTACAATACATGCTAATAAATATAAAGTGTAAATATAAAATATAAATAAATATAATTATATAAATATATAAATAAATGTCTAATAAGCGTTAAGCATATAGCAGTGCACAAAATAGCAAAAGCATCGCCCTATTTATCAGGTGCACTTGCACAAGCATTATGTCGGCTAACGCCATTACGCACAAAACGTGCTTGTTAAATTATTTCAAAAACTACTAATTAATGTAAATTAATGCTTGTGCGAGTATAGCCGCCACAATTTAAGTCTTACCTCGATGAAAAATTCTCCAGCATCCGAAGATCTGGTCGTCTGCCTACATCTAACTGTATCTTACTTCTAAGGGGAAGATGGGGTGCACTGCTAAAGTCCTGGTGGGTATGCACTAAATGTTCTGGGGGGGGGGATCACAATCACTATCACTATCACTTTACTTACAAGTTCTGGGGGGATGCGCGGTTTCACTCTATTTTATTATCTTTGTTTATTTTATTGATTTAATTTAATGAGGGTTTCTGATTTATTTGTTATTGTTTATTTGTTATTATTTATTCCCGATTTCCCGATTTTCCGCACATAATTATGAAGATAGGCAGTGACTGTATTAATGGTGTGGAGGTTTCTCGTGCATATTGGACATTTGGGTATAATTATCAAGTTTTTTTTTTTATTATTATTATTTTTATGTCAGGTTTTGGTTATATCTATGCTCGTATCCTTACTCACGCCAAGTCAATCTAAAATTTTCCAATCCTCCCACCAACCCCACCGAATTTTACACGCGGTTGTCATTGTCTAATCTCGCGACCCTTCCCGCGAATTCTTTTAAAGCTGTCCAGAACGCCTTCTGGTTAACAACTTCCCCGACGTCCTCTAGGCTCTTTGGCCATGCCAGACCTAGGATAGCTAGTTTGCTATCAGCCAACCCTCGATTTCCCGCCTCAAGCGGGCAGTCGAAGAGCACGTGCTCTGCGCTTTCCGCGCCCTCACCGCATTCGCAGCGGTCGCTGTTGGTTAGACCGCACCTTTGTAAATACGCCTTCAGGGCGCCGTGCCTTGTTATCAACTGCACCATTTTGTGATCGAGCTTAACCTCGATCCTACCTCTAGCTTCTATGCTCGGTATGAATTTGTGGGTCAACCTACCCGTGGCACCGTTGTTCCACCTCTCTTCCCATTGTCGAATTGATTTTTTGCGCAGCTTTCTTTTAATTAAAGACCTCGGTATCGACGAATGTGATATCCGAAAGTCGCCCGTCGCGGCCTCTTTAGCTAATTCGTCAGCCCTATCATTTCCTACGTTACCATCGTGCGACCTAACCCAATAGAACTTTAAACGTCGAAACTCGAGCGCTGTATGCGCTATTTTCCAGACGTCCGCCTGGAGGTCTGTCGAGGTGTTCATGTTAGTTAATGCCGTCAGCGCTGATTTACTGTCGCCGATTATATAATAATCGTCTCTGCCCGTGTGATTTATTACGTAATCGATAGCTTCTCGTATGGCTACCAATTCGCACTGGAAGATAGTGCTCCAGTTCGCGAGTTTGGTTTGAAACCGGAACACCTCCCTTTCCTGCTTAAACACGACAAACGCCGCGCCTGCTTGCCCGTCATCCATACGTGAACCGTCCGTGTAAATTCTTATACCCGTCGCGTCCCGATCACTTTCGATCAACTCGATTCCTCTAATATTGGACGGGTGCCCCAACTCTGATACCACGATCTTTCTTGCAACGTCCCTATTACCTAGATTAATATCTTCGATAATTTCGCGCCCTATCCCTATATCTATAAGTCTCCTATCTCTAATCTCCCTAACGACATATTCGATAGGGAAAGTCCTACTGATTACCAGGACCGCCTCCGTGGAGGTGGTCCTGTACGCCCTCGCCGCTTTTACCGCGGTTATGCGTTGCACGCTCGTCCCTACTCTACTACAACATAAATCTTTCGCATCAATATAATACCAATTCTATTGCAACTCAAAATTTTAAATATTTCCGCCCCACGTATTTTGGGCGCCAGTAAACACTGCCAATAAACAGGTTCTTTCTCATGAGGGGTTCGGCCAGAGAGGTATTTGAAATATAAACTACAAGAAAAAGGCTTTGATAACTTAACTAACTTTAATAAATTAATTTAATATTCTTTACACACAATGCAGCAGATCCATTTCAGGAAACGCCCGGTAAATTATGACCAATGCTCCAATTAAACTTAATTCTATACCAAATCCCTTTTATATTAAGCGGAAATACTAAAAGTAATTAATCTCCTTAAACATACTGTGTAAACAGAGAAACAACGTCCTGCTAAAACTAAATTACGTGGATAACCTAAGTAATATTACCGACGGCAGGTAACGTAACAAGTTCAATTATTCAAGCTAACCAAATAATGCACGATTCCCTACGACAGCGTTCATAAATCGGAATGCACGGTAAAACCTAATGTTTCTAACGAGGACAACACACCACACTTGCTATTTCGACGACGTAGTATAAAATTTATGGTATGATAACAACAGTGGATTTTATTGCACCCTTTACGATTATCAATTGTAATAATATTACGTTATAATAATTAATAATATGTTGGATGTTCGGATAAATCATCAAACCAATAACACCAAGCTTGCACGTATAATTGTATTAAATCCTACCTTAAAACATCCATTTAAGGGCAGGCACTTAACAGTATTGTACATCGCAGCTGTTAATTTATACGTCTAACTGCAACCAACTCCGAACTACGTCTGCTTCATATGACCCAAGTCTATCACGCACCCTACGTTCGTTCCCCCTTGTTATAATATTCGAATTGCAACGTAAATAAATACTTATCTTAAATTTTATGCTACAAACCCTTAGGCGTAGATTATTATGAAATATAAAACAAATAAAGGGAATTTGTTTAATGATTATTATATCTATCAGCACTACCTGGTACACTCTTCTACATAAGTTTATTAACATCCTTGATAAACTACTATGCATACGAAGTCACGATGTAGTCTTTGATTTTTAACAGATCTGTAGT
This sequence comes from Platerodrilus igneus, assembly GCA_036346225.1. NCBI lineage: Eukaryota > Metazoa > Arthropoda > Insecta > Coleoptera > Lycidae > Platerodrilus > Platerodrilus igneus. The sequence goes on from JARFIW010001200.1 coordinate 1,568,070, forward strand.
ATTGTTTGAACAAATAGAACACACATTGAAGTGCTTATGAAACTACACACTAATTAATTGATCTGGTGTTTGAGCTTTTTATTTTGCACTTCTTTAATAAAAATAAAAGTCGGCCTTATCTTTACAGAAAATAAAATATCTAGGTGCAAGAGGTGAGTTTCAACTTCAATAGCGCCCGATGATCAAAAAGTTGACAAGCAAGTTGTTACGTATAGTTTTAACCCCCCAGAATATCTAACCGATATTTCACAGAAAATTGGGTGAAGTACTCCGCTAAAAATCTCGTTTCAGTAAATTACCGAAAACCTCGATTTTACTAATAAAGTAGGTTGAAGACTAACTTAGTGGGACGGGTGGTGTAAGTGTTTCAGGAGAGTTCCAAAATGCTGTCGGGTATGAAATACGGTCTTGATTAGGAAATACCTTAGACGTCACCTGATCTCGCAGGGTTGCTAGGGAAAAACCCTTAAAATATATTTAAAAATTCATTAAAGACAATATTACTTTAAACATATAACAAACATGAACCCTAAAAACACGTAGACGTATTTAACACTGCCGACTGCAAAAAGGAGCCCTAAAAGCAAATGTCAAATGACCTGAATACTGAATCACGCTTCTTGGTATTCACAAAATAATTTATTACGACATCTCTTTAATTATACTCTTACAATAATGGAAAACATTAAATATACACATGTCTTTAAACAATTATATACGATTTGTATCCAACTTATACACTTATATTTTCATTATAAATAGGTAATACAGTCTTAAGCAAATATTAAAAATCAAATATGTCACAAATCTACTTAACTAGAAGTTTAATCTAAACATAGATGCACTGTCGGTACGTTCCGTCAGTTCATGCATTAAATTATGATTGTTTATTTAGTTCTAAGTTTTCACTCTGCTATAGTTTCAAAAGCTTTTTTTTTATTTTAGTACTTAACGGGCGATTGACGTATCGTCCACTACAACATGGTTACTTCTAACATAAAGGTTGTTGATTTGGGAACCAATGTGCCTCTAAAATTGAAACTGACCCATTTGACAGGGTAATATCCGAACACACTTAGACCTTGTTCGATAACCTTTAGTCAAGGTAATTGACCTACCAAAGCGGCATGTTAACGGTGTGAATGTTATGTGCGAAATAGATTTATCCTTTCTAAATAATTCGAAGCATCCTCGGCAAACCTCGGACGGATGAATTAAGCGTATAAAGTGAACAAAACGCGTGTCGTTTTCTCTTATCTAAACTATATATCTACTTAAATTTACATATTGTGGATCTAACATCAGAAAAATGGACTTTTTGATTATTTGAGTCAGTACAAAACTGTATATGACCTGTTGTTGTGCTCGGACGATGAAATCATCTGGCGCCAGCACAATGCTTTCTTAATCCAAACAATTGAATAACAACTGTACCATTTACAGTAATGACATCATCTCTAACCTTTAAAAACTGACATGGAATTTCACAACTTTTGAATATAGATTATATATGATACAAAATAATTTTACTATGGGTCAAAACTATAGTAACCTAAAAATTATATTTTTTAAAAGGAATAACTTATTCATATTGGCGGATTTTAGTAATCCAAAAACCATTGAAATGAAATATAATTATATGTAATTCGACGGAATGTTACCACGTTTCCTCTAATTAATGAAACTTTTTTTCAAAAAATTTTAAGTGAATTAAAATAAATCGGCGTAGATCGTGAAAAACGGACACCAAGGCATCAACGTAAAAGTATGAAATAAATCTGAAAATTGCGTGTGAGTAAATGAATGTATGTGCGCTTGTGAAGGGATGTCTATGCTAAACTTAGATGACATTTTTAATGCCGTAGATGTAACGGAAGGTAAGAGGTCGTGATGCGTTCTTCTCCCTACCTTTAGTAGCACAGAACACCTACGGTGAGACTAATTTAGCGGGGCAGCTTGTTGCGTTTAATTCTACTCTAATAAATATCTTTATTTAATTTAGATTCCTTTTTAAATATTTTTACGTTTCTGCTTCGATATTTTATGTAACTACCGGTTTAAAAAGGCACCTTTGATTGCGCGTCCTACATAAATAAATCGACTTGTTTCCGTAAAGCTCATCCTCATATCATTAAAATATGTAATTTTCCAACACTTTGTAGAATGTAATTAGTGCATTTAAATTAAGTCAAACTACATCGATTTATTTCTATGGTTTGATAAAAGACTTAAAATATATCTCATTTATCTACAAATTTTATTTTCTAAAAAACATGTAAGTTTCAATAGTGTAATGTTCTACAATTGTATTCGTATTTGCCGGTTTTGGTTATTTATTTTTGCATAACGTCTTTAAAAGTTGACATGTGTTACTCAAACATTTAAATCGATTACCAGTTCATTTCCTTATTTGATTTTCACTCTGATCCTGTTTTCTATGCTGGCATACTGTGCAAGTTATGTATCCCCCAATTGATATATGTATAAATAAATAGAAAGAATTAGGAATTATTAGAAAGTGTTAAGAAAATGTTAAGTGAAGTGCAACAAAGTAATACAAGGACAATTTATAAAGTTTATTAACAGTTCATGAGAACGGATGCAATACTTTGTATCCGGGACAATAATGACACTGCAGATGCAGGTCACAGACTATCAAGATACCGTGATTATTTAAAAATTAGGTTTATAACATTGTATTTATGAATAGTATTAACAAATAAGCAGACTTGAGATCTGCAAGTTCCCACAACCATGTGACGGGGTAGGGACATTATAAAAAGCCCGGGGGCTCCAAGACCCGGCAGTCAGTCAAAGTATTCAGCTTTAACATTGCAGTTGCTTAGGCTACTCAAATCAGAACATTTAATAGTTATTTTCGAAGTTAGAGTAATTTAAATCAAGTTTTGTAAAATTCCATAATTAATCTCTGTTTATAATAAATTTGCTAAGAAGTTTTGGAACTGGTTTTTAAAAAGGCAGCTCCCTAGACCCGAACCTTAACTTGAGTAACGAATTATTACTTTAAGAGCAATACACGCTTCCTTGAATAGGCTAATTCCCTGTGTATTGGTAAGTTCATACGCGTTAATTAATACTAATAAGATTTACGTTTTAGCGTTTCTACGTGGACGATTCGTGTAGAAATCAGTTAGGAAGGTTTAAAAGAGAAGTCACTGGGATAAAACAAAATATAACTGCTTTAGCGGGAGATAGTTCAAGTATTTTTACAAGTAATATGGCTTTAGAACAACAAATGAAATTTTATGGAGATAATCGGGCAAACCCGCAGATTTTTATAAACAATATTAGGACCTTGGTTTGCAATTTATTATAATTATATAAATTATATAACTTATTCAGAGAGATCTAGGGAAGGTAGAGAGCGAAATGTAAACCTAGTAAGATTTGAAAGTAGGAGGGAAGATTTTAATAATCAGAAAGGTATGAATTATAGTCAGAATTTTAAGAATCAATGGGGACAAACAGGTAATTTCTATAGGAGCAGTAGCAGTACGAAGGGTACTACTCCAAGACCGGGAGTTCAAAGGCAAAATAGCTCGCCTGAAATAACCAAGACAGCTACAATTGTGAGTAATACAGGAATAGCAGATAGTCAGGAAGCGACCAGAAGAACGTATGCATAAGTAGTGGAAGGACAACCAGGACCGAGTGGTAAGAAGGCCAGATTTAAAGATTTAGAAAAACCGCTAGAAATTGACGTATGTAATTATGAACATCCGCGAGAATTTATGGATATTGAAGAAGAAATAGAACCAGACGAAGTAGAGATTATTTGTTTTGTCTGTGGTAGAGGTCAAAAGTTTAAATCATTGTGTAAGGTCGTTGCTCAATTCAGGAGCAGATGCGAGTTTAGTATCGGAGGAATTCGTTAGAGAGATCCAAGAAGAAATTCAGGATAGGATTATGCCAATCAGGAGAAGTCATTTAATAGCTCCAAATAAAAAAAGGATTGCTGTGGTAAATAGTGTGGTAGTTTTGAAGGTAGAAATGGGCTCGGTAAGCTATGAGCAGGAATTTATTGTCGTTCCTGGACTTAAATTTAAAAGTATTTTAGGGGTTGATTGCATGATGAAGATAGGTGTAGTAATTGATTTAAAAAAGAGATTAGTAAAGGTTAGGGCCGTGGTATTGCCCTGGAAGGAGAGTTATAATGTCACAAAAGATGACACATGTTTAAACGTAAACGTAATGGAGTTAGATAAAGGGGAGGTTAGTGAAATAAATACTCTTAAATGTTCAGAGGAAAAATTAGAAGAGGTTCAAGCGTTATTAAGGAAACATTTAGAGCTGGTAGGAGTACAGGCGAGAACAGCGTTAGGTTACCAGCATATGTTGGAGATAGATATTCGGAACCAGTTTATGCAAAAATTTATTTGATATCCGCAGCACACAGAGAGCAGGTGAATCAGGAAGTGAGAAAAATGTTAAGTGATGGCACACTTTCAACGAGGTTAGGTGGTAACATAAATTTTGGTAAGTTAGAGTTGAGGAAGTCGTTCTGGTTAAATCAGTTATATACAAATTCTAGGAGGTACATAGGGTTATGTGTAGAGAGAAAATTTGATCATTCGGAAGTGGTACCGTATGGTTTGTCTGAAACAAATATAAGGATGAATAGTTACTTGTATAGTGATAGTGATAGGAGAAAAAGTAGGGATCAAAGTGGCAAGGCATATTAAGAGGTTAACGGTCAGGATTAAGAAAAGGGTTAAGTTCAAGTAGTGAATCAAAACTGTGTAGAATTATGACTACTAAATGTAAATAAAAATGGTGATATAGGTGAAAATGATAGTTGATAGGGATAAATACTAGTAATGTAGGTCTACATATTAGTGATAGGAATAAAAAAATAGGTGCACATACAAATTAGTTAGGATATTTGAATAAAAAGAGAACTAAAAATTTTAGTTACTTTATTCATTCCAAATAGGGGGGTTATTCTATGTAATTTGTAGGTTAAGATTAGTTAGATAGGTCATAGGACAATTTAAAGTAGGCTAGCGTGTGTAAATACTATTTACTAGAAAGTTAAGGAGGTGTTTTAAAAATCTAGTGTAACGATTAATTAGTTTAGAGTGGGAACTTAGAGTTAATTTTACTTCAATTTCAGCTTTGCCGTTACTTATAAGAAATTTTCATAATATATTAGGGAGCAGAAACAATTAATGTTAAGTATTTATCATAAGGGTCAATTCATTAGTGTACAGTGTAAGGATGCATCTTTAAGTATAGTAGAATCAGCGTATAATAGTCAAAAAGCTTTTTCAATTTACTTTAGCGTAAAGTCAATAATTTTAAGGGCATAAATTTAGTGAAGTAGAAACATTAATTTAATATCGTGTAGCGTATGTAAATATTATAGGGGATAATTTAGCATAAGATAGCGTTTAAAACATGAGGTTGGTAGAAAGAGATAGTCTCTGAGTATGAAATGTTTTCGATAAACAAAACTTGACGGTTACAATAGGCACGTTCTGGGTAACGAAAATCAATACTTTTTACGAATGCAAGTGGGCGTTAATGCAGACAGAGATCGATGATAAAAACAAAAATAGATTGTTTTTGGCATACAAAAGAGAGAGATGCAAATGTCAGGTATCGGTTAGACTTGGTAACTAACGAAGGAACAAAGATAGATTCGAGGCTATAAGCAAGAGTTAGTTGGAAGATGTTCGTTAAGATATCGATTTAAATGGAGAGAGAAAATGAGAAAAGTAATTGGACTTCACAAGTGAGAGTGATACGCGCAACAGTTTAACATTAAGAGAGGGTACACATATGAGTGGGATTTGTAAACAAAGCTTGAGAGAAAAACTGTTCGTATGTGGGATAGAAGGAGATGTGGCTAAGTTCGTCTTACATGTGGGGCGTGAATCTAATAAGGATTGATGTCAGTTGAAGCTAGTTTCGGGCAAACGGAACGGCCGTTGGACGGTTAGAAGTTACTTTCTCGGTAATTTGTTGTGTTCGAGCGTTAACTTCTGGGATTTTAAAAGACCATTAATGTTTCTTAACTAAATTACAAAGAATTATACAAGACTGACTTGGGGTTTGTGGAACTTTGTTTTGGTTGAGATTTTAGGTTTTGAGAAGGGTGGCAACGGTTAGGAGGTAACCGAGAAAGCTTGTTTATGTGGGGTGAAATTGTGAACAAATTAAACAACAGGGAGGGGCGTGTAATTTTGATCTATATAAACACCTAGAAAGTGTTAAGAGGCTCTCTTCCTTTCTTCGCTTGTGATCGACTTTAATTTAAGTAGTAGTCAATATTATTCAGTGTTTTTTAAGAAATTGTTATTTATAATTGCACACGCAAGTTGGTGTGCTGTAGTACTCGTCGTTTAGAAAACCTTGAAGTACGTTTAGAAATAAAAGCGAACCTTATCAAAGTCATATAAGTACTGACTACAGTTTTCTTTGGTTATTGGGGTTTGCAACGCGTCCTGAGATGGATTAGCGACTGCTAATGCATCGAGTAGTGTTAGCTGATGGTGTATGGAATAGTAAAGTTTGGGAAGTTTGGAAACATTATTGATGGTTAGTTGGAGAGATTTGGATAGCTGCGTGCTGACAGGAATGGCGGGACTCAACCTGTGAGCAGTTCCATAACTTATAGTCATTGTCGAGGGCAACATTATCAATGGTTGGATTGCAGACACATGCGGTGTGATGTTTTCCAGGTAATTTTTATAAGAACATTGTTTTTGAATTTATTTGATGTATTTGGACATTTCGTGCTTTTGGAGTGCATTTTTATGAATTTTACGGACTTAAGAATTTATTGAACTTTATAATTAAATGAAACTATGCTTATGTAGAGATAGATATTTAAAATAATTGTATAAAGGTTGTTTATGTGCAAAGTAAAGGGGACTTTTTGTGGTTGCTGTGCTATAATTTTGCACACATGTTTAAAAGGGTTTTACTGTGAGCTTATATTAAGACAGATGTTAAAGTCAGATATGAGGTTAGTCCACTTACTTTAAATAGGATGTTTGTATAATGAGAAAATTTTGATCTAACAACATTTTTGATATTTAATTGTTTCCTAATCGAGGATATGTAATTTTATGTATGTGAACTGTTATAATTGAAAAGATTTTGAAAGTAGTATTTTTTTGTGTAAATAGAATGTGATCAATTTTTGTAGTTGCGTTTTTTTTTTTGGATAGGATTGTAGAGAGTATTTTTCAAATTGCAGCAATGTTGCAGTTAGGTGAAGCTTTACTTTCAGCATCCTAGGTAAATTTGCAAGTTTTATAGTGTACCCGAAAGGCAGCCGAGGTAAGCTTCAGAAAAATATTGTCGACTCAACGGTGGGGCTCGAGTCAACAGACCCTAGTTTGCAGGAGAAAACCTCCTAATATTATGGCTTACCAACCGTGGGGCTTTGAACAAAAGGCGAGACTGCATAACATTATGACACTCAATTCGTGGGGCGCAATTCAGCATGCGGAACTGCATAACAATAAATATAGATTTAATATAAGGCTTCGCGTTGGAGCGCCGCTGGAAGAGTGATGTGAAAAGGTCTCGGTTTGAGGCGTTACTAAAACGGTGATATGAAAATGGCCGCACGTTGAGGCTTCACTGAGAGAGTACTGTGACAACGCCACGTTGAAAGCGCCACTAAAAGGGTGCTGTGATACAGATACAGCAATTTGTATAACTTGAAATTGTTCACTTATCTTGCTTTCTAGCTTTGCCTGGCTAGCTCAACAGAATTGATGGAGTTTTCAAAATGAAATCAAACACAGCAATATCACAAAGCATTTATGCAGTATGAATATTTTTTCTCATTTAAATTCATATATAACTTTTACAACATCGTTTCTTTCAAACATAAAATAATTTCTAAGAAGAATTTTAAGAAGAATTTATTATAAAAAAAACATTTCTTACCTTATTTTAAATCTACAGAACTAAATTCCCTTTTTTTATGAAATTTTACCTGGCTTTGTTTATTCCCACGCTTGTAAGGTTTGTTTGAAAAAAAATTTTTGACAGATAATCTATTAAAAAGGTCAGAGTATTTCGAACTCTGAACACAAACTTTCCTGGCAAAAGATCTTTACAAAAAATATTATATGATTAACACTTATTATCCTACCTTAAATTAAATACAAACACTCCAATATCAGTTAAAAATAAATCTAAAAGTAATACTTGCAGAATCCACAAAAACGCTCCTTGTAATTAAATATCTTCTAATTTTAAATTGACGTCAAATCAGTTTACAAGAATTCCATATTTAAAATCCTCATTTCAAACAGCAGTTACCAAAGTACATTATGTTTAAATCTTCCTTCCAATTATTTAATAAAATTTTTAAATAGCGTTATATGGAAGAATTTCTCACATCTTGATTGTAATTAATAAATTCCACCTTTTATGTAATTTGTGTTTAAAACATCAATTCTATATTCATTATAACAGCGTCATTTATTAAATTACAGTATGTTTACTGCATACTTCTAATATCATCTTCGCAAAGCAACAGCTCGCGACCTAAATCAAAATAACATTTCGCGATCGAATTTAAGAATCAAATGAATCTTTTGATTAATAAACGCTTACTTATATATACAAATTATCTATTTTCTTAGACCTAGTAAAATGTGTATAGAACATTATGATGCAAGGTTTCGCCAAAAACTCATTAGCGTCTAAAATTGCGGCGTTTATTACTTCGTAATCTTGTTCCACTTATTCCTGATGCGTGTTCATTGTCCTTGTTTAACACATATACGACTATTGTGGCGTATGGTTTCTCTCGAACAGTAAATGCGCAGGTCATAAATATTTCTTATCAATTTCTATTACATTTTCTGGGTTTTTAGTGTTTCCGCCGGTTCTTGGAATAGATGTTTTATTTATTAATTAGTTTGTTTACCTAGTTCTAAATGCGTATGACTAATATTCTAAGAAATACTTTATTTAAAATAAATTTCTGTAATCTGGAGGGTAATTAATTTAAATTCTAATTGTTTTTTCATGCAAAAGGAGTTGCATTTTATAGAAAAAAATTGATTTTAACATCAAAACGTGTTTTTAATACACCTATTACGGTTAGAATTGGCTTTTCAAATACACGAAATTACTTATTTTTATCGAAATGCGTAAAGCTAGAACTATTCCATGCTATTTACAGCAAGGAAAAAGCACTTTTATCAGAAATGTATTGATAATCAATAAAAGAAAATAAATGGCTTTGTATTTATCTTAAAATGATTGATTTGCGTTCGCATTGAGTTTTACGGTATCTTACAATTAATTATTCTTACATATACAACTTACGTTACTTGATATTTATTTGCAATACGTTTATATCATAGAAGGTGATTATTTATACACGGGCAACTGCATTTTTCGTTTGTACATCAATGAATAAAAAAACGCTTGTATTATACATGGCGTAACCATGAATTTCGGAAATTTTGGTTTTTCTGGATTCTATTATATTTTAGTGGAATTTATTTATAGAATTTGGGTTTCAATGATCTGTTGTGCCCTTTATCACGTCAATATAAGTATTGATGTGATAACAAGGTCATAAGAGATTATTGAGCACCACATTCTGTAAGTAAAGCGAACCAAAATTAAAGAAAATCATTAATTTTTTAATACTTAAGTTTCTCCACCCTGTATTATATACTAGCAGTAAGATAGGTTTATGAATATAGCATTTCTTAGCACTTAAGTGAAACCTGTGTTTGTAACTAAAACAAGTTCTAAATAATTACGCAATTACCGTTAATACTAAATCATCCCTTGATTGAAACACCCATGGTTTCCCATTAAAAGGGTCATTTAGAAACACGCTATTAATCCATTTTATGCAGATTAAAGTAAAATGAGTTTTAAAATACGTCCTCTTGAAGAAGTATCAAATACCCTTTTAAAGAAGACAATACTTTATAACCGGCTCTTAAAAGTGCTATCATTAAAAGTATTTTGATGCAAAAATTGAACTCAAATAACCCAAATCTTAATATATTTTTTCATTTTTGGTGTGTCTTTGAAAAAAGCTACTTTAATTAATAAAATTTTTTTTAGATATTTCTGGGTCAATTTTGTAGCATAAGACCCGATTGCAAATGAACTTATACATCATATGCAAATGACATCTAATTATCTTGTACTATAAAACAACATCAATGGAAAAAGCCCAATTATTGAATTTCAAAGTTTTACGACCATAATTTAGATAAGACGACACGTGCAAAGACCAGATAAACAACAAACAATTACAACTCATAATTTTTCATTCATTCTACCAATTAAAAAACTATATTTACGATAAGACATTTACTACCTCTTAAATCATAATATATTGCGATAAAACACTTACGACCATAAATTAGATAAGATAACCGCAATAACAACCGAGCCTGTCATTCATTCCTGCAATTACACCAATTAAGAAACTATTTTTAAGTTCTCGTAAATTAAAAGTTACAGCTATAAACATAAAATGAACAGAATTTGGTAGAAGTTACATCATGCAATAAGTCAGACTAACGGGAAATGCGAGGAAGCCTCTAGATGTTTGTGACGTACTGAATAGTTCATTATATGAAATCCGGTAATCAATTAAGATTCATTCATTCAAAATGGCTCATTTATAATAGTCGATCTATTTATAAAATACTTTTCGTTGATAAATATTAATTGTAAAAGTTGTAGCTTAAATTGCATGCAATATCGCGCTCGACGTTTAAATATTGATTAAAATAATATCCTTTTTAAAACTTCAGGAGTAAAATACAACTTATAGAAGTAAATTCTATTAATATGTGAACGACTTAAATAGGAAGCAAAATTAAGGGGTTAATTAACGTATTAATGGAGACATAAACGGAGGAATTGAAAACTGATTTTCCTATGTAATTATTATGCTACAAATAGAGAGAGAAATTCTGCCAACGATTTCAGCTGAAGAATTAGGAATCCTGTATAATTTGCTGGTTAAAAACGCAAGTACATCTTTGTTTAGCTCTTTTGAAGGTCATTTGTGCCATATAGTTTTTGTTAAGTAGGTTATATTTGTATACGATTTTGGCGTATAGATGTTATTAGTGAATACATAATTACATGATATTCTTGAGATCAAATCTCGAGTTAATCTGATCTATACAAAGATTTTTTTAAGAGTCACTGATCAGTCACGTTTAGACTCGTTAATTGAAGAGTATACAAATAGTCCATACCCCTTTAGAAAAGAATATTTTATGATTTTTATAAAAAAAACTTTGTAATTAATGAATATAAAGTAGGACTGGGCAAATTCTATATTAAGGTTTAGTAGTTATAAAATTTTGTGTTTAGGCTTAAATTGTAAATTGCATTTGTACGTATAATGCTTGTGTGTAAGTAATTTTATGGATAATATGTGTTGAAGAAAGATGTTATTGAATGCAGCGATTATAATAATTTGAAAGATTGATTATACCTGATTGTGATGTTGAAATTTTTTTGTTTCATTCCGTCTGAGCAAGGTAATGCCGGCATTCTCAGGTAAGAAGAATCCACATCATTTACGCCACAATCTACAGCACCAGAACTGTTAAGTCATTTTAATGTTCTAGTAACTGAGTTAGTTTAGGAAGCGGATTCTTGAATTTAGGTTTAAGATTCTGCGACCTATGATACAGGTTCAAATCCTACCCGGGACCTTATATTTTCCATTTTGCAATTACTAGCTTTATTTGAAATGATCATTTGAGATTTGCATAAAAGTCTAAGTTATTATTTCATCTTATTAGCTAATACGATAGTATTGATCAACTGGCCTTGTGCAATTATCTAATACGTATATTTAATAGTTGGAATTAGCCGTAATTTTGAGCGTTCCTTCCTGTCTATATCTGACATAAGTCACAAAAACTTGACACTGTCAGATGTGATTGACAAAAATGCCAAACGTAATTGAAAGTTGGATTGATATATGGTTGTGTGTATGATTTAACTTTGAATGATTGTCCAATATTGTCACCCGACTCAGTAGCGTAATTGGAAAACGCATGGGTTGCAAAAGCCTAAGAGACAGATTCAAATCCTGTCCGGGACCTTATATTTTCTATCTTTCAACTACTAGCTCAATTTGAAATGTTCATATGTGCGTTAAAAGGCTAAGTTATTATTTTATCTTATTAACTAGTACTTTAGTATTAATCAATTTGCCTTGTGTAATTATCCAATATGTATCTATATACATACATACATACATACACATATACTTTTAAAAATGTCTAAGCTCGTTTCCTAGGGTTTCCTATAATAAATATACCTATGATCGTTTAAAACCCTTTCTAAATTTATTTGGATAAGAGTTTGAGTAAAACTGCTTACAAGCAAATGACTCCTAAGGCTATGAAAGAAGATACTTTAGTACGAAGTATGTATCCCTAACCGCATCGACGAACGTGCAAAGGTAAAACTTTCCTGAGGGCTTCATTCCTGACGAGCTATATACTTACAAATTTGCAACTTTCAAATAATTTAATATTAAGTTTTACAGACACTGCGGAGGTAGCCACAAAACTTCAAGAATTTTGTTATTTTCTTATTCAGCAAACTGTATGTACTTGCCTTTCTTACATTGAAATAGTTTGAGAAATGTTTCTAAAAGCTGTAAAACCTGTATATTTTAGTTTGCTCGTTCTTATAGTGTTTAATGTACAGTTCAGCATTTTCTTCGACCATCTAGAGATTATATTTTTAAACTTTTATTCTTATTTTTTAAACTTAGGTAAAAATTTCTTACTTTTAGTAGCTAATATTCTGATTGACGTAGTGAACAAGTATCAGAATTATTTAATGAATATTGTAAATTATTAATTACCACACGAGTGCCGTAGCTATGAAAAATATTTGATGGAAAAAGAAAATTATCCTTGATTAACTATTAATAGTCAAAATATAGGTCGTTCATTGTATACAAATATGAAAATCTAACGTACATATAAAGAACATTTAAGTTATGCATTCCTGGTAAGTGTTTATGGCAAAATATTAAAAAGTAAAGCAATTCTTAAGACACAAGTGTGTAGATGAAAAATGCAAATTATACAAGAACCAAAAATTTAAAAGAATTATTGTTCAAACACCATTGGCATAAAGGGCATGAAACCATGGCAAATATTAGAAAAAAGAAAGATAAGTTTTTGGGATTTCAAAGAAAGTCTTATATCATCAAATACATCAGCTAAATGTCTGCAGAATAAACCATTTAGATTATGCATGTGCTAACATTTTAAATTATATATTTTTTTAAATGAAGTTTAAGAAGTGTAGTAAACTAATAAACACTAAAGTAAATTGTCATACTGTATGATGAGTCTACTTCAGTTAGTCAAAAAAGTGCATTAGTTATTTCCTTGAGAGCAGCCGATTCTGTCGATTCAGAATACCTTATGATTTTTCCTTTGCTTAGCGAATTATCTCAAGTTATTTCATTGGGTCAATCATAGTATTTTAAAAGAAATGAACAGACACTAGTTTCCCAAAGGTTATTTATAAGAAAATGTAATTAGTCCTGTGTGTGATGAAGTCTGGAAAAGCTACTGTTTTAAAGAAAAGTTTTCAACGTAGAAGTGCGCAGGTCAAGGATTTAAGTTGATAGTGGAAAATACGATAAAGGACATGAGTGGCTAGAAATATCTTAAAACGCATTTTTGGCAAACCAGCAGAAACTGAAAAGAAAGTAAAGGACCCGCACGAATCACGATAACGTATAAAAAAATAAAAGAAACTTAAAGGTGCCGTGCTAACTATAAAAGCGGACTGTGGGGTGGTTCACATAGATACAGAAAGGACATCGCCATCGAATTTTTATTGACAATAAACACAAAAAATAGTATTTTAAAAAAATTACATTTTGCGGACAACTTTAATAATTGATGAACGAAGTGCGTATTTCGTATTGCAACGTGTAAAATGGAGCGGTAGTAAACAAAAAAGGCAATGCTTATGATTTCTTTTAAACAAAGATTTTTAGTTAAACACGGTACATTTCGAGCAATTTATAATAAGCAATTTAAAGTAACAAGAAACATTAGTGAAGCTAGTTTCGAAGCGGATTTTCGTATACTTGCTCCGCTCGTCGGAGTAGTGTGATTTGAGTTTCTTTGTGGTGCATGGGTAACTCATCAACGTCAAACGCTGATAAGTAACAATTCCTTGGTATAAAAAACCAAATATTATACCTCCATGTACCGAGATACTTATCTTGCACCTAAATCAGTTGAATTGAACCACCAAAACAACTTGATATAGCCCATTGACAAATCGTCACCACGGTAATCAGTTTTGTCAATGCTGCAACCATAAACACGCAAAAGAGCTAAAACAAAATTCTTTTTAGCCATTAATAATTATGTAAGAAACCTACCAATGCACAGAAGATATAAGCCTAACCAAGGAAGCGTGCATCGCTCTTAAATTAACAGCATCAGAAAGGCAGACAATATATCTTAAGACCAAATGCAGAATAGAAGTGAATTTAGTTTAGGAAACGATATGATAATTGATTAAAATGTTAGAATACCACTTCTAGGAACCGGCAAATTCAAATTCATTCGCCTTTGCTAATCACACAAGGTGAACATTTATTCTACACAAACTTGTAGTACTACTTTTAATAAAGTAAGCATATCCTTTCAGAAAGCAAAGTTTGTTGATAACCGAATACATATGCGCTGTAATATCGAACAATAGAGATATATTGAGGTACTTTGACTTAACTAAATATACTAAGAACATCCTTTAGGGTTTTGAAAATGCACTTGTTTCAATTACATTAGAAAAAGTTTTATGGGAACAAATTGAGTTATTAAATTATGTACGTGATCAGGGACGTCTGCTATAACATGTGGTTTTACAAAATATCGAAGTGAAAATTTGGGAATATTTGAAACAGTCATAAATCGAACGAAAACATTTGGAAATACAAAATTGAACGTAACAAATTCCTCCTCAGCAAAGTTAAAAGGTCTGGTAAGCAACAGAAGCAACGAATCAACCAAAATAACAACAAAACAATCATAAGGATATTTCTTTCAGAAACCAAAGAAAGAAGAAAAAAATTTAACCGATTTAAACAACCACTATATACTAATAGAATGAATGAGAAAAAAAATACTTCAGAAATCTCAAGAAAACTCAAAAAACAAAAGAAATTTTTCCGGCTCAAGAAACCGCTATATACTAATAGGATGAACAAAAAAGAAAATACTTGAGAAAACTCATGGAAACTAAAAAACAAAAGGAATTTTTCTCTGCTCGAAGAACCACTTACTAATAGAATGAACAAGAAAAGCTTCTTTAGAAAACCCAAAAAAGAAATATTGAACCAGACTAGAGAATCGTGATTGGTGATGACCGCAAAATGATTACCTTCAACGTAAGGTCGAAACTTTTTGATGGCCCAAAGAACGGCTAAACATCCCTTTTCGGTTACACTATAGTGACGTTAGGCTTTTTTCAGAGAGCAGCTAAGTTAACTGCTTACTTTTTTCTGGGTCCCATCCTCTTGAGTTAAAACGGTGTCGAGTACAAAATTAGAAGCGTCGTTTTGAATAGTGAAAGGTAACGAAAAACTGGGACAGCTCAGAATTGGAGCAGAAACTAAGTGTTCCTTAAGTTTTTCGAAGGAATTTTGACATTTGGAAAACCAGTTGAATTTTACATGCTTCCTAGTAAGCGTAGCAATCAAAGTAGTGACCAAAGAAAAGTTAGGTATAAAGCGACGGTGCCAACTAGCCATTTCGACGATGCGTCGGACCTTAGTGAACTTGCCAATTCACAACTTATCCCAGGTTATTAGTTTAAAACGACAAAATTGCATTTCTTTATACTAAGAGTAAAACCAGTAGAATTTAAGCGAAAAAGTAATTTCTGTAGTACTTTTAAGTGGTTTTCGAAAGTAGGTGAAACAAGTATAACATCATCAAGATATGCAATGCAATACAGTTCAAGGTTGACTCCCAACACACGATCGATAAGACGCTGAAACGTAGCAGGAGCGCCATGAAGTCCAAAAGGCATTCTAGTAAACTGAAACAAACCTCAACCTGGTGAAAGCGGTAACGGGTTTCAAATCAGCAGAAAGAAGGATTTGCCAGTAGGCAGAACGAATGTTTAAGCTATTAAGAAATTTGGAATCACGTAGACGGTGTAAACTCGTGGAAATATAAGGGAGAGGATGAGCATTTTTTTTAGTCACGCTACTGGCCTTCCGAAAATCAATGCAGAAGCGATAAGTACCATCTTTTTGGCACCATAACAATAGGGCATGGCGACGGACTATTAGATGGTTCCAATACATTATTTTTTAACATCTCATACAGCTCTGTGTTTGCATAACTCCATAACACCGCAGAAAGCAGCTAATATCGTTGTTTGATCGGTTCGGCAGTAGTTTTAATCTGATGTTTAACTAAAACTCGTAAAACCTAAGGGAGTAATTTCATTGAAAGGAAAAGTTTGATTAAAAAATTTTGATAATTCCGATCGCTGAGTAGCGTTAAGCCCGTTAAAAGTATTAATAGAGTCAATAGATAGATCGCCAGTGGCACCAAAAACCATTGTCCAGTACACAAATCAAGAACCAAATATCACTGTCTGTGCGACAGAAGGGACAATTAAAGCATTCACTAAAATGTTTTGATTCTACCGAGATGGGTACTCTATGAGATTCCAAGATTTCACAAGATTCACCGTTGGCCACTATACAGCTGTTGGTTTAATATAAATTAAGAGGTAAAGAAAGAATAGAGAGAATTTTCCATCCAGACCCACCAATAATTGCGCGGGAAGCACAAGAATCTAACAATCCTTTTAATTTAATTCTAAAAACACTAGTAAGATACGACCTTTCATCGTCTCGAGCATTGTCCAAGATAAAATGTAGAAACTACTAACATCGATCGTCCAACATTAGTGGGCCGCTATCCGCAACATTCATCGTCATCGAATCGAATAAGGTCAACTTAGGAGCCAATTAGTCGTGACCTTCCTTTAATGACTCACCCTGTAGTTTAAGGACTTCTTGCAATCCGGATAGTGTGGCAGGTGACATAAGGTTTACCGCAATTATAGCAATGTACATGTTGGAGTGGGGACAGACAGGAGACTTGACTACAATTCCAGCACTTTATGTTCGAAGTTAAAGTTCAACAAGTAGCCTTCAAAATTTTAGTAATAGGGGTTTTAGGATTAAGTGAAAGGCGAGTAGCAAATGGTCCGCGAAGCGAGTTTGATAGAGGTAGGATTAGTAAAAGTAACAGTAAGATTAGTAATCGTAGCCGAAGGCGGTGGTCAGAATATGTCTACGGAATATTTACTAAATTCAAATCTTTTTCCCAGAGATAGTAATTGTGCTATATAAGTAATTTCTACTAGTGCTAAAGAAGATTGATAATACGGGGCTAGATTGCGTCGCAGTCTCCAATTGTTGCGGTTCCGATGAGAAAACCGACAGTCGTAAGAATAAACTTTGCATTGTCGCTACGTATAAGCCAATGGTCTCAGTGGGACCCATAGTTCGAGACTTTATTTTATCCAGTAGGCGTTTATTATAATCAACAGGTATACATTCGGCCTTTAATAAAACGACAACCTCTTTCCAACTTTGATGCGCTCGAAAGATTAGTAGAGTTTTCCCTTTAAGTAGTTCAGAAGTAAAATTGTTGAGTACAAATACTACGAAAAATGTTGAGATCATTTATACGTATCAAAAATTTAGGTAAAAATTGTTCACCAGAGAATAATACATTTAATTTAGTAATCGGGTACCATTTAGTAGAAGTCATAGGATTGGTAACAACGGAAGTATCCAATTTTAGAAAGGTGACACACTTGAATTTTTTACGGTTATCTCAACATCTGAACGGATGGTTTGTAGATCAAACAGTATTTTATATCTTATGAGGGCTTCTTCATCAGATTTAGATGCTGTCAATTTACAATATCACTGACTATGTACCCATAAGAATCGTGAACGTGCAAACGTATTATCAGTAATATTCCCAGCAAATTCGTCCTTCTAGCTTAATATCAGGGTCGAATACGCGAAAAGATAGTTCATGCTGCAGTTCCTGATTTAGCAATATATTTATATCCAATCCCCATGAAACCATCGTGAAAAAAAACAAAAAGGAAAAATATAAAAAAATTAACCCACCAGGAATTGCAGAATAAATTATAATACACCTAAAGTATATTTATAAACAAAACTATTAAATTCAGTAAAAACATAACAAAGGATTAGGTCTCGAAAGCGTATTAAAATTAATAACAGAAAGTAAATAGTAGTAGGGCGCCAGCGGTTTCAACTGTAATTAGGGTTACCAGCGAAAACGCAAGTCTGATAACCCACTGGAAAATAATAAAAAAAACATTCCTAACAAAATGCTACACTGAAAATAAATGGGAATCTAGAACGGGTTTTGCGTGGAAAAGTATAGGGACAAAACGTTGAGCACAGAAATAAATCGAGACGAAAAGTTAGGTAAGAAAATCGGACGAAAAGTTAAGTACGAAAATCGGTCCTACGAGGTTAAACAGTTAAACGCACTGGCCAGGCAGAAACCAAAAACAAAGTAAAGTAGAAACCCGCACAAAATAGAATAACGTATAAAAAGATAAAAAAAAAACTTAGAGGTACTGTGGTAACTAAAAAAGCGAAAAGTGTAGTGGTTCACATAGACAAAGGAAGGACATCCCCATCTAATTTTTATTGACAAGAAACACAAAAGGTTTCTATTTAAAAAAAGGATTATATTTTACGGACAATTTTAATAATTGATGTACGAGGTGCGCGTATGAATTGTAACATGTAAAATGGATCGGTAATGATCAAAAAATATAATGCTCATGATTTCCTTTAAATAAACGTTTTCAGTAAAACACAGTTCATTTATAGTCATTTTTTAATAAGCAATTTAAAGTAACATGTTACATGCCAACCGGTACGTATCACGTTAGATTTAATTTGTAAATAAATTGCCGGGTATTTTTGAATGAATACGTCAATTTCCGTCGTCCCTGACAGCCGTGTCTGCGCAAAAGGATGCGGAGTGCGCGCTTGGTGTTAAAAGACGCCATTAAGTTACGAGCCCTTGACGATGCAACAACTAACTTGGTGTGGTGTGTTTTTTCTTTTTAGGATGTAGGTTCCTTCTATTTTTATCTTTGTTGTACTTGGTACCTTAATTTCTGTCGTTTCCTTACGAGTGCAGTAAAAGGAAGAACGGATGGTAATTTGAACTAACATGGGTAACTGAACCCAACCTGCGTTTCACCGTTGTGCCCTGAGATTAAGTTTGGAAATGCCACCACGTAACTAATTTGTTTTGATTTAAATTGTGCTTGCAAATTGACTTAAGAAGCGGTTATATTACCCTAAAAACGTGGTCGGTATCAGTTACAATATGGTGAATAAATTTGCCGTGTAATTATGCGTTAAATTATGATAATGACGTGAGTTAAGGTTTGGGCCTTGGAAGCTGCGTTTTAAAAAACGTTTACAAAACTTAAATAATTTATTTTTAATTGATACAGAAATTAATGTGAAAGTTTGACAAATTGATCTTAACTTTAAACCAAAAAAATTAATTAATTGAACTAATGTGGTGAGTCGCTTAAGCAAACTGCAATGTTAAAGTTAAATACTTTGACTGACTGCCGGGTCCTTGAGCTCCCGTGCTTTTTATAATGTCCTACCCCCTCACATGGCTGTGGGAATTTGCAGATCTCATATCTGCTTTACTCTTAATTCTACACTTTGTTACATTGTTTCAATCTTATTTCTAGGTAATTGCGATATTTTAACCGTCTGTGACCTGCCACCTGCAGTATCACTATCGTCTCGAATACAAGGTTGCATATCCGTTCTCATGAACTGTTAATAACCTGTCTGGTTTATCCGTGTAATACATTGTTGCAATTGACTTATGATTTATTTAACGATTTCTAATAATTCCTATTAGATTCTATTATTTAATATATAGGTAAATTGGGGGATAAATAACTCCTCCCGACATACATGAAAAATTAAGGTTTTGCTTAATTTTTAAATTCATAAAATTCATTATTTTGTTACTTAAAATTCATTGCTTCTAAGGGTACACTTATTGTTTTCTTATTTCTCTTTGTTTCCTTAAATCTAAAACTGTTTTCTTTATTCTTATATCTAATATACATTTTGTAAAATACATATATAATTAGAAAAATTATTAGAATGCTTAACACAATTGTCCAAACGCTTAATTGTCATTGTGTAACTTGGGTACTTTGAGTTCACTTAAATGTTCTTTGTAACTTTCCATTAGTTTTATGGCGTGGTTGAGGTCGTCTAAGTCTAGATGCTCTAGCGTCATGAGTTTCTTGACTATTTCTTCGTCTTCTAGTTGTTCCATCTTGAACTGCAGTTCGGGTAGGTTTGCAAGTTTCTTTGTTGCTATGGGGTCTTGATAAACTTTGATTACTTCGTCTTTGTATTTTACATAACAGTCTTTTTTAAGGGTGATTAATTTGCTTCCGGTTAATGCTAGGTTGTCCAAATTTTCGTCTAAATCCATTTTGTTAAAATTTAAATCTTCTTTGTTAATTGGGTATGTTAATGATAGTTCTACGCGATAGTCATTTGAATTTAACATCGTTGTAGTGGCATAATTATCTTTTATTTGTACTAAGGCGGTTGGGGTCTCTACTCCTTGTTGAAATGTTATACGATTTATTATTCCTACTTTGTTGTATTTTACTGGGATTTTTATTTTTCTTTCCGTTCGGGGTTCTATTGTGTATTTCTGTTCGATTTGAGTGTTTTCAAATTTAATGGGGATCTTTCCGTATTTCGATCTTAATAAACGGTTTTTTATGTCAATGTTAGCTCCTAATTTTCTTAGAAGGTCCATTCTGATTAGTCCGTTATGTTTGTCGTTAAATTCAAAAATACAAAATATATGCTTCATTTTTACATTGAATGTTCTCGGTAAGGATATATTAGCTACGAATTGGTGTAATGTTGTTTGATGGGCTGTTTTAATTTTAAATGGTTCTCTTTCTACGTAATTTAAATAATGTTTCTTTACGGTTCTGGGGCTAATTAATGTCTTTGAAGATCCGGTATCGATTAATAGTTTAAATTCGGAATGGGGTATTTCTATGTATGGTAGTACTAGGTAATTTATGTTATTTAAATTTATTAAGTTTGGTCGTTTATGGATGGGTCTATCTGAAAATTTGAGCACGAGTTTTCTTCGTCGTCTTCTTTGTAAGTTTCGTATGGTTCGTCGCGTTCATAAGTTTCTACATGGTTTGATTCATCGTTTGTACTGGGCTGAATGTAATTATTCTGGTCATTGTCAAATTATTCTACTTGGTGAAATAGGCAACGGGCAAAGTTTACAATTGCTCGTTTAAAGGAACTGTTTTTTGTTTTGACAGTGGCAACTTTAACAACGCCATCTCGGCCGGGATGAACTTCCTGGATCATACCTAAGGGCCATCGCAGCGGAGGAGTATCGTCTTGATTAATAAGAACTATAGTCCCTACCTTGATGGGATTACTAGAAGTGCACCACTTTTGACGACTTTGTAGCGTATGCAAGTAGTCTGTCTTCCATTTTTTCCAATAAAATCTTACTAATATATCTAATAATTTTTTGCGATTGACCAAGTTAATATTTTCACTTGGTAAATCAAAGGCGGGTAAACATTGTAAGGGCGTAGACATTAAAAAATGAGCAGGTGTGAGAACCTCAGGGTGATGGTCTGATGATAATAAACAAAGAGGTCTGGAATTTAACAGACATTCTATTTGAGTAAGGACAGTCAGTAACTCTTCATATGATAATAGTTGACTTCCAATTACTCGAAATAAATGCGTCTTGCAACTCTTTATATTTGACTCCCACATACCTCCAAAATGAGGGGCTCGTGGAGAAATCATTTTCCACTCAATACGGTGAATTGCAAGTTCATTTTTTAAAGCGGTTTGATAATTTGCGGATACCAAAAACGTATATAATTCCTCTAATTGTGTCTTGTCACCATTAAAATTTGTCCCGTTGTCCGAATATAAACAAGCAACAGGACCGCGGCGTGATATAAATCTTTTCAAGGCGGCCAGAAAACAATCAGAAGACAAGTCGGAGACTATAATTCTATGTGTATCGCCTTAGTGGTCAGACACACAAAAAGACAAATGTAGGCCTTCTGTGATCGAAAACCTCGCCGTCGCGTTAGCGTAATTTTAATTGGACCTGCATAATCGACGCCAGTATGTACAAATGCCTTTGTTTCTTGTACTCGACATAAAGGCAGGTCAGCCATTTTTGGTACGGGATGAACAGGCGATAAACGAAAACAGGAGTTACATTGGTATACTCGTTTTCTAACAATACTTCTAGCGGAAAGTATCCAAAAACGTTGTCGTAAAATGGACATCAACAAATTTGGACCCGTATGACAATTTACTTTATGATAATAATCGATAATGAGATTAACGATATGATCATTTTTTGGCAATAAAGCGGGATGCTTAGTTTCAAAAGGGAGATCGGAATTAGATAATCGTCCTTGTATTCGCAAAATCTTGTCTTCGTCCAAAAACGGGCAAAGATTCTTAAACTTTTTGGAGCATAATTTAGAGTTACTTAGCTTGCTAATATCATCACAAAAATGCTCAAGTTGAATTGACTGAATAACATATTTTTCAGCAATAATTAGGACTGATGCTTTTATTTCGTTACAAAGTGGAAGTTTTTTAATAAAGCGGAGTACATACACTACTACCCTAAGTAGTTTGACCCATGAGGAACAGCGTTGAGCCAAAATATATAATACTGGTTGTTCACATTGAACAAAGGCGATCAAAGTATTTGATTTACGTTCAGGCAAATTATCAGTGTTATTAGAACTAAATGGCTTAATTGGCCATTCTGATATAGGAAAATGCAACCACTGTGGGCCATGCCACCATAGTTTGTTAATTATTAATTGAGAGGGCAACATGCATTGCGACAAACTGTCGCTAGGATTTTCTTTTCCAGAAATATGATAAAAATGACGAGGATGTAATTTTCCATGACATTGTGCTATGCGGTTACTTACAAATATTGACCATTTATGCGGTGAAGAATGGATCCACGATAATGCTATAGTGGAGTCCGAAAATGCGTAGATACCTGTAATAGGTATTTGATCAATATAAGTATCATAAACTCTTTTAATAAGATTAGACATTAAAACAATTGCGCACAATTCTAGCCGGCCTAAAGTAATTATTTTAACCGGTGATACCTTTGATTTTGAACAAAGCAATCGAACTTTAATATTTCCGAGAGAATCCGTAGTATGCATGTAAATAACACAACCATAAGCGTTTAAACTAGCGTCAGAGAATGCTACGAGATTCACAACAGAATTTTTTAGAACACGAACATGGCGTGGAATATTTAATTGTGAAAGTAAATGAAATGGAAATAAGCGAAAATTCAACAGAAGCAAAAACAAATCCGCCTGCAAATTAGGCCCACTATAAAGGATATCATTTAATGAATAGCCAGTATGAGTTTGACTACTGGCGTCAAGAACTACACGTACTTTTGTAGTAGACTTGTCCGGGCGCATAACAGGATGATGTGGTATATAATAACCATCGTGTGTATCATTAGAAGTTTGTACTTCTGATACATAGCCCTTAGTTAGATATTCACTAATTATCTGATTATAATTTTCAAACAAGACTGGTTTTTGTTTGAGCTTACGTTCTAAAGATAAAAAGCGATGATATGCGACAGTATAGGAACTGCCTAAAGCGGAGGGATCTTTACAAAATGGAAGGGCAACAGAATAGCGGCCCGTCGAGTCTCTTTCGACCGATGAAGTGTATAGATTTTCACATAGCGTTTCCTCAGGACTAAGGAAACGTTTAACGTAAACTTCCTCTAATTCCCGAAATTTATGCAAAGAAGGTTCAATATTATTTAAAGTTAATGCGGTAAAAGAAGCGTAAGAATGGTCGGCATTGACACTGCGAGAGGGAATATCTCCCATGAAAACATAACCAAATACGGTTTGTACAGCGGGCGGTGTAGCGGGACCACAATCAATGCGGTTACCTAAGTAGATATATGGAAATAATTGTGCCCCAATTACTAGCTCTATGCCTCCAGGAATATTCCATGAAAGGTCTGCAAGCGGAACATTGTTAAGAAATTGCATATTACAGTTACCAATAAAATATGCTGGCAATTTATCTGTAATAGTGTCAACTACTAGTACTTGCATATAATATTTGTGATTATACACACGTGATTCAATATTAAGATATGCGTAGCCTCGTATTGGTCTTTGAGTTGAACCAATACCTTTTATGAATGAATTGTTAAGGGGTTCTATAGACAAGTTGAGTAATTTACACCCCTCTACAGTTATTAAATTGTTTTGTGAACCGTTATCCAGCAAACAACGAATAATTTTGCGTTTGCCGTCAGAACCAGTTGCATAGATTTGTGCGGTGGCTAATAATATTATAGGATTAGACCTTGATTCAGAATTAAATGCTACGGTAATAGCAGGTTCTACCTGAGAACTTGTACCGGGTGAGATAGCGGAATTTGAAATATTATTATTATTCTTGGCAAGAGAACTTACGGGCGTCCCTTGTGATAAATCACGAGTATTAGAATGGACATTTTTGTCCGATTTCTTCTTAAAACAAAGTAAACTTTTGACAATAATTACAAAAATGCCTTGAATTACAGGAAAAAAAAGTGTGAGTTACGCTTAAACAATTAACGCATCCATTTTTTGATTTAATAATTTCAAATCTGTCTTGCGGTGAATTCATATTTTTAAACTGCGGACATTGGTATATTTTAAAATGATTATCTTTTTTACACAATATGCACAAAGGGGAACTGGAAACAAATGCTTTAGTCTTAAATGCGGGCGGTTGCGGTTTATGATTATAGTTATATGACTTCGTATTATCATTTGAACGTTCTAAAATTTTAACTTGATCTTGAATAAAACTTATCAGCGTTTTATAAGAGGGAATTTCCGTATTTCGAACGGACAATTCAAACGCTTATGCGGTTTCTGCATCTAGTTTCTTTAAACCCCAATGCAAAAATATAAAATCTTGCAGGTCGGTAATTCCCACCTGTAACAGCGCTGCAATAGACGCAGAATATTTTTCAATAAATGTATTTAAATTGTTAGCGGATCGTGGACAATTTTTTAATTCAAAAATATTATTTAAATAGTGTGCACCTAGCGTACGTTTATCCTGGTACTTTTTTACCAAGCTATCCCACAATATACTGTAAGTTTCAGCACAGGGAACTATACCTGCAGTTATCTGCATGGCGTTATCTTTTAATTTACCCATAAGGTATTGTACATTCTGACCATCAGTAAGTTGAGGGTTTAGGTGAATATTAGTCTTAAAAGAGAATAAAAGGGAATCGAAATTTTAGGGGTAGCACTAGTAGCCCCTTGATGCGGTGGTTTAAATTGAATTATATTATTACGCGCGCGTTTGATTCTACTATACATTTCCTCAAATGCATTTAAACTTTCATAATCAGGTTGAAATTCCGGTTTCAATAATAATTGGTATTCATTTATCTTATCCACAATAGATTTAAACCTTGACCTTAATTCATCTATCGTTTCGCTATCTGCCATAAAATTTTCATTTGCTCGCGACTCAAATAAAGAAATATTTTTTGAACAAACATATAATGCTGTAAGCCGCTGAAATATACTCTCCTTCTTCTTGTGTAACATTTTTATCTTATCTTCCATTTTTAATAATATAGGAAAAGAGAATTCAAAATTTAACTGCAAGCACTAGTAAACTAATTTTTCTTTTTTGCTGGGATATTCGAGCTCTAAGGACCAATTTAATGGAAGGACGTAACTTCCTCCACGTAATTAATTAAGTATGCGGGTGGATTAAACAATTTAGTGTAACGAAATTATCAGGATACAATATTGCGGGACTAAATTGGGAAGCGATAAAGCGGTTGTAATCTGGTGTGTTGTACAAGTTACAGTATAAATGTTTAATGTTAATTAAGTGCACAAATTCATATAAACAAAAGTCAAAAACTCACCAGAATTTCTTGGCTTTCGGTGCTATAGGTGATTTCGGCACGCACAATCCACGGTTAACACACAGTTGCGGTTTATATTATGTTTTTAAGCGGTAAAACAAAAGTTTAGGCACTTCTTGAGTACTCTGCGGTCACACACAAACCACGTCTTCTATAATAATGCACTCTTGCGGACCAGGTGTTCGTTCCAAGATAAATTTGGTTTTATATATCGCGCACTATCAGTGTTTATTCGAATACACAACGATACTTTTGGCGCGAACTAAGGCACTTATAAATTAACTAAAAGTCGCCGAACCAGTAGTTATAAAGTTTGCGATACGCGTTTTTATATGGGTTAATTATAGCTTTTTATGATGAACGTTTACTTTTATTCGGTATTTGTACTAGAATAAATAGCTTTTATAAACGTCGTGTGTGATGAATGATGTTTTATTCGCTGATAATTTCCGGTCTTATTTTATATGAGGATTGCGTTGTAAATTTGCACGCTGGTTATTTAATTAACAATGGTTCAATGGTTTAAGTTAATAATAAATTTGCAGAGTGCGTTGCTGTAATTTTTAAAGGTATGATAGAAGGTCATGTTTTAATAATCTTTTCTGTAATTGATTTGTTTGTAAGAAATGCATTTAGCTTTTGGTATTAAATAGTGGAGTTACTTTGCTTTCTGTTTTTAGTTTGCTGGATTAGACCGTTGCGTTTTCGTATTAATTCTACACTTTGTTAATTTGTTTCAATCTTATTTCTAGGTAATTCCAATATCTTATCCGTCTGTGACCTGCCAGCTGCAGTATCACTATCGTCTCGGATACAAAGTTGCATATTTGTTCTCATGAACTGTTAATAACCTGTCTGGTTTATCCGTGTAATACATTGTTGCAATTGACTAATGATTTATTTAACAATTTCTAAAATTCTTATTAGATTCTATTATTTAATGTATAGGTAAATTGGGGATACATAACTCGTGTAGTTATCACGAGTATAATAATTGCGCAATAGTATAACAAATGCCCGAAAGTGTAACAATTGCGCCTAACGTGACCAAGAAACACTATTGAAGCTAGTTTTGAAGTAGATTTTTGTATACTTGCTCCGCCCGTCGGAGTAATGTGATTTGAGTTTCTTTGTGGTGCATGGGTTACGCGTCAACGTCGAACGCTGATAAGCAATAATCTTTTGATATAAAAAAACAAAGTAACATACTACCAAGTGCCGAGATACTTATTTTGCACTTAAATTCGTTGAAGTAAACCAGCGAAACATCTTGATTAGCCCACTGAGGAATCGTCACCATAGAAACCAGTATCGTCAATGCTGCAACCATAACTACGCAAAAGAGCTAAAACGAAATTCCTTTTAGCATTAATAACTATGTAAAAAAACCTACTAAGGTACAGAACGTATAAGCTTATCCAAGGAAGCGTGAATCGCTCTTAAATTAACAGCATCAGAAAGTCAGACAATATATCTTAGGACGAAATGCAAAATAGAAGTGAACATAGTTTAGGAAACGATATGATAATCGATTAAAATATTAGGATACCACCTGCCAAGAAACATTTCGAAGATATTTGTAATGCATATATAGATAAAGAAACCGGCAAATTCGAATTCAATCGTCTTGGCTAATCACACTTGTACAAAATTTCTTCTATACAAACTTGTGGTACAACTTTTAATAAAGCGAGCATATCCTTTCAGAAAGCAAAGATTGTTGATAAGCGAATACATTTGTGCTTTTATATCAAACAATAGAGATAGATTGAGGTACTTTGACTTAAACTAAATATACTGATAACATTCTGCAGGGTGTTGAACAAGCACTTATTTCAATTGTATTAGAATATGTTTTATGGGAACAAATCGAGTTATTAAATTATAATACGTGATCAGGCGTGTCTCCCATAACAGATAAACAGGGAGTTATACAAAATATCGAAGTGGAAGTGTGGGAATATTTGAAACAGTCGTAAATCGAACGAAAATATTTAAAAATATATAATTCAACGTAACAAGCTATACACGTTTGTTCCTTTGTCGCCAAAAATCCCTACAAAAGTAGAAATGTGACTTTTAACAAATGTTAATGTACTTGAAATGTGCCCGACTTTTCCTCATTTACAAACTGTTGAGGAATTTTAAACGGTTACTCTTTTTTAAAACATACGGTGTAATAGTAAAAAAGGATTACAGTTATGGACGTTTTAAAATACAATAACCGAAGTAAATTTTAATGCTGATTTGGGCTAATACACAACTCTTTGAACGAATTATTAGATATCTTTTGCGTTTTCGAAATAGAACATACTACTTATATTTGATGATAATATTATTAATAAAAAAATTCGAACAACTGAATCCTATAAAAGCTCACACGAATTATATTCAGCAGAAACAAAACTCAGTGGATGTCTTAGCTTTTAGAGAAATGTCTCATTGTAATTGAAACAAAAATCCTAAATCAAGCTTTGGCAAATCGGTGGTAGTTTGCGTTTAATTTAAAAAGCAGGAGCTCTTGCTATTATTTGTTCGCGTGTTTCTAGTACTTTAGTTGATTGAAGAGAAAAATTCTAAGACATATAAACTGTTAGTTAGATTCCTTGAAGCTTTCTATTTAAAAGAATGACTATTTTCACGTTAATGCACGTTTTGGATTGTACTGGTTGCATAGCCTGATAACATCAAAATACTGAACGATATCATACAGGGTATTTTTGTCTTTAATCGTACTTCTTTAGATTGTGATACGGAAAAATATGCCCCAAGCTAAAGCACATACGGTATTAGAAAGGTTAATTGTAACCAAACTTACTGTTTTTAAAAAAAATTATTGTCCTTGACAAGTATTTATCAAATAATAGAACGTTGAACTTTTTTTAGACGTAAATTATAAAAATGTAGTCATCTGTAATTCAGTATTTAACATTTTATACCCTCATTAGTTAATTGTAATTTTGTATCAATATTTCCCACATTTGGCACTTAACTTTTCTTAGATTTAAAACCAAATTGATTATCAAATAAAGATAATGTAATTGAAACTAGTATTTTCTAGAGATTTACATTTTATGGTATTAGTACTTAGCAGTTGCATATAAAACGTTGCAGTTTGTCTTTATTTAGTTAGAACCACCAACTTAAACTGAATAATATAACCCAATGTCAGAATTCAAAAACAAAACTAAAGATGTATGTGCAAAACCATTTAAGAGATTAATAAATGCATTAATTGTTTTATATTAAATCACTTGTATTAACATCTGTTGTAAGATTTCCCAAATCGATATTTAACTTAACGGTTTTTGTATTTAAAGGAATTGTCATCTTAGAAACAATGTAAGAAAGATATTTCAGTAGCTTATACTTTAATACGCAATATTTTAGAAAGTATTTCTACTATACCGAATATTCACTTTAGAACTAGTTAAATATGCACAAATGTGTAGGAATAACACGTGTATTTATATAGATCGCTAGTGGTGTCAACTTTACAACCTAAAGATTGCATTTCTTAACCGCGTAATCCAGTGGTGTTGTGCTAATTTTTTTTTTACCGGAACACGTATATATAATTATATAGACAGGGCCGATCCTGGGTAGGCGGCCGCTCTGTGCGGTCTCACGTTCCAAATTTAACGACGGGGGGGTTCCATGATAATCCTGGCGGCGACGTTTTTTTTATTTAGGTCTCATGTCCCAAATTTGACGACGGGGGGAGGGACATTTCCCCCAATTTTCGCCCGTCGCCAGGATCGACCCTGTATATAGCATAAAAAGGAAAGGAAACGAAAATCATTACGATACCCATTTTGTATATATATATATATATATATATATATATATATATATATATATATATATATATATATATATATAAGAAAAAGTAGGTTTAAGGATGCCCTCGTGGCTGAATTTGAGTCACTTGCCAATAATTCCTTTTTACTTTATATATATATATATATATATATATATGTTTATTACAATAATAGCAACGTTTAATAAAAATTAGTTGACAAATTATAAAATACGCATATTAGATACTCAAACAATATTGCATAAATATTTTTAACAATACATGAAAACACTAATAGTTTTTATAAAATATTCCAAATAGGATTATGTTCAGGATCTTGTGGTTGAATTTTCCTTGTTTTGTTGTCATCCGCTGAACGATGAGACCTTAACCAAGTTTTTACATAATCATCTGGTTTAAATAATTGTTGTGGTGGGCCATTCATTTTTATAAATAAAAGATTTGCTAGATTTTCAATTAATATTCTATTTTTTTGTTCATTTAAAATAATATTCATATTATTGAATCCGCGCTCACACTCTGCCGAACTGCAAGGTACAATATTTATGTATCAAATTAAGATTTCTACATCTTCAGGAATTACTTTGCCTCCAGTATCAATATAATTTCTAAACGCATTGATACATCGCATCGGTGATGTTAAATTAAATCTGGTGCATAATGACTGGATTTCATTTTCTCCATAGCCAATTTCAATAACTGCTGGCCACTCCGTTGGATCTAGTACTCGAAATTCACTTATCAAATCATTTTCTGTATGTAGTCTTCTAGTCATATTATTAATGAGACTTACAAGGAATTGATTTCTGTTAATAATAGTAATTTTTTTATTATCTGTTAAAGTTAATGTTCCTAATTTCATCACTTGAACAGCCTCTGATGCTTCTATGAGTTTGTTTCCTTTTTTAACGTCTTTTAGTGATTCCAAATAGCGAATAGTTCGACGGATTAGTTTGTCCGCATATACTATCGTTACACTTCTGTTCTGTAACGCTTCAGACAAGATGGAAAGTTCATACAAAACGTCATACATTATTGCCAAGTTAATTATAAACTGTTTAGACATGATATATTTTTTAACCAATGTATACACTCTGATCAGTTTTTGAACGAGTTTCATCAGTTGCGGCTTGATGAAAATGTTCAGCAAGAGATTTTAAATTTTGCCAAACTGCATTAGCAGTTCTGAATGAACTAGCTATCCACCTTATTCCTAAAACACGTTCTATTTTTTTAATTTCTTCTCCCAAATTTTCCGAGCATGATTCTAGTTCGCGTTGATTTTTAGGAGATTGATGATAAATGGTATATAATTTATCCATAAATATGTAAAAGTGGTTAATACCATTTACTTCCGCGACAGCATCGTTAACAGAGAGCTCCAGACGATGATTTAAACAGTGCCACGTAATTATTTTTGGAAATTTATTCAATAATTTTGTAGCCACTCCTGACCTTTTTCCTAACATTACACTTGCTTCGTCACTGGTAAATGCAATTAAATTTTGTTTCAAATAATTCTCGTCGAAGCCATATTTTTCCAAATTAATTAAAAGGTATTCTGTAATGGTGGATGCTGTTTCATCGGACAATTCTATTAAATAAAAAAAAAGGAATCGTATTTCGCTGATTTTATTTATTTCGAATATTAAAAATATAATTAGAGTAGATTTTTTACTTAATGTTGTAGATTCATCAATGAGAATCGAAATCTTTCCATTTGTTTTAATAATTTCTGAACAAATTCTTAATTTCATATTTTTGGATATGTGATTAATTATATTTGTGCAGGTATATCTGGACCGTAAACCAGGTGCCAAAATTGTTCCATTTAGTTCTTGCAATTGCAATAAATTATAATAATCCGAATATGGTCGGTCGTGTTTGGCTAAATAATAAGCAGTTCTAAATACTAAAGACGTGGTCTTAATAGACGCCTTATTTAAATTGTTTATTACATTTTCTATTGGCTGATGCTGTTCGCTGTTTAAAATTTTTTCTGAATTAATGTGGGCTGTTGTTTTCACGTGTTCAAATTTTTTTTTTTTAATGACGTTAACTGCGATTTTTTATCTTTACCGTAGTAAGAAACGGATGTGGAACTCTATTCCTTTGAAATACTTACACCACGGGTTTTAGATACCCTTAAGTGCTGTATTTTGTTACGAAAAGAGCAACCTAACCTTCCGGATTCGGAACGTAACCAAGGAAACTGTCTTTTCTTTTCTAATCACATTTCCGCACTCCAAATATTAGGCCACGAGTCTTCGTCAGAATCGTTATCATTATAAGTACTTTTTAACGTTGACGTTGATGCTATGGCTGCAAGTTCAACAGATTCCAGTTGACCAGCGTTGAAGTTGGTGTTGGGTACTTGCTCAATGTTGCATTTTCCTGGGTCATTGACTTATCTTCGCTGCTAGTTTTTAGTTTCTTTTTAAAAAAATCGGTGATGCTATTGTTTTGTCTTTTTTCACTTATGTTGAAATTACTAATAAAATAAATACTATTATTTAATAGGAAAAAAAACGAACATTTTTTTATTAATAATGAAAATGAAATATACTTACACTTTAAGTTTATTAGATTAAAGATTATAGAAAAATGCAACTACTACATACATATATGCAGCGCGCACGTAATCTTGTAGCGAGAGGTTCTTAGAAATATGCGAAATTGACACTAACACTTTTTAATCGACACTTTGACTTAGGTAGCATTGGTAGCGTGCATAGAATATTTTGCTAACAGTAGTACTTATTAATCTTATTATTACATTGTATGTAATAAAGGTTTTAATGCATACAATAGTTTTGTGTGGCACTTATTCACTAACTATAACTTCCACTTTCTATAAATCTGCTGTCGCAAAGATGGTTTGACAATTGACACTGATTAAAAAAATGGTTTTAAATACTCAAATTCTTACACTAAGGGTGGGGGATGCACAAACTACAAAGATGGGAATTTCCCAGCAATGCACATTTCAGATGAAAATCGGTACGTTTGTCGGCATTTTTCTTAGCATCACTGTAATAAACTAATAAAGTTTAAAACATCTACCAATACTAGAAACCAACATCTGGAAATTCTAGTTTACAACAAATGTATAATAGAAATTCTTAGCATTAGCCGCAGGTAGACCCATTTGGGTATGGCAATAAACTATGCCAGGAATGAGTAACGTACGGTCCGTGGGCCGCTTGCATTAAAATTTATGTATAAAATCTTTACTTTTTTAAAATTTTATATTTTTTTCTTCTAATATTTATTATAAATAAAGTTTAATTCCGGTTGATCCGGTTCAAAAACCGGTTCACGTATTTGTTTTGGGTTCAGACCTTTGTTTATAAAAATTCGTAAAAAATTAGAAAAAAAAATCAGCAATTTTTTTAAATTTTTTTTTCAATACGTCAGCTAATTTTCGTTATCAGAAATCATCTTTAGTTCCGGAACGCGTTCCTGTCCAAAAAGGAAGTACCGGAACGACGTTCCGGAGCGTTCCGGCTTGACAACACCATTGGCGTAATCCTATTCAATAGAGGTGGTTATGACCTGCGGGAAAATACGACTATTAATTAGAACACAAAGGTACAAATAAAAATGACTATAAATTCAAAGATATAGAATACAGTCACGATAGCGCATTACTTAAAACCAACAATAAGTAGTAGGATTGCGTTTATTAGTTTCAGTTAGTTAAATGAGCTTTTAGCACGAAAGCATCCTGTAAAATTTAGAAACTTTGGTAGTTTACATTTAATAACATTGCTATTGCATTGCAAAATTCAAAAAGATGACAGAATTAAATTAGTAAAATACCCAGCATATTAAATACAAATAGTAATAGTGTCGAAACTTTACACACCTTTTTAATAAATTCAGAGAAATTACAGATAGACACTAGAAAAATAACGGACATATTAAAGTTATTTGTACAAATACGAGTTCAGAGACCTTCAACCATAGGAGATAGACCCCAACAACTATATATTCATAAAATACAGTCATAAATTTATGCGTTGCAATTGACAGATGACGTAGCTTTCGCATTAAATGTAAAAGCATGTGAATAAAATGACGGTTTACACAAACAGAACGACATTGACCTCAAATTAGGGTAGTTTAAAGACACAATCCGTGAGAACAGAAAATAGCTTGCTGTGACTCTGAACCGAAATACTTATGAAAACCCAAGGATAGAAAAAGAGGGAGGATATCACTATTAGCTAGCAGTCAGCAAATTTCCGAATGTATCGCGGAGCGTAATGATTTTGGAAAGCAGGTATACGAAGTTAAACGTGACGGTATTCAAACCCCAAGGCTGTTACGGAAGGAATAGACTTTTAAACACGAATAATGCGAATATGATTATTAGTATCTTTTTTGTAGTTTTTTACTGTAATTATAATGTTTTACAATATAGCTTAGGGATACACAAAGTAGTTTTTTTTCTTTATTTATTTTAAATTAGGGGATGAGAAAGGTACGGTTGAGGCTTCACCAACCTCTAACAGCAGAAGAAATAGCTCAAATGGTTACCAGAAACACCCACCTTCTGGGTAGACTTTCTCTGTATTGATTCTTTTCAGGCGAGTTGGCGCTCAAAAACTTTACATAAACAATGGCAGTTTAAAGGCGTTTGAAAGTAAACGAAAAAGTATTCAGTAGAAGCATCAGAATTTGTATACCATTAAAGGTAGTATATCATAGAACCTACCCGCACAACAGAAAACTAGGCGGTGTACTAATTTACTATGATAGCACTCTGTCCCCTATAGGGTAGAATTAATACAGAAACTTAACATCAATTTAACCTGTAACAACTAATGCAGGTAAAGAGCATAACATAACAACCAGTATTATTCTAATCTAAAATGAATTAGAAACTTTCAAAACTGAAGTAAACTCAATGCTTATAGACATTTGGACACTTGATCATTAACGGAAATAATACCATTCCGACTTCACAGTGGTTTATAATAAATTTAATTTAACGATAATACTGTTGCAATAAAGGTATATTAATTTTATTTCCTTCTTTACAGGGTCTGCTTCTGGGAAAGGTCGACGCATATTTCAGCGCCTTTAGGCGTTGCAACTACCCACGAGTAAGTGCTACAGGTGCAATAGAAATTATCGAAGAATGCGGACGATACTCAAGGTGAGGCTCTAAAAAAGCTATATCAATAACATACCAGTGTAAATTTATCATATACACGTATGTTATTAATATCTTTAAGGTTATAAGTAAGAGTAGTTTGAATAACGTGTGCTCCGCTCTTTTAAATGCATATGATTAAAAATAATTCGTGTTCTCATTTTAGAGAATGCCACTCTTAATAACTCTTCATTATTATCGTTTTTTTAGTTTTTAGTTTGAATACAAACACGTTGATTTTAAAATGAAGAGAAGTTTGAAAACAATAATGCACTAATTCTACATTCCACCCTTCAAACCTCAACTAACCACACTTTGTAGCGTGGATATAACGTTTGAAAGAGAAAAATTAACCCTATCCAACGAGCATAAAATTGTTTGACTAGGCATATCCGTTAAGGAGCTAAAATTATGAAGTAATAAAATTTTATTCTATAAATTGTAGAAGTTTGATTTAAAATTCATATCAGGTGTTCAAAATGGGATTATTTGTTAGCTAAACATTAATGTAATCTATTTTGTTTCTCAGTATGGACCTCCTAGAATGTGTCTTGACAGATCTACCTATACGCTACCATTATATTACACAGTGGAATATTTGTAGGCTAGATTTCAAAATCTGATCGGTTATTCAATGAAACCCTTTTTACCTATTCGTTTATCAGAACCTTTTTTGTTTAGGCAATATCAGACACCTAATGCATAATGAAAAGTCCCATCTTGCAGAAAATGGAAAGTTTATTCGTCCAGCACCGTTTTACTTTCCTAGTTAACCTAATTTTCCAACGAATGAGTAATATGGATCAAATGTTTTGCAATAAATCAGATACCATTGTTATAAACAAAAATCGGCCCGATTATTTCATTACCAAGAATAACAACAATAACTCGGTATTTCAGAATATTGAGTATTATCTTTAATAAAATTGTGTAGATTGTTATTGTCGTAGTATTCACAATAATATCTGTTGATAAACTCATTCAAATAAAACGTGGCTTCATCGCTAAAGAAAATATGCCTCATAATATTCCGGTCGTGTTAAATTCTCCGGGATATTACCTTGAAAAATTCAATTTTCTGGCATTATGATATTTGCTAAGTTGTTGATGAATTTGCGTTTTATATGGAAAAAACTTATTCGCCTTTAGAATTTTATGTATGCTCTACAAGCAGTGGCGGTTACCCAATAAGTGCTGTAGAGTTGCAGATCCACCAACCAACTATCTGCTAGAAACAAAACCAAACGTGAAACACATTCAGTAATGAGAAAGAAATAGATAACCACTAACCAGTCACTAAAAGTATTATGAATTGTATGGTATGTTCAGAACTGTTGGTCAATAATACAGTAAATATGCAACTCAAAACAACAAGTAAAACGCATAAAATTATTGGCTAACCACGTTGTTCGGCAGATTTTATTTACGACTTGGGCGGTTGTCGAAGTATTTGCACAAATACGTGCGTAGTAAAAAATTACTGTAATTAAGATATCATAGGGCTGCATAATATTGCTAGCCAATTTATTCAAATTTGTGTGCCGTCAGTAGGTAGGATTCAGGGCGTTTAAGACCTCCACAACCATCCTCCACCACTTTTCTGTCCTCCATCATCCTCTTACCTTTTCCGCTTTACATCACCCCCCAACCTCCTTCATCCTCCAACCTCCTATGTCCTCCATTATCCTCCAACCTATTCCGTCCTCCATTATCCTTCAACCTCCTTCAGCCTTCTTCTTCCACCATCTCTTCCGTCCTCCATCATACTCTTACCTTTTCCGTCTTCTATCACCCTTCATCCGACTCCATTCTCCACCATCATCGAACTCCTTCCGTCTTCCATCATCTTCCAACCTCCTTCGTTCTTCAGACCTCAATCTTCTTCCACTTCAACCTTCTTCCACTTCAACCTTCCTCCACCTCAACTTTCCTTCTTTCTCCTTCTTTAATCGTCTTTTATCTCAGTTGTCCTCCACCTCAATCATCCTCCACACCCTTTTAATCTTCATACTGGTAATAAATAGACCTTGCTATGCTTTCAACTACCCTTGTTTCAACTATCTTTCGAAGTTACGTTTAAGTAAACATAACCTTCCATCACACTTTAACAGACTTTACGATCCAACTATTGCATTCTTTTCTTGTCGTCTTGGTACAATTTGTAGACTCATTCTCTCAATCTTAACATTAGCGAGGACTACCATTTTTAACTTAAGAATTAAAACAACAAAATGTAAAAAATTTATTAATAATATTTTTGCTGGTGTTGACGTTACAAATAAGTAATTCAAACTTTATCAAGAAATATAATTTTATTAAATATATGCATGTATTCTTAACTAACATCTACTATGGTAGCCGGAATCGGGTGAATCGGAATAGCCAGATCTTTAACATTTGTGTGAGCGATCATCCCACACTCACATCTTCTAAGTAGTGGATGAAGTGGTATTTAATCAATTCATAGAACAAAACAAATTGAAGGGGTGTTGTTAGCCTACAAACACTTTTTACAGTAAATAAAATTTTTTTGCTGTTGTCCAGTGAACACCAAGTGCAGGTAACACATGTTTACCTGGGTAAAAAGTGTATAAGGATTGGGGGTAGGAAAAGGGTGTTACGTTTATTTTCGTAAATAATTGATTAGTTTATATACAATAATTTCTAACTTAAATTCCTTTGGTGTTAAACACGAAAATTAATTCCGTAAATTAAAATAACCCTTTCGCTTGTTTAAAATTGTATTGTAATTAATAATAAACCTCCTATATATTTTACTTGATAAATCTTTCTGCTCATTAGAAAAATAAATATCCTTTCTAAGAATTTCTTACCGTGGAATTTACGCCATAATTAGATAGGCGTCTTTCCAAGTATTCAATAATTAAGACTGGTGTGTTTTCCCTTTTTAAAGAATTCGGCGAAATTGTTTCAATAAATTAGGGTTTTCCTGTTTTATTTCCCTGAGCTTTGGTGTTTTAACTAAACAAATTTACTATTCACTTTCTGTTCGAATAGCAACAAGAAAACATCCGTTCTGCTTTGCTTCATTCCGTTTTTTTTCGTTATGCGAATTTCTGGCACGCATTATCTAGCGTGCTTCCTGCGGGAGACACATTAATCCCTTGAGCTGTCGTTTATTCTAGTAATGGGAGGCCAAACGCGTTCTTCCTGGGCGTAGGCCTACCTACTCGCTGACGTAGACCAGCGACTGACTCAACCCCGACGTCAGTAACTCGAGGGTGAGTTTTTTTCTTTGTATTCGCTTCTTACTTTAGAACCAGAACGCCTGGGATTTTACCGTTCCAATATGGCATTTCTAAATTTAATTCTTGTATATTAAAATTATTGAACTATTTTGGTATTCACTGCTCTTTTATTACTGCTTTACTATTTGTTTATAACTCACTAAAAATATACTAATTATTAATGTAAAAAACGGTTTAAAGACTTGCGGGCACATTTGAAAATGTTGCCATTTTGTTTGTAAATATAGGTTAAGGTTATACGTACGATGATCTAGAGCTGTAGTTTTTAGGGTTGCGTTTGGTTCGTTTTTTTCCTAATTACTGTTCGGGGGTAATTACCTAAACACTACAGCTCGCCATGTTCATGAATAATTTTTTTTTACTGTGTTCTGTAAATATTTTGGTTAATTATAAGTTCTTTTTTCTTCCTTTGTATGTTTTGTTCTGAGTGTGAATAAGTGCGTGTATATTTCTATTTTTTTTCTATATTTTTTATTTCAGGTTGCTTTTTAATTTATCTATAGGTATCAAACCCCGCCCACTCACCGATTGAGCCCGGTCTTCCTTTCTTTCTCTTTCTTGGTTTTTTTTATAGGTTACGTCAATGTACGGAGCAAGGGGAAAAAAGGCGTCTTACAACTACTATGCACAAAACTTACAACTACTATACACAAACCTAAAACAATTAATAACTATAATATTTATCTATTTGCTTAAGTCCTTATGTATATGTTTGGGCCCTATAAAGATTACAAACCTTTTATCATCTTCCCCCGATAAACTAATTTAATTAATTTGCTGTACATACAGGACGTGTTTGTCACTGCGTATTCACAGCTTTGTATGCATGAGGGGCTCATCATTATTATCAAAAATATTCTCAAAGAGATTTACACCAATATGCTTATTGACTACACTACGCGATATTCTCTTAATCCCTTTAATTACGTCCTTTTCCGTAATGACGCAGTAAAACTTCGATAGATCTCAGACCGCAAATCTTGCATAAATCGGTTTATCGGAAACCACCTTAACCCTCTTTATTTAAAAAGCTGCCAAATCTTCTCCAAGAACTGTACACTTCTTAAAGTTTGGTTTGATAATTTAATTGCTTGCGCAAATTTTTCTACCATCACGATCTCATCTCGTAACATCCTTAATGTCACCGCACTTATTAACGTATTCCATAGTTTTTCCAAAAATTGAGTTATTCATCAATTTAGTAAGCCCTTTTCGAAGGAGTTTTCTTGAGCGCGTAGACATGTATTTACTCTGAAGTATAACTCTAATCATGGGGTTTGATAAAGTTCAAGGACGCAATGCACCGCTGTCAAGTTGTCCGCTACGTAGACATTTTTGAAGATTACGAAAATATATGATATATTGCTTTTTACTAGAAAGTGTGGCAAGTAATTTTAAAATCTTAGAAGTAATGTAAGGTTACTTACCAATCTCAGGAGAAAACGGGAGATCGTTGTGGTCGTCGTGCAGAACTTCAGGATACTTTAAGGAAAGGTGGGATGTTCATCGCGTTATGGATATTTCAGTCGATAGTAATAGAGGATATCCTTTATTACTATCAACTGGACGATCCATAACGCGTTGAACATCCCACCTTTCTAATCATTTGAACTCATCTTTCGGTCAGTATTGTGGGATAGCCCACGCGTAAAGATTGTTCGCATCTAGATATGTCAAGAAACTGCACTATTACCCGGGGTTGCACTTCTGCAAATGCTTATTGTTTGCATGGACATACTTCTTGCTGCAATGCACTAATTCAGCTCGTATATCCTTCTTAATAAAATGAAGCATATCAAGCTGGATGCAGTTAAATATTGACAAGGATCTAAGTCGTAGGTTTTAATACAGATATTTTTAGAATTCTCAAAAATATCTACCAACAGCAGAACATCTGCTTTTATATATAAATCACCGTACTGGTCCAATGTTTCCATATTAAGATGATTCCATACGTTTATGACGTTTTTGTTATCTGTTTCGGTTACAATGGATGATGATCAATAATATAAAAGACTTCCATCCGTGGTAGGGACGTGGCGTCGAGTACAGTAGTATCCGTAACGTAGCTATACCGAAACATACCTTTCTTCGTTAGTAGCAAACTGTTCTGCTCAATAGGAAAACTTCTACGTATTTTTTTGCGTTGTTTCTAAGCCCTTACATATCTTGTCCAACGATGAAGTCATAAACCGGAGGGAATCAATTAAACGGAGTAATGCACGATAATTTCCTCCAAAACTTTTTAATATTATAGTCATCTTCTTCGGCAGGGTCGTCTTCAAAGTCTTCATCGTTGGACAGCCTTACAAATTTAGATAATGAGATAAAAACTTACCGCTGTTAGCGATGCTTGAGACGCATTCCTTGTCATATCCCAGCTCGCGTACTATAAAGTGTGAATCACATCCACTAACGTTATGCAATACCACCAGTATAAAGTTTGACACCTTTTACCAGATTTTGCATGGGTTGAGAAATTAAAATCTACCGTTCGTGTGATCATGATCCCTTACTCTATATTCACCAAGAAGTTTTCTACAAATACCACAATCGTTAACAGCATAAAACAAGTTGAAAATGCAAGGCATTGTCGCAACGAACTTCCAAATGTAGACTTACTTTAAAACAATTTAAAGAAATTAAAATTATTATGTTGTAATAATTATAAGTATTCAGATAAAATACAAAAATTTATAAACAACAAAAGAGACATTTTAATATATTTTATTTTATTGAATAAATATTATAAAAGCTATATATGTGTGTGTGTATGTATGTATGTATGTATGTGTGTTTTGTGTGTGTGTGTAAATAAGGGGCATCATATTTCGATTCAGTTTTTCAGAGGATTCTAAATATGTATCGCACATTAATTTTGGACCTATTTGAAATTTTGATAAAATTAATTCGGGGGTCGGGTATCCGTGGTCAGATTTTGTGGGGGGGTACCATATTTCGACTCAGCTATGTTAGGGGAGTCCAAATATGTATCGCACATTAATTTTGGACCTATTTGAAATTTTAATTTTCCCGACGGAATATCGCGGGGGCACGGCGTCCCCGTGGCCCGATTTTAACTGACATCAAAACTTAAGCTCAGGACACCGAGCTGAATCGATTGATGTATCACACATTGATGTCCGACCATTAGAAAGGCCTCGGACGGACAGACGGACGGACAGACGGACAGACAGACGGACGACAAATCGATTTCATAAACGAACGAAGTTCGTTGACAAAAGCTCTTCTAAAAGTTTGAGTGGCGTCATTGGTACGTTGGTCTTAAATATTGCAACCTGTTTTAGTTTTATCATGACACTTTAGCAGCATCTATCCACGGTAAGTCTCAAATTTGCTCTAGCTCCCACCGAACGAATATTTTACATAGTACACGACACTGTAGGGGTGGTGTCGCCGAACGCTACTCGCATATGAAGTGGATGAATTTTGCATCACAGAACTAATTGGTTTGAGCACTGTCTCGAAATCAGCAAAAATGACGAAGGGAATTCGAAACTGTTTATAAACATTTTTGAACTGTAAAATGTTGTCAAACGTTGTTGGTAAAGCTGTGGCTACGTGACCACAATCGTGTTCAACGTGTTTATCTAGTTGCTGATCCGTTCCAAAATACACCAAGCACCCATCGCAAATTCACATATACACCTTTTCGCGTGACAAATGTTTCTTACTCAAATCTTTTATCCAACAATAGTGGGTTTTATCACCTTGTGTATGAATAGAAAATTGACATGACTCGCTCTCTTTCTTGATCTAAAATGTAGATGGTTTTACCCTCAATATCGAAAACGTTCACACTAATAGTATTCTGTTCTTCAAATCGGGCACCTCGTGGAGTCACAGATATTGCACGTATACACCCATCCTAACGTTGTTTGGGAAATGGTTCCCCAGCTGCAGGTAATAGAGCACGTTTAACAGGAGCGGTTAACAAACCGTGAACGCTAACACGGTAACGGTTTAAACTATCCCTTCGGTTGATGGTAGTAGAACAGGTCTCACAAGTAAACAGTTTAGATGATTACACTTTCTACAACAAAACCTAGTGTTAGAAAATTTTAAGAAGCACTATTAACTGTGTACAACAACGAATAACAACTAACGATTCTGGGGATAAGCAGCATATTATATAGCAACAAGCGTAATTAGTGAAAATGAAATGGTAATTGATATGTCGAGGTGTTGGTGTAGTTGAAAGCCGAAGGTTGTGTAGTAGTTTCTATCTATACAACGGTGTAAAAAGTATAAATAAAAACGCTTTTTGCAAATGAGGGTCAATTAGTTGTTGATTTAGGAAGTAGGCACATCCATGATTGATTATTCAGGTGGTGGGATGCTTAACCAAGCTATAAATAATTTGTCATTTGAGGTTAATATCCCATCTTATCACTTTGTAGATCGGCACTAGGCTGGAAGAGCGACTATCTCGAGGCGATTCTTGCATCAACGAGTTGGATCACTTATGTAGAGATCACGATATTGCTTACTCTCAGTACCCCTACGATCTCCCGGCTAGACACTGAACAGATAAAATTTTAGAAGGAGCTTGAAGGAGAGTAAAATCTTAAAACGCAAAGCTTGGTGAGAAAGCTACTGCTTGGATCGTGACAAACGCAATGAAAGTCAAACGAAAAATGGGTATGGGAATGAGGTCGAAGAGAAGAATTATAGTGGGAACAAGAAAAAAGAAAATAAATTTCAAAGAAGGATTCTTAAAGAAAATATCGTCTGCATTTGATTGAGTTGAATCCGATAATTTGAAAAAACTACTGGAAGATGGCACTTATGTTGGAAAAAGAATTGTAAACGGTACTGTAGGTAGAAAGAAAATTAAAGTTCTACGCATTATACCTGTTTCTCAAAAGGGAAACTTAATTCTGACTTTTCCGGACTAAGTGCACTGGGGCTCTAAAAGGAGGTGCAGCAGGGATTGAAAAAGCCGTTAACGATGCAAAAGCGGCTAGCGAACAGTTAAAGGAAAGCGTACTTCGCAACATATCAATGGAAACATAGCTGTTGAGATAAAAGAAAATGGACTATTCCTAAAACTTTACAAGAACGGTACCGCAGTAATCTTAAAACTTTGCAAAGCGCGTGGTTGCTCTAAAAAAATTCGTCAGTCAAAAGCTAAACAAGTTATCTCGAAGAGCTCTTACCGAGGTGGATATAAGGAAATACGCTTTCAACGTTCTTCACTTCCGCGGTGTCTTTTCTAGAGATCACTGGACAAAGTTTAAACAGAGTGCCATCAAGTCGGATAAAGACTTGAGACCACTGGTAAACGTCAATTGTTATTTTCGAGGTTGTGATATTTACTACAACGGTGGGTCGGAGCAGACTTCTTAGTGAAAATGGCTAAAGCAATCAGTGTGCTGGGGTATGGTAATGTTATATTAACCGAATCCATTTATCCAACAATTAAATTGAAGCAGAACGGGGATATGCTTTGGGCTTGTGGGATTATATACATACAACACTGTGCAAAACATACACTCTAGGAATAATGTGCTATACTTTGATGATTCGAATCAACATACAATAATCATTGAGTTTTTTACGATTTTTGAGATCAAAAGTGAAAAATAGTTGTCGGCATGAATAAAAAATGCAGTTTAGACTTTTACAGTGAAAGCAACATTAAACTCGTAAGCTCAAATACGGCATTATACCTAAATTGGAGATGTTTGAAAGTTATAAATTTGACGAAACCATAATAAAAGAAGATTATTTTATATACAGGGTGTCCCATGTTATCGTATACAGGCAATATCTCCCTTATTTGAAAAGATTAAAAATTTAAAACAGTTTTCAATGCACAACACTTTCTACTAACGTATTGAAAAATAACATTTGTTTTACACCTTGAAACCACCCAACTTTTATTATACCCCTGCATATTTTCATCAAAATAAATTGCCTATTGAATACGATGACATATCATATTTAGTAGTTTTTATTTACTAATACCAAAAAAATTAACAATTTATGTTTTATAAATTACATGTATTAACATAATGGAAACAATAACAAAAAATAAAACTCTTTTATTCGTTTTAATAAATTAAAGGAAATGTTCAAAATTATTTCTCGTCGATTCTACGCAGGCATCAAAACGTCCTAGAAGCGCTCTTGTGCATGCAGCGTGAATCATGGCTGGCGTAATGCTACGGCATACTTCACGAATACGTTCTTTAAGACCATCTAAATCTACACGTTGTGTTCGATAAACTAATTCTTTTATGTAGCCCCACCAAAAATAGACTAGTGGTGTGAGGTCTTGATGGTCGGTGTATCGGTCCATAAGTACAA
The DNA here is from genome assembly GCA_036346225.1 of Platerodrilus igneus. Lineage (NCBI taxonomy): Eukaryota > Metazoa > Arthropoda > Insecta > Coleoptera > Lycidae > Platerodrilus > Platerodrilus igneus. The sequence continues at coordinate 1,612,809 of JARFIW010001200.1, forward strand.
TCCATCTATTTGGAAATTGTTGTTGTTGAATATTTAAATCAACAATTTCCAAACAGATGGATTGGTACTTATGGACCGATAGCTTGGCCGGCCCGATCACCAGACCTCACATCACTGGTCTATTTTTGGTGGGGCTACATAAAAGAATTAGTTTATCAAATACAACCTGTAGATTTAGATGGTCTTAAAGAACGTATTCGTGAAGCATGCCGTTGCATTATGCCAGCTATGATTCACGCTGCATGCACAAGAGCGCTTCTAGGACGTTTTGAAGCCTGCGTAGAATCGGCGGGAGATAATTTTGAACATTTTCTTTAATTTATTAAAACGAATAAAAGAGTTTTATTTTTTGTTATTGTTTCCATTATGTTAATACATGTAATTTATAAAACATAAATTGTTAATTTTTTTGGTATTAGTAAATAAAAACTACTAAATGTAATATGTCATCGTATTCACAATACCATGGCAATTCATTTTACATAAAAATATACAGGAGGTGCAATTTAATAATAAAAAGTTGGGGGTGGTTTCCAAGGGGTTGTAAAAACAAATGTTGTTTTCCAATACGTTAGTAGAAAGGTGTTAGTGTGCCATTAAAAACTGTTTTTAATTTTTTTTAATCTTTTCAAATAAGGGAGATATTGCCTGTATACGATAACATGGGACACCTTATATATATATATATATATATATATATATATATATATATTGACGTGATAAGGGGTCACAAAAGGTCATTCAAACCCAAATTCTAAAATAAATCCCACTAAAGTATAATAGAACACTGAAAAACGGAAATTTCCGTAAATTTATGGTTACGCTCTGTATAATACATGCGCACTCTTATTCATTGATGTATAAGCAAAAAATGCAATTGCCCGTTTATAAATAATCACCCTGCATGATATAAGCGTATTGTAAATAATTAGCAAGTAACGTAAGTTGTATATGTAAAAATAATTAAATATAAGATACCGTAAAACGCATTCAATGCGAACGCAAATCGATCATTTTAAGATAAATACAAAGCGATTTATTTTCACATATTAATTATCAATACATTTTTGATAAAAATGCTTTGATTTGCTGTAAATAGCATAGAATAGTAAGTACTAGCTTTACACATTTAGCATAAAAACCTACAATTTTGTTAAAACCCTAATTCTAATCTTAAAAAGTGTATTAAAAACACGTTTTGATGTTAAAAGTAAATATGTCTATAAAATGCAACCCCTTTTGCATTAAAAAGTAATTAAAATTTGAATTAATTACCCTGTAAATTTCAGACAGTTATGTTGAGTAATTGTTTTTATAATGGCCCAATTCCCAAAATTCGACCACATTCAATTTTAAATTATCCACGCACATAAAGCTATACACCAAAGTTTTGCGTAATTTAACCTATATAAATTATAAAAGGAATGTCTTTTGAAAGATTTTAAAAACAATGAAATACTTGTTTTACTGCTAAATGATGTTAGTTGTCCTTTTCATATCAAAAGTCCAAGTCAATTAAATGTTATTAACTCCATATATGTTTTTCAAACTCATATACCCATATCATTCAATTCCTTTAAAATTAATTTACTATTAAATGCATTTCAAAATGCATATACTATGTGCATCCATTCAAATTAAAACACATCTTGTTGGAATTTATGATTGTTAATTGATTTAAAAACCAGTTCAGTTATCTATTTTAAAGTAGCCATACTTTCAAAATCGTTAATAAATTGCGTGCCACTTTTCAAACAAGCATTTATCACTGGCTATTATTCCGATTAATTATTATCTATTGACTGACGTCTTTAACAAGCAGTAGTAAAACACTGTCCTTAAATTGTCTTCTTTAACCAGTTTATATAGTATTAAATCTTACTACGTCATAAAATCTAAAACCATCGGATTTTCTTGTTGTTGCTTACACCATTTCATTCATTTGGATAAAGTAATTTTTCCCGAAAGCAGCACTTTACTGGTTGTATGTTTTGTTTAAGATGAATAGCCGTCATTTTCTGATTTTGCGAACGTTATTTTGATTTATTGCCTTATAGAATGCACTTATGTGTTATCTTTAAGATCAATGGTTGTTTCATTCTCATTTTACGATTCTTATCGTGATTTATCGTTTTGTTAATTGGGAATGAACGCTCCAATTTGTTATCTGGTATTATAAATAAACTAGATTTTTTTCGTAATAATGAAATACGCTTTTTTATGTAAAATACATCACTGCATATTTTGTATTGCTTTTTAGTTTAAATGCGTTTAGATAGTACCGAGTACTCTTCTGATAGGAAATATTGGACAAGGAACATTTTTATACCCAAATATTTGCTTACTTAATATTTACAGATATAATTAAGTTACATAATACAAATGAAGCTTATAAATCACGGGGTTTTATGCATTTACAGTATAATACATAATATTTTCCCACTACTAAATGCTTCTACAATTACCCTAGTATTTACAAAATTTCTTAATTCTCTTAAGTTCGACGTGTAGTATGTTCATGAAATGGTGGTCAATGATCTTTACGTGACCCCTTGTCACACATACACACACACACACATATATATATATAATATATATATATATATATATATATATATATATATATAATGCTGTTGATTGCCTGAAGGATTTCGAATTGCCCGTCTTCTTACTATTTTTGCTAGTTTTCAGATTCTATAATTCTATAATTAATGAAACCACTGTAATGATACAAGTATAATAAAAAATATTACAAAATAGTCTTCGCTCAAATACAAAATAATACATTCACAAACTTTCTCTTACCAACAATACCTTAAGTACACCAATGATGATTGGAAATAACTTCTTCACAACACAAACTTTATATATTAAATAAAGAGTCCAGAACATCTCCTTCAACCTAGGATTATCACTCATTAACACTTCTTAATTAAGCCTTTCTGTATATGTGCAAATTACCTTTAGCAGTTGTACAATTTAATAGCCTTCCCTTTAAAAAACCGTATTAAACGTATCTGAATTCGTTTATGTTCAACTTTTACTTTGTATAATGACAAAAACCGGTGCGTATGTTTGCCCGAATCTTTAAATTAAACTAAATTGACTTATACGTACAAGTCGTGCCTTGAAACATAAGCTAAAATATGTTGGTCCTTAATTATCTAAAATATTTAAACAAATTCATTTAATTTTACAGTTAACAGTTTTTTTGTTGCTCGGTAATTTGTCAGCTTTGAACTCCTTCAAAACATATTTATTATTTATGTTTCATCTTCTTTTAAATCGTTTTAAAACTAAAACTTTTGATGCAAATTGGGCCATTCTACATGTATGTTCAATGATTTTTCATTTAATATTCATATTTTTAAGTAAGCTTTTTCCTTACAATAGTTTTTAGTTGGTTTGAAATTGTCTATCCTTTATTTTATTACTATCAAATACTGTACCATTCATGTATCACTTTTACTACCAAACGTATTATATAATTACATTGATGGCATGCTGACTTTGATGTTTCATTTAATACTGATCTGCACTAGACACCGATCGGTCTCTAAATAAGCGAGCCTCCTCTGACGTAGCAGATTTGAGAACGTTTTCAGCACTTCGAAAACGTTTCCATTGGACCAGTCGATTTACCCTGTATTATTTTCACGTTCGAGTTTATTCGAGAATATATGTGTGTCACTTACATACGCTAATCAACATTCCAGTTTATTCGAGAATTTGAGCTTGTTGTTTTCCTATAACTTTTATTACGTTGGATGGTATTTAATAATTGGGGGAACGCTTACATTGCCCAGGATTTCATCGCTTTAGAACATGGGTTCATTTAACTACACTTTTTGATTAGGAACACTTTTTTCTTTGTTATTTAATTACAAATAAAATCCTTTCAGAATATTTATTCATGCGAGTGTCGCGTTATAGTAGAAAGTATTCATATTCATTTAAACTACAAAATTTATGCTTTAATGTGCAAATTACTGTTTTAAACTTAATTTGATACATTTTTTAATTGAAGTACTACGCAAATTCTAATACTTATACAAGTTAACATAAAACTGGTATGCATTTGACCGTAAATTGGTACTGAAATTTCTTTTCGAATATTTATTCATGCGAGTTTCCTGTTATAACATACAATTGATTATATAAATGCCTCTATTTTTATCTAAAACACCACCCTTTTGTTATCAAACTATCTGATATAAGTGATAACTCTTTTAATCATTACCGTTTAGGCTTTGAACGTACATAATACCTTCTATACAAGGCATTTCACGAATATATTCTTATACCACTAAATTGATCTTTTTTCGAATTTCTTCGAATTTTCTGGAATTTACGAAGTTAGATGTGGTATGCTCTTTTTAATTTCTATAATTTCTTTTGCCCCACGATTGTGTGTTATTTTTATTGCTGTGATGTACTCTTATTTCCTTTAAGTCCCACGATTGGTGCGCAATCTTTATTGCTGTAATAATGCCCTTACGATTCAAGCCCCTACGTTGGATGTCATTTTCATTGCTGTGATATGCCCTTTTATGATTGGTGTTGCTATTTTTATTGGTGTGAATATCAATCCCTTTTAAAATCCTATGATTTCTTAAATTTGTTTTTCCACGGCTAGCTCATTTTATTAAACACAGGATGCCCTACTTAACAACAATAAAGATTGTTTAACCTCTTTTCTTTCTATCTGTTAAAATAATTTAAATGAAACAATCCAAAATTACACGGTATAATGATTGATAACATGTACAGTTTTATGTCAATTCAAAAATGAGTCCCTAAATAAATTATTCATATTCACCAAATTAAATTTTTTGAAAGCCAGCAAAAATATCCTTGTAATTACTCTTAAGTACCTTTCAAACGTTCAAAGATGCTTTCTCTATTTTTCAAATTTTCAATTGACCTTTTCGATGACCCTTACAGATATATAATATATAGCAAATATTAAAATTGAAACAGTCTTTAACTAATGAAAAATGTAAGTTCTCTAACATGCGTTTTCCTTGCTTGTCACTGGAATTGCCTATATCTGTGATCAGCACCCCATGATTGTTACAGTTCGACTTGCTTCACTTGTTGGCCAGAATGATGGATTAATGGTTGCTTGTATTTTTCCCTTCGGACTTCTTTAGCAACTTTTAGTATCTTTCCGTTTATTTCCTTGTAAGTATTTTCGAAGTATTTTTGGTTTTTCATTTATAGGTACATCTAGAGATACATTTAGATCTTTAGATATAATTTTTGATCCACATTTGGAACAGCGAGGGTTTGGCAAAATTTCAAATTCCAGGTAAAAAAAACTTGCTTCATGTCCAATGTAGTACCTCCGGGTGGAACATTGGAAAATCAAGTGCTTTAAAATTTTATGCTTTAGCACGATGAAACATATTTTTGATAGAATATACTCTTTGAGCGCGATTATTATACTATGCTGTTTAAATAAACATTGCAAAAGTTTGGACAAACTTTTTATATATAGTATAGTATAGTATAGTATAGTATAGTATATAAAAAACCAGTAACTAAATGTAGATAAACCGGGCTAGCAGCAAACGCGGAGAGTAGGGTGATTCAGTGTGTACTAAATTTTCTTACTTAAAAAAGCAAGCGGCACTAGGTATAAATTTTATTTACAAGCTATTTTTTGTATAAGAGAAACGGGTGGTATAAACAAACAAAATAATAAAAATTAAATTCATCCCACCACAAAAATATTAATTTATATAGGACATATTATTCCGAAGGATTTCTTTCTCAGTATTACGCATAATATAAAAAAGGAATTAGAACCGTTTATGAGTAATTTTAAAATACATTACTTACTTGACTCTCCTGATCACAAGCAAATGACCGTCAGAGTACAGTCCGGCCGTCAGCATGTGTAGTAGTAGTGTGTCTAAAACAGGTTGTATAAGAAACAAAGAAATAAACTAATATGCGGTAATGGTTAAACTTAATGAGAACAATTACAACAAGAGAAAAATCTAAAGAAATCTTTCAACCGCGTTAGGATTTGCGTCTTTTCCAATATTAATTGACTAAGACATAGAAACGGGCAGAACATCGGCTGCAATCGGGTTCGTTTCCTCGCCAACAGCAGATATACAAATAGGAGCAGACGAATTCTTCACAGCAATTTTCTTTTAGCATTACACGTTGCCATCATTTTAGTTACATAGTGGTTATGGTGAAGATCCAAAGGGGCCTGTGCTTAAGGTCAAATCAGACTATACCGAAAAGCTAAAAAGAAAAACTCGCTTATATGAATCAAAGCTCCAGAACTTACTAATGCATCCAGCACTATCTCTTTGTTCGTGAAACCGATAAATGGGTGCATTGCTCTTGAAGACAAGAACAGTGTTAATCCTGTAAGAGGTGTGTATTCACCGACGAGAACAGGATTGAAAATGAATGAAACTCCAAATCACGAAAAGTTAAGTAATTCCCATTTTTTATTAACATGTGTTGTTAAAACACTTTCAAACGTCGTTGTTAGATTATTAAATTTTGCCTTACTAATGGGTTTTTACTCCTATATTGCCAACTGAAAGGCACAAGAATAATTAACGAGGATTTCCTGATGATGTAAAGAGCTCAAGCTTAGTTTAGATGGAAAACGGCTCGTAGATAAGGAAACCTCCAAAGGCTAAGCGGCTAATCGAGCGATTTGCTCTGGGTAGAACATGAGTTGGGGTCGGGGTTGGATTACGACCAAAAATATAGTGAATATGGCGCCGCCGAATTTTTGAATACAATGAAGACTTAATTTGAGTCTGTTTGAATAAGGGGAATGCGGAAACCTATACTCAAATACTGCTGTACAAAAATATTACGAGAACACAACCCTTATAAATGCTTACCTTCTGGCTCGATATTGATTGTTAAAGATGCACTGCTACACCTGTCATCAAATTAAACCAAAACTAGCACAGTTTGTGCATTCTGTTAATTAATTCAAAAAATTTATAATTATTAAGAATCAAACCTCATTCATGCCAACTAATAATCATAACTTGACCGAAATGAATTTCTATTCTCTTAAGTTTCAGTTCAAAATTATTTACAAAGTTTTATCTTAACAAATTTACTTCAAAGATTGACTAAATTGTAGTATCGAAAGATATGTACTTATATACACGATAATGATCTCAACACCTGTATCTCACAAAAATTAGAGAGTGTTGTTATTTTTACATTGTACAAATCTAGCAATGATTATTCTTGTAATTGTTTAAAGTTGAGCATTAAGAATGATTAAAGGTATACCGCAAATTTCTATTAGCCTTCGGTAGTACTACTTGAACTTCACATTTAAATTGTATGTTAAAATATTCCAATTAATAACTATTGTAGAGCAAAATGAAACAATTTAGTTATCTGAACTTAGATAGTTTTGTCTTTAAATAATAGCTTTAATTTTTGTTAGTCCTGAAAGTTATCATTCAATCTACATATATACTGCCCTCTACCATCTTTTCGTTTGTACTAATAAAAAAATAAAAGTGAAGTTTATCAGGTTCCTTTCACCAATGACAAAGTTAACCAGAGGTCAATTACAAAATGAACTAGGAAATTTCCACGTCAACAAACAATAATTTACTTGTTTGTCATTCCAAAGGTTCCAGCTTGACGTACTTAACAATACTAATTACATACCAGATGTTTATCCATCAGAAGAATACTTGCGATGTATTTGGACCATCTCCGGAATATTTAATAATAATTGGAATCTTCTTGTTTCAACAATAATCAGGTTAGAATTCTCCAAAACCACATATTTTAATTAACCTTGTTACAGAATATCAAACGAATATCACGTGTATCCACGTCAAGTAAATTATCCACGTTGAATAGATTGCCACATCAAATAAACTGCATATTAAACAAGTTGCATATCAAATAAGTTACATTTCAAATAAGTTGCATTTCAAATATGTTGCATTTCAATTAAGTTGCATGCAGTTCTAAAGCAAACCATTCTCATTTACGCCTAGTTTACTGCAAACTTATTCTGCGAAGCGTCGACATAGTGTGCACTAACAACGACGATTTCATTGTTAAATCAACTTTTATCTTCACATGTTTCCAACACCACGTATAATCACCCAATGCCATGTTCTTACAACAAGAACGAATGACCTTCTCAAGCAACAGCTCAGGTGAAAGTGTCGTATTCTGACGTATACTACCGCTGACAACAGTTTCAATGATCTTTATAATTATTGAAAGAGGGTGCTTTTACAATGACACTTGTAAATGGTATTTATGTCACCGCTTAACTTATAATTTATGCTCGCGATTTTAAAGCTTATGTTAGATTAAACAACATGTAATAAATATTACATAAAAATGTATAGAGATATTAGGCTTGAATTAAGCCTTTATAAAAATATTAACACAAATATCTGTCAAAATATTACAGGAAAATAAACTTGTTACAAGATAACCAAACCGGCAAGTTTGATTACAGTTGCTCTTATTAAGTACTTTTGAAGGAATCTTATGTTATTCAAACTCGTATTCCTGTTTAAAGATAGAACGAATGCATGCTTTAGAAATCATCAATTGTAGATAATCCAATATATTTGCTAGAATAATATTTCCAAGAGCCACGTTTTCAATACATAAACTGTTATTCCGTTACAAGGGCAATGTTTAGATTCACAAGATAATTGTTGTATAAATTAAAACATACAGCCTTTTAGAATGCTCTTTAAAGGGTTAGATTGATAGGTTTAATTAGCAGGTACAGTCAGCACCGTTTCTTATGACAGGTAGTTACGGAATATTGAAACAAAAGCGCTGGAATATTTATACGAAACATTAAAATAAAAAAGAACCTTTCGGCAGAGTGTAATTGAACGCAACAATAGCCATGTGTATTTATCTTGTATTATTTTCACTTATGTTGATTATTACATTATTAGAATATGCGTTTATCCGTTTTTGAGAATACTGTTGAATAAACCTTTAGGATAATTATTATCAATTAATGTTTACTTGGCTTTATTAATAGCATTAATTTTCAAATCACAGTCTGCTTGTTAGTTTGATCGAATGGTCCGCATGATTTATAAGTTTTTTTCTTTAATGCGCGAGTTATATATCACCATTATTAATAAGTATATAAAATTAAATTTAATAATTATGTCTTAGTTATAGCATGATACATATATTAAAGAATGTAAGATAAGAGGTGTCAACAGAGTTTATGTTAGAAATAAGAATAAGGTACGACTACTTTGTATTCCAGACGCAACTTGTTTTCACAGGTTAATTAACAATAAACTGCAATCAAGCAGACTCATTCATAATTACTTAGAATAAAGACAATGTATGATTTATTAAGAAACTGCAGAAAGCAAGATCTGCACTTTCCCACAAAACGATGTGAGAACAGAGGCTTTGTGTCAAACGTAAGAAGCCCTGATCACCAGTCAGTCTTTGAACTTCATAACTTTATCATTCTTAGGTGTTCAAGCTACTCATTCATAATGATTAATTATTGATCTATTTAAATATTAACTTAGAGTACTTTTTGAATTGCATTTACTTTGCATCTAATAAACATAAGCGTTCAAATCTGTTGTATGATAAATGAAACATTTTTGTAATTATAGAATTAAAACAAATTTGATAGTAGTGTTTTTTGGAAATAAACTTTTTCAAAAGAAGCTCCTAAGGACTTTATTTCAATTCTTTACTGGAACAGAATCAAAGATTGAACAAAGTACAAATTCGACCGTATCCAATACAGAAGGAAGGCTATGGAACGAACAATCAAATTATTGTGAGTACCTATAGCTCATTTTCCTTATCATTTTTTTCAATTGCATGTGGATATTAGTAAGTAAAATTTGAAAAGTAAAGACTTTTTCTTTGCACATTTTTATGTACAATTATTATTACAACAATTATTCAGCAAACGTCTGAACTTGATGAGATTATAACGGTATTTTATAATTAAACACAATTCAAGTTAGCGGTAAGCGATTATTTAAATAACTTTTGTGCAAACTTGGCTAAGGTAACAGAGAATAAAATAATTCATACCAAATGAACTCGGATAACTTAAGGTTATATTTGGATTCGATTGCACATATGATGGAAATCAGGCGATGCTACGCATATTGATTACCGCGTGCAAAACATTCTCGAAAAGCTTTTAATAGCAAGGAGATTTAGAAAAGACTATGTAGCTATTAAGAGTAATTTTAAGTAAACTAACGGGCAGAGCATTAACTTTAATAGCGAGTAGGAATAATTTAAATGATTGGGAAGACTATAAGAAATTATAATGACAAATCATTTGAGAATTAATAATCCAAACTTTAACAATCCAAATTTGAACAATCAATTTCGACAATTTCCCAAACCTACATTTACACCCAAGTCCAATCAGAACGCAAATCGAACATGGCAAACATTCGGCGTAAATCCTAACAGAAATGCACCCATGACGAATAATAACAACAACCCCAATAATAAACCAAGTCTTACAGACACGTCATCTGGCAACACCAGACAGAACAGTAATATATCTCGAATTAAACCCGACAATACACAGTAACGAAACTTTACCAAGAGCTATTTCAGCAAGAAGTAGAAGATATCAATAATCAAATTATACACGAAGATGCAAAAAATTATGTAAATACAAGTAGAGACACTAATTTATTGCAAATTTACCTTTACCAAAAATCTTCAATGTAAAAATGGAACACAAATACGACGGATGGATAGGCATGGATCTGTTAAGAAGATTAGGAGCGGATATTGATATAAAAAAATCGGATAATAAAAACAAAATACGGACAAATACCAATTAAATTTCGAAACAGTAACATTAAAACCGATCAAAAATGCACAATCGAACCCAGGACAAAAAAACAGGTAAACGTCATAGTAAATTAAAAAAGTGATATAGGAATAATAAATCACATGTTATTTCAACAGGGAGTAGAAACACCCATCGCGTTAGTCCATATAAAAGACAATTACGCCACTTCGACAATTTTGAACGCAAACGACTATCTAACAGAAGTATCTTTAACGACACAATTAAAAGTAGAAGAAGTAAATTTTAGTAAGATGAAAATCGACGAAGACTCCGAAAGTAATTCCAATCCCACAGATTATGATAAAATGTTAAAAGAAAATCTCAAGCAAGTCAAGAAGAAGCAGATAGACAGATAGCAGATTTATTAAACCACGACATTATTCAACACTCAAATTTACCATGGAGCAGCCCCGTAATAATTGTACCGAAAAAATTTGACGCTTCAGGTAAACGCAAATACCGAATGGTTATCGATAACAGAAAATTCAACGAGAAAACTGCAGACGATAAGTACTCATTATCAAATATCACAGACATATTGGACAAGCTAGAAAAATGTTAATACTTTTCGACGTTAGACCTTGCCTCAGGATATCACTAGGTGGAAATGGACAAAAAAGATACGACCAAAACGGCTTTCATTACACCCAGAAGACACTATAAATACAAACGCATGCCGTTTGGCTTAAATACCGCACCCGCCATTTTTCAGATGGTTATGGACAATGTTTTGAGAGGGATACACAACGAGAAATGCCTTGTGTATCTTGACGATATAATTCTATATTCAACGTCACTCGACGAGCACATTGAGAGATGAAGAGAAGTTTCTGAGTGTTTAAAAAAAGATCACTTTAAAGTACAACTAGATAAGAGCAAATTTTTGCAAAAAGAAGTAGCATTCTTATAACACATAATAATACCACAAGGTGTTATGGTAAACCCAGATAAGACAAATGCCTTATTAAACTACCCCTTACCACAAACGAGCAAAGAAATAAAAAATTTTTTAGGACAGTGGATATTATAGAAAATTCATTAAAAGTTATGCACAAATAACTAAACCACTAACAAATTGTTTAAAAAAAGGTAATAAAATCAAAGATACACCAGAAATCAATAAAGCAGTAGAAAAAATTAAGTGTATTCTTACGAATCACCCTTTGTTGGAGTATCCTGACTTTTCAAAGCCCTTTATATTAACAACAGACGCATCCAATGTTGCTTTAGGCGCAGTATTGAGTCGAGACAAAGTAGGTTGCGATAAACCAATTAGTTACGCATCACAAAAACTAAATGATACAGAACAAAAATATAGCACAATTGAAAAGGAATTGTTAGCCATATTATGGGCAACAATATATTTTAGACTATATCTCTACGGAAGAAAATTTTATATATACAGGGTGAGTTTTTAGTGTGGCAACGGTCGATAACTCCGTCATTATAAAAGCTACGTAAACCAAATTTGGAAGCATATTAGGCATGCCTAAAGTGCATATTTTAAAAATATTCGGAAGCATACAGGGTGTGTCATAATTCCAGGGCATATTAAACTTATATTTTTTTTAATTAAACACCCTATATATTATTACATTTCTGGAAAGCCCATAAAAAGAGCTTTAATTTGATATCAAATTGTATCTGTCTATTCCTTTTAGTTTTTGAAATATTCAACTGTTTTTAGAAAAAATGACCCCGATTAGATACATTGCCACTCCACTAATGCACAACTTATGTTAATTTTCAAGATGCAGAAAATTTTACCATATACCATAGTATATTTGTAAATATCACTTTTTTGAAATTTCTTCACAGTATACAGGGTGTGTCAAGTTTCGCAAAATGCAATTTAAAATTTTTTTTTAAATGACACCTTACCAATTTTATTGCTACAATGGATAGTTCATTAAGTGTCCTTTCATTCTTGTTAAGCATTCCCTATACCTAAATCCATTACTTTCTGAGATATTTTTGATTTTCTTCAATTTTATGAATGTTTTTAATTTACATAACTAAAAATAACTTACTATTGGAGAATATTATAAAACAATTAATACATTTTGATTAACAATTAACTACAATTATCCAATAACAATTTTTACTAAAAATATAACAACCTACAATAATACGCTATCAACAGAATTCTGCCAGATCAACAATATGCATTTTATAGAAAATGTTCAAACAGGAAATCAGGCAGGCTTTGAAAAAAATAACAATTACAATCAAAATGTCATTTAGGTTTATTAATTGTAGTGTGTTATCATTTAACACATTATCAGTTCTGTTTTAAATGTAATCTTTGAAGGAGTTTTCAAAATGAATTTTACAGTGGAAAAACAAATAAATATGATTTGGGTATTGGGAGCAAGTTTAAAAAATTTCCTACTTGCATCAAGAATATACCAAGAGAGATATCCTGTTAAATGACAACACACTACAATTAATAATCCTAAATGACATTGTGATTGTAATTGTTATTTTTTTAAAGCCTGCCTGATTTCCTGCTTGAACATTTTCTATAAAATGCATATTGTTGATCTGGCAGAATTCTGTTGATAGCGTATTATTCTAGGTTGTTATATTTTTAGTAAAAATTGTTATTGGATAACTGTAGTTGATTGTTAATCAAAATGTATTAATTGTTTTATAATATTCTTCAATAGTAAGTTATTTTTAGTTATGTAAATTAAACACATTCATAAAATTTGAAGAAAATCAAAAATATCTCAGAAAGTAATGGATTTAGGTATAGGGAATGCTTAACAAAAATGAAAGGACACTTAATGAACTATCCATTGTAGCAATAAAATTGGTAGGGTGCCATTTAAAAAAAAAAATTAAATTGCATTTTGCGAAACTTGACACACCCTGTATACTGGGAAGAAATTTCAAAAAAGTGAAATTTACAAATATACTATGGTATATGGTAAAATTTTCTGCATCTTGGAAATTTACATAAGTTATGTATTAGTGGAGTGGCAATGTATCTAATCGGGGTCATTTTTTCTAAAAACAGTTGAATATCTCAAAAACTAAAAGGAATAGACAGATACAATTTGATATCAAATTAAAGCTCTTTTTATGGGCTTTTCAAAAATCTAATAATATATAGGGTGTTCCATTTAAAAAAATACAAGTTTAATATGCCCTGGAATTATCAAACACTTTGTATGCTTCCAAATATTTTTAAAATGTGCACTTTAGGCATGCCTAATATGCCTCCAAATTTGGTTTACGTAGCTTTTATAATAACGGAGTTATCGAGCGTTGCCACACTAAAAACTCACCCTGTATATATATATATATATATATATATATACACAGACCATAGACAATTAGTATGGTTATTTAAACTAAAAAAAACCCAACTCAAAATTATAGAAATGGAAGACTAGATTTGAGAAGTAGGACTACGACTACATATATAAGAAAAGAATGTATAACAATAGTGCGAACACATTGAGTCGAATTCAAATCAACGCTTAGACACATAGTCAGTTGCAGGTAATGTAGACGAAACCGAGTTGAGAGAAGACCCAGAAACAATTGAAACGATACATTCAACTCAAAACGACGAACCGAAAACCGCAATTAAAGTTCTAAACGAAGCGATAGGTACAAAACCAAACCAATTTATAATTACGGAAGTTTTAACCAACCCTGACCCGGTAAAATACACGTAAATAGACAATAGGAAAATATATCATATTCAAGTAACAAAATATGACAACGAGGATTAAATAATTAAAATATTAAAAGAATATACCCCAGAGAAAAACGTTTTTACTTTTATTTCACAACAAAACGTTTGTGCCAAAGAATTATACATGAAACTATTTTATTAAGTCAGGACCTGCGATTATCAGATGCTCACGAAAACTAATAACTTTAGATGACACAGATGAAATAAACGACGTAATTCGCAACCAACACGAAGATAAGATAAATAATAAATAATAAAACCTTAAAACAATTAACAAAGAGATATTATTTTAAGGACATAAACGAATTAACTACAGATTTTATTAATCAATGCAAACTATATGACATAGCAGAATACGACAGATCACCACCAAAAGTACCCTTAATGTTAACTAAAACACCCAAAAAACCTTTTCAAAAATTACATACAGACACACTGGTAGTAGAAGCTTAGAACTTTTTATCAATTGTAGACGCATTTACAAAAACAGGACAAGCGATACCCATCACTTCAAAAAAATAGTATTGATGTAACTCAAAGATTTTTACAGTACTTTACATTTTACGGAACACCCGAATCGATAACTTTAAATAATGGATGTGAATTCAGAAACGAGACTATACAGAATACCCAGGAACTTCATAAAATAAATATTCATTTTGTTACAGAAAATCATCCGGAATCAAAACGATTAGTTGAACAATTACATTTAAAATTATAAGAAGAGATCAGACTTTTAAGATTAATTTACAAGAAAGAACCTATCACTAATTTAATGGCATATGCCCTAATTGCTTTTAACTATACAATTCATTCTTCAACTAACTTTACACCTCTTGAATTAACATTAGGACATTCAGACTTTCGCAACCCTTGTGATATACACTATAATAAAGAAGTATATCAACAATACGCAAAAGATTACAAAAAAAAATAAAAATCAATAATAATAACGTCAAGAATAAATTAGACAGCGATAAGGAACGTATTAAAAAAACTCGCAATGAAAACACCAATACAAACAAATTCGCAGGAGGACAAACCGTTTACGAAAGAAATTTTAAAAGTGAACGACACAAAACAGCCCCTAGAAATTTAGGTTCATGTATAATCAAAAATTGTTCAGATAAAAATGTAGCAGTAGTAGACAACGGAAAACTATAAAATACATACATTTAAAGAATTTAAGACGCCCTGTAATTTTAGATGGACAGCCATCAACTGCCGTCAACCTCAACCCAGATAGAACAGACGACAACGAAATAATAGTAGAAAAAAAAACAACCCTGGTATACTACCAGTAAAATTGGGAAGCATGCAGAACACAGTAGACTATTGGACTCTTGCACAAAAATTTGATTTAACTGAGTTAAAACGAGAATTTTGTATAATTAGAGACAATTATGATAGACTGAAAGAATCAATGAACACAGACAGATTTGGAAACGATTATGCGATAAAAATGCTTAACCACAAAAGTGTAAGGGAAAACATCCTGAGTCACACGGACGACAAATTCAATCGATAAATACCGATAGACCAAACCACAAGACAGAGAAAAGGACTTATTAATGGATTAGGTAATATTATGAAAGCTATCACAGGTAATTTAGACAACTAATATGGTGAACGAGACGATATTAACTCTTGAAAGTAGCATGCAAACAACAATATAAAGATTGCGAAATTTAATAGGTTTTAAAGCAATGGTTAATCAAGCGATAACAACCTACAGTAGAGGATATGGATGGTCCTGGGACAAAGCCTCCTCGAGCCTCCTCGATCTTCCTCCACCCGATTCACCAATCCTCCCTTTTCTCCTCGATCCTCCTCCACCTGATCCACCGATCCTCTCGAGCCTCCTCAAGCCTCCTCGAGCCTCCTCGAGCCTCCTCGACTCTCTTCTACCCGATCCATCAATCCTCCCAAGCTTCCTCGATCCTCCTCCACCCGATCCAACAATCCTCCCACCCTCCTCGATTCTCCTCCACCCGATCCACTGATCCTCCTCCACCCGATCCACCGATCCTTCCGAGCCTCCTCGATCCTCCTCCACACGATTTACCGATCCTCCCAAGCCTCCTCGATCCTCCACCACCCGATCCACCAATCTTCCCGAACTTTCGATCCTCCTCCACCCTATCCACCCGATCCACCGATATACCCGATCCACCCGATCCACCGATCTACCCGATCCACCCGATCCAATCGTTTCATATTTCATCTAGGTAGTAAGAGTTTTCTTTGACTAACCACATTAGCCTGATCTAGAATTTCCCGGGCAATCTAACCCTGTTTGAATTTTTAACATCGAACTATCTCTTACAAAGTTACACCCTGTTAGAGCCTCGTACCTTTAAACTTTTTGTGTATTTAATTTTAACTCGATCTTTAAATTTTTTGGTTACCCGAGATATACGCTCTAACCCGGAATTTCCCGACTATCCCCTACCTTAACACAAACCCTCCATACAAATTTTTAGCTAATGTATTTATAGACATGTTATAACGTGGTCTAAAATTTACAGCAATATGCAAATCATTTGCTTATTTTAAGAATAACACCAAAACTTTGAAAACCACTTAAAACATTTATTTAATTCTTTTCTGTAGAATAATTTTAAGAAACCTAATCGATTTTCAAAATAGAATCAACTCTAAAAAGCTCTATAGACAATCAATTACTTGCATATTATTCTCAATATCTTAAATATCTATTCAGTTTTTGTAAATCGATTTAAACCTTTTGAAGGGAAATTGAATAAAACACTTTAAAGTTTTATTAAGAGAATACCAAACTTGTTGTCTACAGGAAAGTTACTAATAAAATAATTAAATAACTAATACGTCATATTTTTGGAATTTATGATTTTCGTAGTTTCCAAATGAATCATCAAGCGAAAGTACATGCTTAGCGGTATTAAAATTAACTATTAGTTTTCCATTTTACAAGCGCGGTTAATTATAGATTAACATTTAATTGTTTTAAATAATGAAATCGAATACTTGACTAGTTTCAATGATTCGCTCATTGCAGACTTATTAGCTTGAACAATTTGTATATCATTTTGAAAAAAATTCTTGTAAACTTTTCATAGATACTATTAACCGCATGTTTGGTGACGCTAAAAGGAATGCAATTATCGGTTACACCACTTTAAACCTAAGATTAAAAAACAATATAGTTTAATACGTTTATTAATAATTTTTACTAATGTCGGCGATGCAAATATGTATAACAAACTTTATAAAGAAATATGTTTTTAATAAAATATATACATGTATTGATAACATCTATAAACCACTGTGATAACCAGAGTCTGGCAAATCTGGGATAGCCAAATCTCTAAACGTTTGCGCAAGCAATTGCCTAGCAGTCGCATCTTCTAAGTACTGGATCGGGTAACATTTATTAATTTTCAACACCGTCAAGTAATTTAAATTGCTGCAATCATTAGACAGAGAAATACTCGCACGGCTCTCTTCCTCTAATAACGTTTGAACCCTTTCTTTGTCCGTCGTATTTCCACATACATTTTTTATATTACCTATAAATTTTTCGTAAAATTCTGGACAGTTTCTACACCTCAACTACTACATTTTATAACAAACTAATTCTCGCAAATTTAATAACTGGATGCACTCGTACTCAGGTAGCACAATAACATTCCGATCTTTCGTAATTTCCATATTATATAAATTTTTTTCCTGGAATTCACTCGCCACCCATACACTTCTATTAGATGTTTTGGCAATCAGTTTCAATTTGAATTCGCGATCCAGTTATAATTCTAAAACATCTCCGCCAGAAAAAAAACATTAAATCTTACGTTTGCTGTTTTTTGGGTAAATTGTATGTTTCTAAATTCCAATTGAAAATTGCAAAACTCTCTCCATTTAAAGTAGTCCATTTTTATAGCCTAATTTTGGCACATTCTACTATTGCAGATAATTTGTACGACTCGTTGCAGACCACTGTATAAATCAAAACTAACTTCTACGTTATGATTGTGAAAATTTAGAGTAAATTCACTTAGCGCATAGGTGGTCTTACCTACCAGTTTGTCGATACCTAATGGCACTCTTACATCATTTGTAATGTCAACACCAAAAAAATCCATATTTTACTTGTAATTTTGATTAAATCGAAGATACTTTGACAACTAATGCTCTGGAACATGCCTCTCTCGCCTCTTATGCTGACGCTCGAGCGTGCGCAGCTCCTTATTATGTTAATTAGTGTTATATGCAAGTCTTGACCGGAAAAGTGTTGCTTATAATTGTTCTATAGTGGATTTTACCTGTTTGTATTTAACCATCAGCACCATTTTAGATTTTTATAAAAATTATCTTAGCAGTATTTTTAATATAACTCCGTCATGTAAGATACCAATTATTATTGTGTTTTCCTCAGGTTCTCAAATTCTTCTGAATTTTTTTCAAATCGAACGACCCCTTACTGATTTACTGATCAATTTTTTACAAACCATATGGGGTTCGTCTTTAATCTATTTCTAAACAGCGTTGCTCTGTCTTTTGAGATAAACCCATCGTGTAACCTATCAAATTAGTATAGAATTTCTTGGGGAATCGAAATCAATTATCACGCCTTTTAAAATTAGCTGCAACATAGACCCGCATAGTGTTTTAATATTCAAAAAACTAACAGGACAACACCTTGGCATTTTTATTTACATTTAACTCAATAATACAGCAATTTAAAAAAAAATTATACAATATTTCTTGTTATTACTATTTCTATGCACCCGTCTGCGCGGATGAGTCTATTTAGTTAGAAGGAAGTCCGCATTTAGTTTAAATAAAAATATTCAAGTCCGTACATTTCACTAATATGAAATTTCAGAATGTAAGTAACGCGCGTAATTAAATACGATCTTGAACCAGGTGATTAGATTGCTATACCTTTAGGGTAAATGTTTTCACAATGAGAAAACTAGTAATATATTCTAAAACTTTTCAATACGTTGGTTAATTATTGTAATTCAAAAAAGTATGACTAATAGCCTTGACGTATTAGCTTTTCCACCTTTGAAAATTTTGGGGTAAGACAACATTTTCAAACTCGCATGTTTAAACTGCGATTTTTTAGTGTTATTCTACAACTTTACCTGCAAGACACCTTTTATATTATCCGCTTATAAACGCTGAAGAAATTAATATTTACATGTATAATTCAGAAACTGTTAATTATTATCTTTTCTAGAATGAACATCTTAAATATCTCATGCAGTGTGTGTGAAAGCGTTTTTACTGGAGGTGACGCCGTAAACAAACACAACGAGAAGCACATCGGGATGGTTTATTTCAGGAGGAACTAAAAATTACTGACGATGAGTGGGGTGGAAATTAAGGATTTAGGAAAGCAGTCGACCGCAGCGCATGAAGAATGTATAAACGCATATTCTGCCTTATTCTGGATCGATCCTACATAATGGCATCCATATTCTAGATTTATACACTTAAAAATTAAGAATCGCCCCATCTCCTACATCAATAGATTTCTAATATTATCACTTAAAATATAAAAACTGTTAGTACATTTAAACAAAAAATTTTATACTCAACAAGCGGTTCCCTACATACTGCACATGTTACAATGTTTCTTAAACATCTGTTACACAATACATACCCCATCCGACATTGCGTAAGAGGCGGTACTGCTACTTTATAGCAGATTGGGCACAGGAATAAAGCTGCCAGTTGAACATTTAAAGTTGCATCCATTGTTATAATAGAGGATTGATGTATACAACAAGTTCGTATACGAAATGATATCTAAAGATTTGAGTTTAGTTATATACACTCATTGATAATTACAAGAATTTTTAATAATTGCAATAAAATTTGTAGAAGTTTTAAGTTTTGAAAACAATACATTTTAGCGATGAACAAAAATTTTCCATTATTTTCTATAATTCGACACAGCAGTCAGCAATATTGTTTATTTATAGCAATATAAGATAAACCATACTCCACATACATACAGTAGTCAAAGTTGATATAGCAGAACGATTGATTAGAACAATTAAAAACAAATTCTACAAGACCTACTACTTGCAAGGAAGCTACAGATGGCTGGAAGTTTTTACCTAAAGTAATAGAAGAATATAGCAGTACCAAGCACCATGCAATTGGAACGAATACTTTCTCCGTTAATTAACAGTAAAATTCATTGCAACTAAATTGCTCTAGCACTGCATTCAAAAATCAATGATTCACCGCTTAATCAAAGTTTAAAGACGCGTTCGATGAAAAATAATACAATAAACGTTTTACAAAACAACTACTTTCTAGGGCGGGCAAATGTGTTTAGATATTAAGATGAGAAGATTAAAGCGTCGACAGCATTGACAGTTGGATGCAAACATCCTTTTGCTAGTCCATGTTCGCCATGTTGGAGCCAGTACCATCATCTGAATCTTCTTTAGCATCCTCTGGCCCAATGACGTCTTTGCAATTATTAAATTCGCATCCACAATCTTTATTCTTAACCTAGAACCCCTCACATCGGTTTATATTTATTAATATTTATTTCTAAATAGAGCACGTTTTCCAAGGACCAACCAGATTCACTTGTTTCAAATTCCTCTGATTTTGTTCTCATGGTTTCGCTTAAGAACTCGTACATATTTTCCAGATTACTGGAAGATGTTAACAATGAAAATCCAAAAGCCATTCAAGATCATATTTAATTACGCGCGTCACTTACATTCTTGAAATTCCATATTAGTGAAACGTACGGACTTGAATATTTTTATTTAAACTAAATGCGGACTTTCCTCTAACTAAATAGACTCGTCCGTGCAGACGGGTGCATAGAAATAGCAATAAGTATAATTTTTTTTTTAAATTGCTGTATTATTAAGTTAAATCTAAATAAAAATGCTGAGGTGTTGTCTTGTTAGATTTTTGAATATTAAACCACTATGCGGGTCTTTGTTGGAGCTAATTTTAAAAGACGTGATAATTGATTTCGCTTCCCCATGAAATTCTATACTAATTTGATAGGTTACACGATAGGTTTATATCAAAAGACAGAGCAATGCTGTTTAGAAATAGATTAAAGATGAACCCCATATGGTTTGTAAAAGGTTGATCTGTAAATCAGTAAGGTGTCGTTCGATTTGAAAAAAATTTAGAAGAATTTGAGAACCTGAGGAAAACACGATAATAATTGATATCTTACATGACGGAGTTATATTAAAAATACTGCTAAGAATAATTTTTATAAAAATCTAAAACGGTGCTGGTGGTTAAATACAAACGGGTAAAACCCACTATAAAACAATTATAAGCAACACTCTTCCGGTCAAGACTTGCATATAACACCAATTAACATAATAAGGAGATGCGCACGCTCGACCATTAGCATAAGATTGAATGTTTTTTCTGGCGGAGATGTTTTAGAATTATAACTGGAACGCGAATTCAGATTGAAACTGATTGCCGAAACATCTAATAGATGTGTATGGGTGGCGAGTGAATTCCAGGAAGAAAATTTATATAATATGGAAATTACGAAAAATCGGAATGTTATTGTGCTACCTGAGTACGAATGCATCCAGTTATTAAATTTGCGAAAACTAATCTGTTATAAAATGAAGGAGTTGTGGTGTAGAAACTTTCTAGAATTTTACGAAAAATTTATAGGTGATATAAAAAATGTATGTGGAAATACGGCGGACAAAGAAAGAGTTCAAACGTTATTAGAGGAAGAGAACTGTGCGAGTACTTGCCGTACCTGACAGTGTTGGAAATAATTAAATGTTACCTCTTCCAGTACTTAGAAGATGCGACTGCGAGACAATCGCTTACGCAAATGTTTAGATATTTGGCTATCCCTGATTCGCCAGACTCTGGTTTTCACAGCGGTTTATAGATGTTATCAATACATGTATATATTTTATTAAAAACATATTTCTTTATAAAGTTTGTTTTACATATTTGCATCGCCGATATCAGCAAAAATTATTAATAAACGTATTAAACTATTCTGTTTTTTAGTTTTAGGTTTAAAGTGGTGTAACCGATAATTGCATTCTTTTTAGCGTCACCAAATATGCGGTAAATAGTATCTATAAAAAGTTGTACGAGAATTTTTATTAAAATGGGTAGTAAAGCCGGCGACAATTTTTAATTCCGGTAAATACAATTAAACATTACTATCATTAGAGAAAACAAAGATTCACTTCCAAGGTATTTACAAAACTGTTCTCGTATTGGTAATTATAGCTAGGTCATTAGACAACAGTAATAGGTTTATAAGCGTGTTTAACACATGATATACAAATTGTTCAAGCTAATGAGTCGGCAATGAGCGAATCATTGAATCTAGTCAAGTATTTAATTTCTTTATTTAAAACAAATTAAATTTTATTCTATAATTAACCGCGCTTGTAGAATGAGAAACTAATGGTTAATTTTAATACCGCTAAGCATGCACTTTTGCTTGATGATTTATTTGGAAACTATGCAAATCATAAATTCCAAAAATATGACGTATCAGTTATTTAATTATTTTATTAGTAACTATCTTGTAGACAACAAGTTTGGTATTCTCTTACTAAAACTTTAAAGTGTTTTATTCAATTTCCCTTCAAAAGGTTTAAATCGATTTACAAACTGATTTACGAAAACTAAATTAATTTTTAAGGTATTGAGAAAAATATGCAAGTAGTTGGTTGCTTATAGAGTTTTTTAGAGTTGATTTTATTTTGAACATTCATTGGGTTTCTTAAAATTATCCTACAGAAAAGAATTAAAAAATGTTTTAAGTGGTTTTCAAAGTTTTGGTGTTATTCTTAAAATAAGCGAATGGTTTGCATATTGCTGTAAATTTTAGACCACGTTATAACATTTTTATAAAGACATTAGCTAAAAATTTGTATGGAGGGATTGTGTTAAGGTAGGGGTTAGTCGAGAAATTCCGGGTTAAAGCGTATATCCCGGGTGACCAAAAAATTTAAAGATGGAGTTAAAATTAAATAAACAAAAAGTTTAAAGGTACGAGGCTTTAGCAGGGTGTAACTTTGTAAGGGATAGTTTGATGGTAAAATTTCTAATAGGGTTAGATTGCCCGGGAAATTCTAGATCAGGCTAAGTTGCTAGTCGAAGAAAACTCTTACCTAGGTGAAATATGAATTGGGTGGATCGGGTGGATCGGGTGGATCGGGTGGATCGAGTGGATCGAGTGGATTGGTGGATCGGGTGGATCGGTGAATCCGTGGATTGGGTGGATTGGGTGGATTGGTACATCGGTGGATCGGTGAATCGGGTGGATTGAATGGATCGGGTGAATCGGGTGGAGGAGGATCGAGGAGATTCGGGAGGATCGGTGTATCGGGTGGAGGAGGATTGGGGTGGCTCGGGAGGATCGGTGGATCGGGTGGAGGAGAATCGAGGAGGCTCGGGAGGATCGGTGGATTGGGTGGAGGAGGATCGAGAAAGCTCGAGGAGGCTCTGTCCCAGGACCATCTATCTCCTCTACTATTCACACTGTAATTCAACAAATTTTACACTAGAAAATGCTGTAACATTTGCTAAATTAAATACTTTACATGCTAGTATTATCGAACCGCTTGATTTATTGAACGAACTACTAGGAATCAAATCATTTATAATTCATAGTAAATTACCTTTTGAAGTAACAGAATCGAACATGCTTATATTTGAAAAAATTGCCATAGTAGAAGAGCATGTAAAGAATCATAAAATTGCATTTTTATTAAAAATTCCAATAGTAGAGATTAACTCTTACAATTATTATCATTTATTTGCTTTCCCCATGAAAGTTAATAGTCAATATCAAGTTATTATTTCTAAGACGAAGTCCCTTTCCTAAATGAACTTAGGTATGGATTTACAAATGAGAAATGCAAAGAAGTGGCACTCGACCAATACTTATTCAATCAATAACGTCAACAGCTATTCAAACAGACAGCGCTTGTGAAGTGCAATTATTACGATTCTTTAATCATTATGAGAATTCTGTGCCAAAACTAGTACAAATTACTGACATGAAGATTCAAAAAGTTGCATATAACAAGTGGATTGCAAGAAGTGATAGCAACCGCCAATTGCAACAAACACGAAAATAGTTTCGCCCTAATTGGAAGCAAAGTGATCACCATAAAGGAAGATTGTTATTTAAAATTAGAAAGGTGAAATTATTCGAGCATATCAAAACCCAGCAGTGACGAAGAAATTTGCAAACCTTCCCGAACTACAATTCAAGATTCCTCAAACCGAAGACAACGAAATTATCCAGAAACCGATGCAACTGGAACATCTAGATCTCGATGGTCTTAACCACACAGTGAAATGAATGTACACTTAAAAAAAACATTTGCACGATTTAAAAGTGCCAAAGTTACACTATGATAATACGAGTATCTGGACAATTTTATTGATAATTTTATTATTGTTATTAGCTGTATACTTATCGTACAAAATGTATATAAGATATAATATGAAGACAACAAAAAAGGAAAACAAAAAAACCACAAATGATCCTTTAAGTACGATGAGTTTTTAAAAGTTAAGTATCAACCCTTAATTTTCATCAAAGTCGGGAGGAGTTACAAATCACCTATATTAATATGTATATAAAATTAATTGTAATAATTATGTCTTAGTTATAGCATGATACATTGTATTAAAAAATGTAAGATAAAGGTGTCAACAGAGTTAATATTAGAAACAAGAATAAGACACAAACACTTTGTATTCCAGACCCAACTTGATATTTTAGGTTAAGAAACAATAAACTGCAATTAAGCAGACTAATTTATAATTACTTAGAATAAAGATAATGTATGATTTATCAAGAAACTTCTGAAAGCAAGATCTGCCCTTTCCTACAAAACGATGTGAGATCAAAGGCTTCATGTTAAATGTAAGAAGCCCTGATTGCCAGTCAGTCTTCAAACTGCATTACTTTAACATTGTTAGGTGTTCAAGCTACTCATTCGTAATTATTAATTATTGATTTATTTAAATATTGACTTATAGTATTTTTTCCATTGCATTTACTTTGCGTTTAATGAACATAAACCTTCAAGCCTGTTGTAAAAAAAAATAAAGCATTTTTTGTAATTATGGAATTAAAACAAATTTGATAGTGATATTATTTGGAAATAAAGTTTTTAAAAAGAAGCTCCCAAGGACTCAAAATTTATCTCGGGTTGAAACAAAAACTTTACGTATCTTCCCAATCACGTGCTTTTTGTGAACCACTCGGTTTTTACTTTTTGGTTTATTCAATGTACGTCATGTCAAGACAATTTATTACCTAATTCTTTTCTACTTCCATTGTTAATTTTAAGTTCTCGTGGAAACATTCGAATAGCTCCATTATGTAATCTGTTTATTTTTTTTATACAGCAGATACAGTTTCGAATGTGTTATCGCAAGAAAATGTTGAAAAATAAATGGGTTATTACTAAAACAAATTTAAAGAATACAGGAAGTAGAAAAGAATTGTCTGATAATTCACCAATTACACTTCCAAGACTGGTATCACTGACAGCGCATGAAATGAAAAGTAGGTAGAAGAAATTGCGTATGTGGAGTGTTACGTTTTTGTTGGCCTAGCTTGTTGGGCAGGTGCTAACGAGGGTTTTGGGGTGGTGCAGGTAGATACGCGTAGTCAGTAATCTTTTTGAAACTATACGAAGCGGTCGTGTTTGCTATCGTTGCTCCCGTTTCATTCGTTTACTTATAATTAATCATGTAGTTATATTTACATTTTGTATACTCGAGGTTATAATTACAGTCAACAGTTACATTATTATTATGAATAAATGAGTTTTCAGTTCGAAATTTATTTCTTGTTATTCGTCACCACCAGCAGACATGATTACAACCGAGTTTTGTAACGCGTGACACGAAGCATGGACTGTCTTGTATATATTAAACAAATTATAGACGATGCGGGTTTTGCAAGGTATTCTGACAGGAGCAACTTGCACGGAAGAGAAAGTGCTTGGAGGGATGCATCAAGTGAGTCGCATTATAAAAAAACTATAAGTTCGTTTAACTGAAGTTACACGTCAGCTTAATGTCGACAATGGTAGGTAAAAAGTGGAAAATGGTCCTTGCTAGGTAATGTTGACGTGACTCAAAAAGGTATAAACTGTGACACTGTAATTACACAAATTACGGAGAAATCCTCACTTTCAGTAAAATAAAGTTGCTATGAAACCTTTTACGGCGTTTTAATATTGCTGGGTAAGAAAACTTAGTAATAGAAAAATATTGTATTATACAGCATAACCCCTTTTTTTTATAAATATACGGTGCGATAGTATTCTACTACAAACAAATATACTATTACATATAGCCCGGCCACGTACAACTTATGTTTAAATAACGACTGTGCTTAATTTTAAAAAGTAAGAAATTATATGCAAAAGTAAAAAACTCTATTTCAACTTATGAGAAAATGAACATATTGCTTTTGCCTTTTAGAAAAATTTTCATGAAATTGTTCCTTTGTGAGTGTCTTACCACGCTCATGCATTGGGATTTATAAAGTTTGTATTCTGACTTTTATTAGCTGGAAATGGGAATGTACCCTATTTATGCCGTGTCACAGAAACATACGTGAAAGTAGGCTTGTAGCAGAAATTTATTTGTACAGTTAACTAAGAATTTTCTTTAAAATAATAGATTTAACTAATGGTTATACTTTTGCAGATTTTCTGACATTCCAAGTCCTTGGTGGCAAGCCAGCACAATACTGGTAGGAACTGGAAGCGGTCTGAGCCTTTTAATAGCTGTAATGGCAATTGCATCATGTTGTATCAGCTTCGTAGTTCACGGTACTACGGCACGTCTTGCAGGAATTATGCAGCTTATATCAGGTTAGTAAGATATTGCCAATTTGCTATGCTTAATAAAATACTTCATCATATGCTATTTTGCTATTTTAAATAAGTTACAGCGATTAAAGTATAAAACGTTCCATTTTGACATCTGTGAAAAAGCTCTATAGGTATTTTGCAAAAGATTTTACCGACTTTGTATTTCACTTTAGAGTAGTGTTTGTGGACCTGCAATGCGGTAAATTATGGTTAAATTGCATGGGTGGGGAGGGGGGTTAGCACGAACAAATACGGTAAGTGGTGTCACGCAAAAACAAGTTCTGGCTTTGTCAGCCGCAGTAGCAATGGAAGTGCTTGGAAAGGGGTTCAGGAGACATGGAGTAATTATGACGTTCCTATTTAAGCCTGTAGACATTGGAGCTACCATCCTAATCTCGTCTAAGTTTTACCATAATTGTACGGATTGCTTGCCTTTATAGTAAGCCCATAAGATAAAAGAAGAAAGTCACTAATACAGTTGAACTGGTTTGCCCTATAACCTTCGTAAAATATAGAACCGGCACTACCAGAAGTTTAAACCAAGCTCATTCATTAATTGTAAAATTCCTTAACGAAGTTGTAAAATTTGAATATTACTGACTCTGAATTCCTGTTTACCGTCAGGTGTAGCTCAAGCCTACAATTATCCTAACTACTTGTTTTACTTATAACCCCACTATTCCTACTTTCCAGTTATGATTTTTTGTTTCCATCTTTAAAATACATCCACTTTAATGAACTTCTTCAAAATACTATCTTCGCTATGTATAGCCATATAACAACTTCCCAGTAATTCTCTATATATCGAAAACTTTCTTATTAGTCAATTTGTAAAAAAATATATTCTTCATAAAAGTTCTGAATTGTCCAAAAATTAAACTACGCTTACAAAAGTTTAAAACTTGCTAATATTATAGCGTGTAAATAAAAAATTATGTTTCGAAATAAGAGTAAAGTTTGCTAATTTTTTTAGATAATGGCAAAAGCTACTAGCACAGGTTGTACACATTAACAAGATTTAAGCAGATTTCAATGATGATCTTTTATGGCAATTTTTGGTATTTTATCGCTATTTGAAAAAATAAACAAACAAACTTTGATAGGTATAGTGACGTAGTTACCGTAGTAACAAACGTCAAAACCGCGAATACATAATTAATTTCAGCCTCTAATAATGCCAAAAAAATTATCCGCACACGAAAAACTTGAAATAGTATTGATAGTAGTGTAACAATTTGAAATACCACTATTCGTTTTTCGTCATTTTTCGTAATCTGATTCAGTATTATTTACCTTATTTATGTAATTTGAGTATTTAACGTTTAAACATTTTAAGCTGATATTAGAGTGATGTATGTAGTCTACCTATAGACGTTAGTAGTATATATACTCGAAATTTATTTACTTTTCTCTGGCATTTGATCTTAAGTTAGATGCTCTGCGCGTCGTTTAGCTAGAAAGCCTTGTGAAGTTTGCAATCGTGTGGATTCGAGACTTTTCGTGCGGCTCTTTAATCAATCAACATGTGGTCTCGACTGTTTGGATGGAAGAGGCGGACGTTTGTCAAATATTAAGGCACGATTGCCTTCGAGAAGGGATTCTAGTTAATATAGTTCTGGTATAGAGTGGTACCCTTGTCAATGCGCAAATAAGATGGTACACAGTAGAAATTGATAACAAAATTGATGGCATCTCATTAAAAAAAAAACAGTTTAAGAATATACGTGATATTACTTCAAATAAAAGTTGCAGACGAGAGAAGTATGGAATGAATTTTTTACAGTGGTTTGTATTTCATTTCACTTGAAGGATATTTTAAATGATAAAATTTACATGAAAGTATTTTTGTTTCAAGAAAGTTGAAATTCAATTTGCAGCGACGTCACAGTTATTTTTGTGTTTTGTCAGCATTTGGTGTGTCGATGGTGAACAAGTTGAACAGTAGGAGAAATATTAAAATCGTTTAATTTTATTCACATAAACCTAGAGTAACGCACATCATAAAGCCTGGAGAGTCTGATCGACGTGGTTCGTGGTTACAAGTTGAGCTGAAAAATTTCCTATTAATGGCAAAACACAATCACATCAAATGGGTAGTGAGTGATCAAAACTGTCGCCGGTGAATGTCGTTAATCCAAATTATTCAATACAAGCCTGAGATCAATATTTATTTATAACTATAATTTGGTGCGAAATTGTCAAATATAAAATTTTTGGACCTATTCTTTTTCGGAAAAATTTTAATAGCGCACAAGCTACGTTTTGGGACTTGTGAGCGGTTTTTTTAAAAACTACTTCCAATTCTTCGTGACATCTATATGTTTAACTTAAACAGAAATTCATATAGAATTTTGACAAACTGGTATTAATTATTCTAAGTCGAAATAAACTGATTTAATTGAATTAATATTAGTGCGAGTAGCCTAGGTAAACAACAATGCTAAAGCTGTAATACTCAGACTGACTGAGGCTCCCGGGGTATTTTGTCCTTGCTCCTCATAATTCTGTGGGAAATTGCAGAGCTCATGTCTGCTTATTCTTAATTCTATTTGTTAATACATTGTTACAATCTTACTTTCTAGGTAATTGCGGTATCTTAACCGTTTGTGACCTGCCACCTGAAATATCACTATCGTCTGGAATACATTGTATTGCATCCGTTCTCATGAACTGTTAATAACATTTTTATATCTATCCTTGAGCTACATTGTTGTACTCGACTTATGATTTCTTTAACCATTTCTAGTAATTTCCTATTAGATTCTAATTTATAATATACATAAGATTGGGGGATATATAACTCCTCCCGACGTAATTAAAAAATTAAGGTTTTTTTTGCTTAATTTTTTAATTCATACATTTCATTATTTAAAATTAATGGTTTCTAAGGGTACACTTACGACGCAAAATTAACTTTAAAAATTATTGTAAATTGTAAATGCCTATACTATCGTTTAGAAAAACGCCTTAAATTTTAATTGACCTGTATGATCATGGGGTACCCTGCCATAAATAATTATCTGACTTATCTAACATCCATTATAGCCTATAAATCTACAGACATTATATATATATATATATATATATATATATATATATATAATATATAAAATACTCTAATTTAGAACAGGGTAGAAAATTAATTAACGACATCAAATAATTTTAATCACCGTGTATAAGGAAGCTTTGGGTACTAATACGCGTCATTAAAAGGCATATTGGATAAACTCGTCATTTACTTTTAAACATAGGGTTTATATTGTTTAGATAATGATAAACACCGTGTATAAGGAAGCTTTGGAAAATAGTACGCTTAATTAAAGGCCTACTGTGTAGATTTAAATCATTCAATTAGAATGTAGAGTTTGTATATAATCATAGTCAACGTGTAGAAGGAAGTAATGTAGAATTTCATTAGATAATTAAAACCGTGGAGCATAAAAATTTATTCGTTTCGTTAAAAATAAGGGGTTAAATTATTCACTGGACGCTTTCTATAAAAAGAAGCAGAGTTAAAATGTTTAATTTGTATTTAATTTAATCTTTCCAAGTACTAAAACTATCGAGAAATTATAAAAGACGTAGGGAAGTCACGTAGGAACCTTCGGCGTATTGGAACTCAGATCACCTACAAAGATAACGATGTATATGATAGTCGATAAGCTTCAAGCTATATGAGTGCAAGTAAGAAAGCGAATTTGTGGTACAAAGACAAGCGAGAGGGAATGCATTGGTAGTTAAATAAGGGTAATATGTAAAACAAGAGCACAGGTTTTAGATAGAGCGAACAGACTAGATTGGCGATTAAGGTTGAAATAAGATGCAAACATGAGAGGTGGATGCATAACAATTTCTAGGTTAAATTAATTAGTTGTTCTCGGACGTGTTGCGAGGCGTGCGGAAATTTCTTAGATTTCAACTTGGACGAGTGCAAATTTCAGTAGAATTATTGTGCCGAGCCATCGGAAGGGAAAATAGAATGCGAATTTCTGAAAATCGTCCGTCGCGGGACAAATTCGACTTGCAAGCGAGCCATTATATAAACCCGTGCTGATAGGAGTTTAGGTCTCTTTTTATTTTTAATTTTATTCAATACTTCAAGCAGTTTTGCGCTTTTGAGTTCCTGAGAAACCCTGAAACCTTTTAGACGAATGGTGGTGTAGAAAAATTTTAAAGGCGGCCAGAAATCCGAAGACGTAAACCTAAACCAGCTGGATTGGTGGGATCAGCAAGGACGATGTACATTGGATCTACGAGTACATTAATCGTCAGGTAGCTTATGCATTGTTGTTCGATCTTAGATGTTTTGGTGTGTGTTGAATATCTTTATAATTTGTTTGATAAAAATGGACAGTAGTAAATTTGTATAAACAACAAATTTTGAATTTTAAGGTAAAATTTTCTTGTATAAGTAGAAAGGAGTATTTATCAGGTTTATGTTTTGATTATGATGAAAATTTGGGTCTGTCTTTGAGCTCAATTAGACTAACCTATTAATTTAACGTAAAGGGGTGGGAGATGCTCCCTTTTATTCAGACTCAGGTCTGCAAATATTGTTTACTTAATTAGTATGCATCCTACAAGGACTCTAATTCTGGATGTAAATTAAAATGATGATAAAATTTGAACTTGAAATTTTATGATGCTGAAATTTATGCTAAAATTTAATTTTGAAATTTTAGTGTATTGTGAATATTGGTGTAAATAGAGTTAACGTTGATGTTTGTGGTAGGAATGTGTTTTTTTTATGAATGAGGATGTAAGTTTTATCTAGGTGAGCAGCCGAGGAGGAAGTAGTCAAGAGGTGATATTCAGGTAAGAAATCGATTATCAGAAGAAAGTCAACGGACAAGAGAATCACAGCAATTCTTGGCACAGAACCAGGGGCAATTCAAAATAGACAAGAGAATTACAGCAATATATATATATATATATATATAGTATATTATATATATAAGCACAAGCATATATACGTATAACAAATACGTATATTACCTAATGACAAGTACATTGAATATTCACAGGTTACAAAAATAAAAGTGAATATATTCTTTATATCTATAAAGCAAATTAATATTAAATATGATTAATTGCATGACTAACACGAGGGCGTAGTAATGAGCAAAAACAAGAACAAACGGTTGTTTATCCTGACATATAATAAAAGCACAAACATACAAGTAACAACCTCATTAAAGCAGTTGAAAACAAATGCAGTATGTACAGGATTATCACGGGTGTGTGTTAATAAGTTTAAACAATAATAATTGCCAAGTTAATTACGTCAAGTGGAATACAAATATAAGATTAACACGAGTATGTGGCAATGGGCACAACAAGAACAAACGGGAAATAAATGTGGAGGTTATTTCGTAGTAAATATACAAACTTAACAAATTGTTACAATGGACTAATAAAGGACTATTATTAGTCCAAAAGGAGACGCAAGCACTTAAGAAGTAACTGCCGGCGATGGTTATGACGCTAGTGCTTCTACGGCTTATTGTGGTGCGACGTAAATTCGCTGACAAGATTTAACTGACAGACGGCGTCGGAGGGAGGGTGTTTTGAGTTCCAGGTGTAAGCAAGTAAGGTGGGGTCAGAATGTAATTACAGACCGTATAAAAAAATGATTTTGTACCATTAGGATACAAATCACTGGCTGCATATTGAAGTAGTAATAGCGTTTTGCCGGAATAAAAATCACTGACGGTGTAGTGTTCGAACTGGGATAGCAATCACCGGTGCTGTAATTAGAGAGTAACGCGAGTTACGTTTCGGGCCTTGGGAGCGGTGCTTTTAAGAACCATTTCCAAGTCTTCGTAACAATTTATTGATTTAACTTAAACTGAAATTATAATGGAATTTGACAAACTGATTAAAATAACTTTAAATCAAAATAAATTAATTAATTGAACTGATATTATGAGTCGCCTAAGCAAACTGAAATGTTAAAGCTGAATACTTTGACTGACTGCTGGGTCCTGAGGCTCCCGGGCTATTTATAAAGTCCCTGCCCCTCACAATTCTGTGAGAACTTACAGAGCTAATGTCTGCTTATTCTTGATTCTATTCATTACTACATTGTTACAATTTTACTTTCTAGGTAATTGAGATATCTTAACTGTCTGTGACCTGCCACTTGCAGTATCACTATCATTTGGAATACATTGTATTGCATCCGTTCTCATAAACTGTTAATAATCTTTTTATATCTATCCTTGAGCTACATTGTTGTACTCGACTTATGATTTATTTAACAATTTCTAATAATTTCCTATTAGATTCTATTATTTAATATATATATATATATATATATATATATATATATAAATAAGGAAATACGTAACTCCTCCCGACGTACATAAAAAATTAACGTTTTTCCTGCTCAATTTTTAAATTCATAAAATTCATTTTTTAATTCATTATTTAAAATTTATTGTTTCTAATGGTACACTTATTGTATTTTTATTTCTCTTTGTTCCTTAAATCTAAAACTGTTTTTTTTATTCTTATATCTAAGGTACATTTTGTAAAATACATAAATAATTAAAAAATGAATAAAATAATTAATACAATTGTCCAAACAGTTATATTGTCATAGTGTAACTGGAAACTTTGAGTTCACTTAAATGTCCTTTGTAGTTTTCCATTAATTTCATGGCGTGGGAGGTCGTCTAAGTCTAGATGTTTTAGCTGCATGGGTTTTTTGATTATTTCTTCGTCTTCTGGTTGTTCTATCTTGAACTGTAGTTCTGGTAAGTGTGTGAGTTTCTTTGTTGCTATGGGGTCTTGATAAACTCTGACTATTTCGTCTTTCAATTTTAAATAAGTCTTCTTTGGGGGTAATTAATTTATTTCCGATTAGTCCTAGGTTGTTTTCGTCTTGATGGCAGTGGACGGTTGCTATTACTTCTGTGGGGAAATGGCAATCCATTTGTTTTCTCTAAATTTTGAATTTTCAAGTTGGTTATTTGTACGGGTTTTGCTTCACAGTTTTCATAATGATTCGAAAATTTTAATAGTTGCACTATTGCTGTCTCCCTGAATTGTTGTTGTTAACGATTTGCATAAATATTGATTTGGTGTTATTTCATTGCATTTTTTGTTTGTATAACCATACCTTAGTTCATTTAAGGAAAGGAATTTGGTTTTAGGTATGAACACATGCTAGCAATTTTTATTGGAAAACCAAATAAATGATAATAATTATAATTGTTACTCTCTACTATTGGGATTTCTATTAAAAATATTATTTTGTTGTTCTTTATATAGCTTTTAACTATAGCTAATTTTTTAAAAATAAGTATGTGTGATTCTGTTACATCAAAGGGTAGTTAACTGTTAGTTATAAATGATCTAATTATTAATAATTCTTTTAATATATCAGTTGGTTCTATGATACCAGAGTGTA
This sequence comes from Platerodrilus igneus, assembly GCA_036346225.1. Classification (NCBI taxonomy): domain Eukaryota; kingdom Metazoa; phylum Arthropoda; class Insecta; order Coleoptera; family Lycidae; genus Platerodrilus; species Platerodrilus igneus. The sequence goes on from JARFIW010001200.1 coordinate 1,647,677, forward strand.
GTGTATTTAATTTTGCAAATGTTACGGCGTTTTCTAATGTGGCTAAACTTTGTTGAATTAAAGTAAGGGTTGATATTATTTGAGTGTATATCGTATTGAATCTAATTAAATCTCGCATGCCTAACACTGTAGTTTGCATGTTGGCTTCAAGAGTTTGTATTCTGTTGGCTATGCTATCTTTGTTTCTTATTAGCTTTCTTAATGTTTTGTTGAATTTTATAATTGTTGATTAGGTTATAGATTGGTTGTTGATAATGGTTTTATATCGTTTTAATTTTCAATTAGCTGTTGTATTGCGTTGTCATAACGTTCTGCGTCTTGATTATCTAAATTTCCTGAATTAGCTTTTATTATGTTACCTAATCCATTAATTAGTCCTTTTTTCACCTTGTAGTTTGTTCTGTGGGTATTAATCTGTTAAATTTATCTTCTATGTTTCTTAAAATGTTTTCTATTATGCTGTTATAATTCATCATCTCTATGGCGTATTCCTTTCCGAATTTTGCTGTGTCCATTGATTGTTTTAATCGGTAATAATTTTCTGTGATTGTTTGAAATTCGTGTTTTATTTCTGTTAAATCGAATTTTTGTGCGAATGTCCAATAGTCTATTGTATTTTGAATACTTCCCAATTTTTTTGGTAATATACCGGGGTTGTTTTTTATGTCTTTAATTATTATTTCGTTGTCCGTTCGACCTGGGCGGAGGTTGACGGTAAAGGTGATAATTGTCCATCTGAAATTACAGGGTGTCTTAAGTTTTTCAAGTGAATGCATTTCGTTATTTTGTCGTTGTCTACTACGGTTATATTTTTGTCCGATATTCCCTTAATTTTAAATGGGCTTAAATTTCTGGGTGCCGTTTTGTGCCGTTTTGTGTCGTTTACTTTGAAAATTTTTTTTGTACACGGTTTGTCCCATTAAAAATTTATTTGCGTCCGTATTCTTATTGCGGGTTGTGGTGTGGTGATACGTTCTTTATCGTTATCTAATTTATCTTTTACTTTGTCATAGATTATTTTTAGTTTCTCCTTATGATCTTTGGCATATTGCTGATATATGTACTTTTTTGTTATAATGTATGTCGTAAGGGTTGTGTGAATCTGAATGCCCTAACGTTAATTCTAATGACGTAAAATTTGCTGATGAGTGGATTTTATTATTGTAGGCGATTAGTGCATATGACATTAAATTGGTGATGTGTTCTTTCTTATAAGTTATTCTTAGTAATCGAATTTGTTCTAACAGGGTCGAATGTAGTCGTTCAATTAGTCCATTTGATTCAAGGTGGTTTTCCGTTATGAAATGAATTTTTATTTTGTGGAGTTCTAAAGTGTTTTGTATTCTTTCATTTTTAAATTCGCTGCCGTTATCTAAAGTTATTGTTTCGGGTGTTCCATAGAATGTAAAGTATTGTAAGAATCCTTGTGTTACGTCAAAGCTATTTTGAGAAGTGATGGGTATTGCTTGGCCTATTTTTGTGAATGCATCTACAATTGTTACATAGTTTTTTGCTTCTTCTACTAGAGTATCGGCATGTAATTTTTAAAATGGTTTGTCGGGTATTTTGATTAAAATTAAGGGTATTTTTAAGGGTTTTGTGTCTTATTTTGCTTTGTCGCATAATTCACATTGGTTAATAAAATCTGTAGTCAATTCTTTCTTGTATTTAAAATATTATCGTCTTATAAGAGCTTTATCGTTTCATTAATTCCACGAGAGTTGGTTTCTCTGTCGTGTTGATTCCTAATTACATCGTTTATTTCGTCAAGGTCGTCTAATGTTATCAGTTTTCTTGTGCATCTGATAAGTTCATGGCCAGAGTTATTGAATAATTTAACGTATAATTCTGAAAATCTTTTATATAAATGTTCGGTGTTGAAATAAAAGTTAAATCTTTTTTTCTCCGCGGTGTATTCTTTTAGATTTTCAATTATTTGTTTTTTGTTGCCGTCTTTGGTTATTTGAATTTGGTATATATTTTTGTTATCTACTTTTGTATATTTTACGGGATTGGGGTTCTTAAAAACTTCGGTAATTATAAATCGATTTGGTTTAATAGCGATGGTTTCGTTTAATATTTTAATCGCGGGTTTTGGTTTTTCATTTTGTGTCGAATGTATTGTGTCGATCTATTCTGGGTCTTCCTTATTTCTGTTTCGTCTACATTTTTTACAATTGATTCTGTTTCTAGTGCATTAAGCTGTATTCTACTTAAGGCGTCTGCGTTGTTATTATAAATTTCTTTTTTGTATATACTTTTGTAATCGTATTTTTCTAATCTGAATCTCCATCGTTGTAATTTTAAATTTGGTTCTTTAAGTTTGCATAGCCATACTAATGGTCTATGGTTGGTGTATATATAAAATTTTCTTCCGTAAAAATATGGTCTAAAATATTTTGTTGCCCAAATTATGGCTAATAATTCTTTCTCTATGGTACTATATTTCTGTTGGGTTTCGTTTAGAGTTCTGGATGCGTAGCTGATGAGTTTACTGCTACCTACTTTTTCTTGGCTCAATACTGCGCCTAATGCTACATTTTACGCGTCTGTTGTTAATACAAACGGTTTCAACAAGTCCCGGCGTATTTTAATACGGGGTGATTCGTTAGTATATTTTTAATTTTTTCTACGGCTTTAAGGAATTCCGGGGTGTGTTCAATTTTGTTTCCCTTTTTTAAACAATTTGTCAGAGGCTTAGTTATCTGAGCGTAACCTTTAATGAATTTGCGGTAGTAACCACTAAGTCCTAAAAATCCTTTAATTTCCTTATTTGTTTTTGGTAAGGGGTAATTTAGTACTGCATTCATTTTATCGGAATTTGGCATTACTCTTTGGGGTGTTATTATATGTCTTAAAAATGATACTTCTTTTTGTAAAAATTTGCTTTTGTCTAATTGTCTTTTGAAATGTGCTTGTCTTAGTCTTTCAAATACTTCTCTTAATCTTTCTATGTGTTTTACTAATGATGTTGAATAAAGTATTATGTCGTTTAGGTATACAAGGCATTTCTCGTCGTGTATTCCTCGTAATATATTGTCCATGACTCTCTGAAAGGTAGCGGGTGCGTTCTTTAGCCCAAATGGCATTCGTTTATATTCATAATGTTCTCTAGGTGTGCTGAAGGCGGTTTTTGATGTATCTTTTTCATCCATTTCTACTTGATGGTAACCTGAGGCTAGGTCTAGTGTTGAAAAATATTGGCATTTACCTAATTTGTTTAAAATTTCAGTGATATTGGGTAGTGGATATTCGTCATCTACCGTTTTTCGTTTAGTTTTCTGTAGTCTATTACTATTCTATATTTTCTCTTGCCTGAGGCGTCTAACTTCTTAGGTACTATTAGTACGGGGCTGCCCCATGGTGAGTTGGAGTGTTGTATGATATCCTGTTCTAATATGTCTGCTACTTGTCTGTCAGCTTCTTCTTGGCTTGCCTGATGTAGTCTGTATCCTTTTGTAAAAATCAGTTTGTTATCCGTTAGTTCGATATTGTGTTTAACTTTGTTGGTGAATGTTAGGAGTATTCCTTCACAATGGAATATGTCGCGGTATTCAAAACATAAATTTTTAATTGCTTTTTGCTGTTCTCGGTTGATGTCGGTATTAAAGCGAATGTTACTTAAATTTTCTCGTAACATTTTGTCGTGTTCTATGGGTTGTAATCGTTTTCTAAATTTTCATTTATTTCCATCTCGTTAAAATTTAATTCTTCTACGTTAATTGGATTTGTTAATGATAGTTCCACGGGATAGTCATTTGAATTAAAAATCGTCGTAGTGGCATTATTATCCTTTATTTGTACTAAGGCGGTTAGGATTTCTACTCTCTGTTGAAATATTATGTGATTTATGATTCCTACTTTGTTGTTTGAATTTACTGGGATTTTAATTTTTTTTCGGTTCGGGGTTCTATTGCGTATTTTTGTTCGATTTGGGTATTTTGAAATTTAATGGGGCTTTTTCCGTGTTTAGTTCTTGATAAACGGTTTTTTATGTCAATGTTGGCTTCTAATTTTCTTAGAAGGTCCATTCCTATTAATCCGTCATATTTGTCGTTAAATTCGAAAATACAAAATTTGTGTTTCATTTTTACATAGAATGTTCTAGGTAAGGGTATATTAGCTACGAATTGGTGTAGGATCGTTTGATGGACTGTTTTAATTTTAAATGGTTCTCTTTCTACATAATCTAAATAGTGTTTTTTTTACGGTTTGGGAGCTAATTAATGTTTTCAAGGATCCGGTATCAATTAAAAATTTAGTTCGGCATGGGGTATTTTTTTGTATGGTAATACTAGGTGATTAATATTATTTAAATTTATTAAGCTTGGTCTTTTATGAATCGGTGTATCTAAAGGTTTGAGAATGTGTTTTCTTCATCGTCCTCTTCGTAGTTTTTGCATCTTTTGTCTCGTTCATAATTGTCCGAATTGTTCGATTCATTGTTTGTACTGGGGTGAATGTAATTATTCTGGTCATTGTCAAATTCCCCTACTTCTTGATGAAATAGTTCTTTCGATGTAAAGTTGCGTTTTTGATTGTGACTTGGTCAGATGTGTGTTATTTTTGTATTTTGTCTGGTGTTACCAGATGAGATATCCATAGGTGTTGGTTTGTAATAGCTATTAGGATTGTTATTGTTATTTGTCATTGGAGTATTTCTAATAGGGTTCGCGCTGAATGCTGGTCTTTGCTGGTTGAAGTTTTGCTGGAATCTTGGTTGAAATGCGGGTTTCATAAAATTTGAGTTAAATGTTGGTTTTGGAAATTGTTTTATTGATTATTAAAATTCGTGTTATTAAAATTTGAGTTATTAATTTGCGGTTGATTTATTTGTGCATTGAATGGTGTGAAATTTTGCTGGGGGATTGTTTGTCTCGTGGCTTGTATAGTTTTTATTGGCGAGTAACTTTTATTTGTGTTGGGCTTCTATAGTCTGTTTCGATAATACATTACATTTTCTTCTTCTATTATCATATTCATGGCATCTAAATTCTGGGGACGTTGGAATCTGATTTTATTTGATAATCATTCTGGTAATGCATTTATATATGTGTCCAGTGCCATTTCGTCATACATTTTTGTTTTTAAATGTCGGATATTTTGATCGGGTTCTTCTATTTTTAATTTTGTTAGGATTAGACTTCTCACGTCTTAGCATTTCATTCCGAACTGATACTGGGATTGGTTATTTTCCATTCTGAGGTTTATCAGGTCGCGTGCAAGGCATTTTATGTTTTTTGGTCTCCAAAATATGCGATTAGTATCCGTTTAAAGTCCTGCCATTCTTCAAGATTATTTCGGCTGGCAATTATTGTTAGTGCGCGTCCGGTCAGTTTACTTATTATCAAGCGTAAGAGTAATACGTTTTTTTCATTATCTCCGGGTTTGTAGAAGGTTTTTAAAAATATTTCGCATGCTGTAATGCAATTCACAAGCAAAACTTGCTCTCCGTTAAAGCTGGAAATGGCCTCGAGATAAATTTCTATATCTAAACTCATTTTTGTTAAGGGTTCCTTTTGCTTTTATTTAATATCAAATTTTGTAAAAATTGAGATTTATTTCGCGGTTTGTATTGTTACTTTTTTAGTTTGGTTTGTTAGTTTTAGTTTGAAATGTGTTAAGTTATTTAAAGACTCGTAGTTGCTTATATTTGTACTTAGTTACACGGTGCGGTAATTAATTAGTGGGATTTATGCTCGGTAATGTCTGGTTGCTTGCTGTAGCCTTGAATTCGTTTATTTTTATTTCGCCAATGCTAAAGTTAGTACGGTTTTAATTTTCTGAACGGTTTCCATGTAAATTAATATTCTTGCAATAATTTGCGTTGTATGTTTTTGTGTCAGTTGTGGTTTTATTTTAGATTTGCTGATTTAATTAAGTCTGTTTTAATTATCTCCGCTTCGTGTGTGTTGTAATTTATAAATCTGTAATTGTTGCCTCGTCACCTTGAATGCTTTAATTTTAGTTGCAAGTTTTCAGTTTACTTTGTTACAATAATTGCTTTTATAATTTATACAATAAACTTGTTTAAATTACAAAATTTTAATTTTACTTAAGATGTAATTTCAGTGTATGAACAGTTTTAAATAATTTGCGCAATGCTTTGGTATAATTTAATATACAATTATACTTTATTTGGTTTTCTGAATAAGTTTAATTTTTAGTTGGTGATAAGTTAAATACATCGCGTCTTTTATAACTACTTATTTCGTATTGAAATATTTTATCATAAAATGTCATGTTTAATAATTGCTTTTTTCTAAAATTGCGATAGCTTTTCAGTAATGTGAATATCTATAACGTCGCAATGGTGAATGGTTTCATTCACTAATGATCGTAATTTATGTGAGAATTGCGCTTTGTTTTAGTTCGCAATTAATTACGTTTTGTATGTAAGATTTCGGTACTAAATGGTAGAGTTAATTGCGTTCTATTTTTGGTATTTTAAAATCATTTTTTCGTTTTGTATTAGCTTCTCGTACGTTAGTTACGTTTTGGTTTGTTTAATAATTGTAATAACTGTACTATTTTGTCCTCTTGTTTAGAAATTCTCTTTTGCTTTAAAAGTCTCTTTTAAAAATCAAGTCCTTTAAAGATAGATTTTGAAAATAGTTTGTCGTAATGGACAAGTAATTATTTTGGTAAAAATGGCATAAATTGCAATATAAAATAATAATAAATCTGTACATACATAAAATAATTTGTAAAAATTAATTTGGTTTAAAGGGAATAAACTTACATTAGCTTCATCATCTGTTTCTTTTGTTTTCTGGCTGTGGGCTTGGTCGATTTCATACTTCGTCCACGTTGGTTTGGTCTGGTTTCGATCCATGCCTGTAGTATCTCCTCAAAGTTTGTTTGTTTAGCTGGATTCGGTCGATGCTTGTACTTCCTCCAACTTCGTTTGAGTTCTGCCAAATTTAGAATTAAAATTCCAGACAACCAGTTCTTTAAATTTGGGTTTCCTAGTGACCCTTTGACATCCTACCTACTGCGCTAGTTACGTTTCGGGCCTTGGGAGCGGTTTTTTTTAAACTACTTCCAATTCTTCCTAACAATTTGTTGGTTTAACTTAAACAGAGATTGATATATAATTTTGACAAACTGGTATTAATTATTCTAAGTCAAAATAAACTAATTTAATTAAATTATTGTTAGGGCGGTAGTCTAGGTAAACAACAACTTTAAGCTATAATACTCAGAATAACTGAGACTCCCGGGGTATTTATGTTGTCTTTGCCCCTTACAATTCTGTGGAAAATTTCAAAGCTCATGTCTGCTTATTCCTAATTCTATTCATTACTACATTGGTGACCTGCCACCTAAAATATCACTATCGTCTGGAATACATTGTATTGCATCCGTTCTCATGAACTGTTAATAATCTTTTTATATCTATCCTTAAGTTACATTGTTGTACTCGACTTATGATTCCTTTAATCATTTCTAGTAATTTCCTATTCGATTCTAATTTATAGTATACATAAGATTGGGGGATACATAACTCACGTTATTATCAATTTTTAAATTATCGTCTACCAATATTGTTAAATGGGCTACCGTTAAATGACAGGAACACGTCAGAGCAACTTGTCGCAGCACGAGAGAGGTGTAAGAGTTACTCCATGCAATTTTTATTGAAAGAATTATTGGCACTTTTGATACATTTCTTGGCCACCTAGATCGCCAGACATAACCTCACTAGATTTCCTTTTTTGGGGTTACGTAAAGAATATAGTGCGAGTCGTTTCAATGATGTTGATCACTTATAACAAACAAAAGTAGAAGTGATTGAGAGCATACCTGCAGCTGGAATACGAAAAGTATTGGGAGAATTTACAGAAAGAACCGCAACCTGCACGGAATGGGAAGGCGAATATGTTGAAGTCATAGCTTGGAATTTAAATCAGTCCGAATTTGAGACAATATTAGTAATTAATTAAAAAAATGTATATGACAGATGATAAAAGAATGTTGAACTACAAAATTATGGCGGAAAGCTATAATTTGAAAAAGTTCATATTTTATATTTTAAACAACATTTTCTTAATAGTTTCTTTTGCTATTGTTAAAAATAGTAGAAAAATAAAGTACACTTGATAGAAACCTCATTTTTTGTTTACACTGTATAATGTTAAAAAGTTTGTAATTTTTATGAGCGTATTTTAGTTGTTGGAAGATGCATAACTTTCTATAAAAATACACTTTTCTTATAAATTGATAAATAAAAGAGTTTCTCATATGTAGAAAATTTTATGGAATATACAATATATTCATTTATGAAAATTAACTTCTATAAGTACTATATTTACACGTGCTCACTAAAAGAGACAATTAAATTTTGCTCTAAAGGATCCTTCTACTATTTTACATTAGAACATGTTACTAAAATAATTCGAAACTAAAACATAAACTTATGCAATTTGATAAAACTGGTTAATAACATATATGAACTAAGGTTCAGAATTAACTGTATAAATAAATTTTATAACTCACAATATAGGTATCGATGGCTTCTCCAGGAATTCATTAGATGAAATTATATTTTATGTTGACGCCCTAGAACGGCAGTATAAGCATACAGTATCAAATAACAGAATAATGGATATTTGAAGTTTATAGAAACCCCAAAATGAGGTTTTATTGGTTTAGGGTCATTGACAAACATACCACTGTTAATTTGAAAGGGAAGTTTCTACTTATCACAGCACTTCTAAAGCAAATGACAGCAAAACGAACAAAACTTGTTCTTTAATTAACTTAATCACCGTTTTACGTAAGGTTCGATATTGGGAAACTCTACTAGAAACTAATATATTGAGTTCGAAGGACAAATGCAACTCGGGTTAATTAAAAATTCAATCACACGTACTGCCTGAAGATATTGAGCTATATGATCTGCTTCTGTTACAAACAGAATCGTTTTGAAACCTTTCGGTCAATGCGTTCTTATATCCTACTAAATAAACAAACGGGTAGCACTCCACTTTCAAAGAAAACAATTTCGGCGCTTCATTCGACAATTTAACTCAAGGCGTAAACCACCTCTCATAAAGCCCAGTCCAAACTTGCTATATATGACACTCTTAAATAACTAGCTACACAATATGTTACATTCCTTTACGCGAAATGTAGTAGATTTTCTAGTTATATAACATATTACATATTATCTGTATCGAGTTGGTAAGATCAAAGGAAGTTGTATAGCACTTCTACTGTTTCACGTAACAAAAGCGTCCACACTTGCTACTTTTCAATTTCAACAACTGAAGAAATCAGTTTAGTAGATAAATATTTATTTTGTATGTACCAGTATATCGAGCTATTAAAATGCAGATATATTTTGTGTATTAAATCATAGAATGGAATGTATAACAATCAAGCAAATTAATTGACGTGTAAAGGAAAAATGCCAAACTATTGTGTAATGCAATAAACAACATCAAGTTTAAAGAAAGGTTTATTTAAATATAAATCAAGCTAAGCGACTACACATCATGAAAGCTTCTTACGCTTTTCTGTATCTCTGAACAACAAGTTACATTAACCCCTTACTTACTCCTTCTACTACCTTTAGGTCTATCGACGCACGCAGAAGGCCTGAAATATTTTACACATCCTCCGGCGCGGCGGTACAACTTAGCTTATCACTTCTTATTTCTAAAGGATACAATAATTGTATTGGGCGCCTAATTACGGTGCCATTCGCAATCTTAACGTAACAGGCACGCACTTTGCCATCACGGCCATTTATCACGTCTTTCACCAACCCTAATTTCCACAATAACCGTCGCTTATCATTTCCATGTATTAATACGACATCCCCTTGCTTAATCGCACACTCACGCGCATTCACGTTGTGATGAGCTCCTCTTAATAATTGTAAATATTCTGCGCTCCATCTTTTCCAAAAGTAATCTATAACGTTTGTTCTCTGCTTCCATAGCCTACAAATCTCATCTCCATTAATAACACGGTCAACAAAAGAAATAGTAGCCAAAGCGCGTCCCAATAAAAAATGCGAAGGGGTTAACGGCATTAAATCTATAGGTTCACTACCTAGGTATGTGAGCGGGCGGGCGTTTATTGTTGCTTCAACCTCGGTAATGAGTGTATTTAGTTGATCTAAATTTAGTAAAGAACGTCCTATAGTAGCCCTAAGGGCGTCTTTTACACTTTTTACAAGTCGCTCGTAAAATCCTCCGTGCCAAGCCGCTCGCTCTACTATAAACTTCCACTTTAGTTGGTGACTGTTCACAAACTCGATCAATTCTGTACTCGCCATCACTTCGTATAAGGTCGATATTTCACGTGATATTCTTTTAAATGTTTTAGCATTATTTGAGTAAATGACCTTAGGACTCCCTCTACGGGCAAAAAACCGTTTACATGCACTGATTGTAGACGCAACATCCATTTTCAAAACAATCTCTAGATAAAGTGCTCGTATAACAGCGCAGCTAAATAAAAGCACATAACATGGTTTTGAGTGATAACTATCTTTAAAATACAACGGTCCGGCAAAGTCTAAACCTGTCACTTCAAAGGGCTTTGTTTGCTGTATTTGATCTCTAGGTAACGGTGCGAAGAAATGCGACCCTGATTTTCCACGAAGTTGTTTACAGATAACACATCTTGCTAAACCGCATTTTATTAATTGCCGTTCTCGTACAATCCAAAATCGTTTACGTAATTCATAAAGTGTTGCATTAACACCACTATGATGAAGAGTTTTATGAAACTTCATTATTAGTAGTTTACTTAAATGTGCATTTTTTGATAGAATAACGGGATGCTTGAGGTCGAAATCTTTTCTTAAATTATGAAGACGCCCACCCAAACGCAGCAATTCATGTTTATTCAAAAAAGGGCTTAAGGTTGCAATACTCGATTTCCGTTCAATGCCCTCACCCTGTTGTAAACTGTTAATCTCCGAATAATAAGCTTCCCGCTGAGCTTGCCTCAGTAAACATATTTCGGTTTCAAATTCGTTTAGGGTTAAGCTCTTCATTTCTTTATTATTTCTGGTTTTTAAATTTCCTATAAATCGTAAAACTTACGCCGTTATCCGCACTAAACGATCAAAATCACTGTATCTGGAGGAATCTAGAAATTGATTGCTACCTTTTATAGTGTCGTTAATTAGTAAAGAAATTTTCGATACTATATCTATCGTTGACGTAGATTTCTCTATCGTATTATCTGGCCACGTTTGTTCACTTTCTAGCAACCACCTAGGACCGTGTAACCAAGTTTCGGAATTTATTAAAGTACTTGAACTTATTCCGCGGGTTAATAAGTCCGTAGGGTTCTCGCGACCCGGACAATGTCTCCATGTTATATCTTTCAATATGGTCTGAATTTCTTTAACACGGTTAGCCACATATGGTTTCCACTTTGACGCATCGCCATTAATCCAATGCAACGCGATCAGAGAATCTGTCCAACACTACCTTATCGATTGTAATTAATACATTAGTTTTTATAAATACCTGTAACCTAGCTGCTAATAACGCGGCAGTTAGTTCCAAGCGCGGCAAGGTTAGCATTTTATCGCTACAAGCCTTTAGGGGATTTTTTGAATACAGTAACTGCTCACCTATGCAGCCACCCCGTACGCTCGTAAAGATGCGTCCGAAAAAACATGTAATTGCGATTTGTTCGGATGGTTCACACACCTACGTAACGCGATATAGAAAAATCCACTAATTTCATTAATTGTTGACTACATTCCTGCCATTCATTTTGCATATCTTGTGGTAACAAATCGTCCCAACCAATTTTTTCAACCCATACGTTCTGAAACAAAATTTCAAGCTTTATTACACATGGTGCAAGAAACCCTATCGGTTCATACACACGAGCAATTGTCTGTAACACGTGCCTTTTTTTCACCATCTTAACGGAATGTATGTACTCCGTCACACTACTCAAATCGACACTAATTCTATCGTTCTGATTGCACCAGTTAATTCCTAACACCTTTTGAATTTGTGCATTTTGCGATTCAACCTTACTGTTTACTTCGAGATCGTCAATCGTTCATTTGCGTAAATTCATGGAGGCTCCTTGAAAAAGCTTACTTGAAAAGTCCTTTAAATGTTCTGCAACATTTCGATTGTTTACACTGACCACTAGATCGTCTACATAAAATCCCCTTTCTAAGATGTCAATAAATTCAGGGTTTTGTTTTCGATTATTGAATGTGTTCGTATCACCGAATTTAAAAGAAACGGGCTACATGTAACTCCGAATGTTACTCTATTCATACGATACGTTTCCAGTTCATTGTCGTTATTGTACCATAAGAATCTATGTGCGTCTTTATCGTCGGAATGTAAATAAATTTGTAAAAATGCTTTCTCAATGTCAGCCGTAATTCCGATCTCGCCTACACGAAAATTAAGCAAAATCTTAATTAAATCTGGACTTAAATTAGGCTTCTTTTCTAATAAGTCATTCTACGATTTTTGTTCCGGGGCATGTGAAGAGGCATCGAAAACCACTCGTAAACGCGTTGTTTGTTTATCTTCTCTAAAAACAGGCCTGTGTGGCATGTAGTAAACACGATCGCCATTTGTTTTTTCAGCATCACCGCGGTAAATTAACTCGGCATAATTATTATCCAACATTCCTTTGATAGCAGCGTTATATTTACATATTTTGTTAATATTGGGTAATTTAAACTTTAACCTCTGAGCACGAACTTGCGCACTAATTAAATTATCATCTTCAATCACTGCATCCTCATTCTTCCACGGTAACGCTACTAAATATCGATCATCACATTTATGAACGTTATTTTTCAAAAAATTATCGAAAAATCTCTTATCGTCGTCTGCTTCTTTAGTTATACCTATTGTTTCCAAATCCCACATACTTTCGATCTCGGCTTCTGTCTTTATAACTGTCGCATGTAACACTGTCTGCAGATTTACTCCTATTGTTGTAGCATCAACTGGTATAGGACCATGCAAAACATAACCAAATTTCGTGTCCACTGCTACTAAACCTTCGTTAAGACGAATATTTTTTCCTGTCACTACTGCCCAGTAATAGTCCGCTCCTATAAGTATACTAATTCCATCAACAATTAACGCTCGATCTATATTAAACGGGATATTGTCAGCAAGCTGCAAGTTTTGATACTCTACCACGCTTTTTTTAGGTATATGTAAATTATCCATGCAAATTTCTAGAACTTCCACAGCCTCAATCGTTAAAATTTCATCTGTATATTGTCCCTTCAAAGTAATTAAAACGCGGTTGTAGAGTTTAGACGGTATTGATGCACTATTTCCAAACGGCGGCAATACGAACCCTATGTAGTCCAACAACAGGTAATTTAATACCCTTGATAGATTCTCCTTAATAAATGAAAGTTGACTACCCCCGTCCATTACTAATCTAATTAACTTCTTTGTATTTTTTCCAAAAGCATAAACACAAGCCGTTTGCAATAGCACATTTTTGTTTATGTTTGTCATCAAACTGGACACCGACGGCGCCGGAGTGTTCATTGAACTCTCGCCTTTCGTTAATTTCACTGTAATACCTGTCGCCTCAGCGTTGTGTCTATCTTTACTTGGCTTAAAGTTAGGGTCGCATATTGTTGTTGCGTGCCTACCTCTGCATTCCTTACATCTTAAGAATCTATTTTTACAATATTTAGCACTATGGTTATTTTTCGTACAACGGTAACAATTTCCTGCTGCCTTTAGAATTTCTCTCTTTTTTGCCAAAGGTACATCTGCGTCACACATTTTGGTTTTATGGTCTTTCTTGCAGAAAACACAGCATTCAAGACGTTTGTTTGGAGTGACTAATAAACTAAACGCAGTTCCTTTGTAATGCGTTCTCTTTTTTGTTGGGAGCATCTTTTCTTTACAATCTGCATCCGGTTTTAGAACTTGTTCCAACGACTCGAGTTCGTTTTTAAGAAACTGCAACAAATCCTTAACCTGGCGATCTGCATCTTCCTCTGACCTTGATGATGAACTTTCTAAATTATTCGTAATAATTTCTAGATGATTGGATGATTTCATTTTCATTTGTCGATAAAATCCTAAAAGCAATTCCGTTGGCAACGACTTCATGAGAGTCGACTTTACGATTATGTTATACTGAGAACTAGATACTTCTAAGATTTCAAGAGCACGCATAGCTGAAGTGATTAGATTGTAATTCTTCCTTAAAGTGCTTACGTCATTTCTGGATTTTACAGGTTCGATTTTCATAATGCTATCAGTATATTGTTCAATTAGCCGTTCCTCATTTCCAAATTGATCTTTTAATATATTTAAAGCTTCCTCATAGAATGCTCCAGATGGAGGAAATCTCTCAATTGCTTCAGCGGCCCTTCCCGTGACATACATTCGCAGGTAGTTGAATCGATCTCTGTTCGTTAGTTGTTGATTATTGTGGATCATACTTCTGAATTGTTCCCAGAAAGGAAACCAGCCCTTTGCAGTACCATCATACTTTGCTAACTGTACACGTTGAAGCTTCACTGACGTAAAGGACGGTCTGCTTGCTTCGTTACTTACTGGTACCGTATTGGTTAAATTCGAGTTAACCTCTATCTGCGATTTTTCTGGGCATTTTAATCTAAATTCCAACTTAGACATCGTAGTTACAGCAACCTCTTCATATTCATACCTTTTCATTAACTCGTCCTTTAGATTTTCTTTAAGCAGAGGTTCAATTTGCCGATCAATTTTTTTTAGATTGTCACTTGCAAGCTTTAACTTTGATATAGCTGTATAAATGTCTTCAACACTGAAACTATTTTCTAGCATAGAATTTATATTATTAACTGTTTTAGTTAAGTGCGTTCTACAGATTGTCCGTTTTACTTGTTCCATCACGAAGCCTCGATAGTATAGCCGTCTGTTAAATATTCGCGTTCACGTTCCGTTATTCCGAATATTTACGTTAAAGCTCGTTTATATTTATCACCAGATCTTCCCGTGTTTCGGCACCAAAGTTGATGTAATGCAATAAACAACATCAAGTTTAAAGAAAAGTTTATTTAAATATAAATTAAGCTAAGCGACTACACATCATGAAAGTTTCTTACGTTCTGCTGTATCTTTGAACAACAAGTTACAGTAACCCCTTACTTACTCTCTCTACTACCTTTAGGTCTATCGACGCACGCAGAAGGCCTAAAATATTTTACACATATTGCACACGCATAGCCCTTTGTATAAAAATAAATAAAAAAAACGATGCTTAAAAACTGTCCCAGATTTAGCTATTCGTTGTTTATGGGTAACACTATTTTTGTCACCCTTTTGAACTCTATTGCCACCGGTCGCCACATACACATTCTCTCAAAATTAACGAACGTAATGGATAATATAAAAAATTAAACATAGTTTGTAATGAAAAAAATGTTTTTTCAGCAGTATTACAAAATAAGCTCTTTCAAAGAATTAACAAAAAATGAAAAAATATTGTGTATAATATAAATAGATAAACACGAAACTTGGTAACAAAATAATAGTTGAAGCAATTAAAGTTAGTAACAGAGAGTTTGTGTGCTACTCAACATTATTTTTGATAACAGTTACAAAAGAAGTAGGTACTTTTAATTAATTATTTAAAAAATTAAAAATCTTACGTCTAACCTTATTCTAAGCAAATGCCTCAATAACAGTTTCAAACGAGAACTTGTTCACTAGTTGTTTTTTGATAAGGGGTGTACATAAGCATTTAAGCTTGATAACTTTAATTTAAAAAGGGATCTTTCTGGACTGCAATTAGTAATCGCCTTGTACAGAAAAGAATGTAACAGAATATCAATATTACGATATTATGCTACAAAATCGTTTTGTTGAATCCATCGACGCAATTTAATTGCGTTTTTGGGACGCAACTTATTATCTTTACTCTGCAAGTGAGGTCGTAACTGCAAGCACTCTTTTGGAGAACTCTCTTCAAGGTCATTTGGGAATGCTTTCAATATAGATGAAAAAAGCGTTCAAATACAGTAATGAACATATTTGCATTTACATCCGAGGTATAAAAGTTTTGCTAAACATAGAATTGGTCATTAAAGACAACGTTACATATACGTACGTTTTTCTTTAAGATTGGATTACACTTGTCCAGAATTATATAGAATACATTGATTCTAAAATTATAAGTACCAGTAAAGTGAATAGTTTTGCATGTGTCACGCTCATCAATTTATCTTTTCATTTCTCGATTTCTTCTCTCACTCTTTTCATAATTGCAATCTGTCTTTTGTATAGTTTTTTCTTAAAAACGTTTAAAGTTTTTCTCTGTTCTAAAAGCTTTTACAAAATTAATTAGGACGTTAAATAAGTGGACAGCTGTACTTAGACCCACTCTTAAAGCTAGCAACCTCTTGCCTGCTGGATTTATTTTACCTTTCTAAAAGAAAATACCATATAACGACAATTTTACGCCACATCAAGCCTCTGTAACATTTGCTTAGCTTCTTTGCAGCAAGCTTGATATTAAAAATCTCTGTCTCAGTTTTCTATAAATGTTGAGGTTTTTGCTAGCCCATCTATTCTTTACGACGTTAGTTGCATTTCTTCGACTTCAACGCTTGTTATGGTATTACGTGCAGGCAAGAAAGAAAGCAGTAAGGTAAGGAAATAAAATTGCCTATACCAAATATCGCAACAAAACGGGGACAGAATAGTAGTATCGAACTCTAAAAAAATCAGACTTCGGGCTAGCTCAAAAACATTGTGAAGTAAGGTGGGTGATATAGAACGAAAAAGTTAGAATCATCAGTAAATAGTTATATTACAAACCGTAAGTGACACACACAGTTTCAAAATAATATCTACAAAGTAAAACACATTTAGGTAATCGTTTGTTATAACGTGATGTAAACAAATCGTCAATTTACATATAGGTGTATATATATATATATATATATATATATATATATATATATATATATATATGTATATACATGCCCTAAATATGTACAAGAAATAATACACAAATATCTGCAAGAAATAATGTAATAACATCTGCCTTCGGAAGTGCTCCTCGTAAGATTTAGGAATGTAACATTAAATTTTAAATTGCGTAATCAAGTATTAACTAGCAAGTTATTGACGTTAACATTAATGTACACAAAAAACTAAACAGTTAAAAGTGCTCTAGCGCAAGCTTTAAGAATAATTGCACAATCGTTTGTATTGTGAGCGTGCATTTGGTAACGTAGAGTCTGAAATATGTTGCGGAATCAACCAAAAAGAAGTGTCTAGCTTTCAAAACAGCAACATAAGTAAAGTAAACAGAGAAACTGTACCTTAAGCTATCGGCTTTTCCAAAAACAATTGCAAAAATAACTTCGATAGAACTTCTGTAAGATGGCAAGAGTAAAGTAGGAACGCCATCAGATGATAACCACTAGTACTAGACTAGTAAAAGTACAGAAGTAAATTCGAAATTAAATCGATAATCAAATCATAAGGGTTTATAAACCATTTCATTCTGATAATGTCCAGAAAGACTAGTCAATGAATGTTAATCCCTTTTATGAAACAATCAAAATCTTTTATTTACAGTTATGCAAGTATTATCTTGATTTGTATAGTTAAAAACTCTCGTTCGATTTCTCGTAAAGTGGGTGTTTATTTATACATATTAATACTATTTTGTTTTAAAACAAATAATTTGCTAAAAGCAATTATTATACAGTTTCGTTAATTATTATGATTTCTACCCTCCAGGGTATTATACTGTGCGTCGCTAAAAGACGGTGCGTTATATAGTTGCAAAAATTTTCTAGATTTTAGGGTTTTGTAATCAAGACTTAAATGTTTATGCTGATATTATGTTACATGAAAATTAAAGGTTTGTCTATATCACGTATAACAGGACGATTACGCAAAGGTACGTTATTGACTTTTGTAAATCTTCCTTTTGGGACTGTATGTTTAACTAAAGGTTTGTAATAAATCCGCGTACTAAGGTTTCTAAATTTCTTTCAGTATCATTCACTCCACAGTACGACGTTTTTGAGCTAGCCCAAAATCTAATTCTTTTGGATTTTTATGGTACCTTTCTCTGTTTTGTTGTGGTATTCAGTGTAGGCGATTTCCTTTACTCACTTTACCACTTTTTTTTTCTCTGCATGGAAAACCGTAACATAAAAATTTTGCGTATCCAAAGTATGGCTACGATTTTGGAACCGTACTTTTTTACTTAAGACTTTGTACCCTATTTTTGGAAACCTCTATTCTAACTCAACGTTTCGTCCCGAATTTTCTGTACATATACCGTTTCGTCCTGATAAAAATTTATGTTGCGTTGGTTTTATTGTTCCTTGTTCATTATGTGGTGAATTTTTGGAAATCTTTATTTATGCCGAATTACCAGAATTGTGTTTTCGCTGGTTGTTAGAATTTTTGAAAACATTGGCGCCTATTTTTATTCCTAGATTCTATTTTGTTGCTCCAATTCTATTAGTGTTCTTAGATTCTATTTTGTAAGTTCTACCAATTTTTTTTATTCCTTTGAATTTCAATTTTTCCTTCGGGTATACTTTAACTTGTGTTGACTTTGATATGTTTTTATTGGGTTAACATAGAACTTTGGCACATACATTAAAACATTACAGCCTCAGGTACTGGGCGTTAGTGAAACTTTCTAAAAAGATGTTTATCTTTTCTTACAAAAATCGTGCAGAAGATGTTGTTTTATCCGTATTAACACAATTGACGTTTGAAGACTTTCGCACTAGCTCTGAACTCCATCTTCAACCGTTTAGAGGGACTATCAGAGGGGTCGTTAAATAAATACGGATGGCGCCACTGTACTTAGGTAGTGTGTAAGAACATGAAATATTGCTAAAAAAAATACAGGAACCTCAACAAGTATATTCTGTTATAAAAATACAAGATTTTGTACTTTTAGATAGTACTACGTTTACTCAGAAATAAAATAAAATACATAAAATAATAGTAGAGACAGCAATTTGCGCCTCAAAACAAAATCAATAAATCAGACAGGTTTTGTATATCTATGATTTCTTTTTTTTGTGTAGTAGTGAATGGACACTCTACTTATTAAATTTATGCACATTTGGTTTATATGTAGTTAATAAAATCCAGGGATAAGTATGGACAAAATAAATACTATTTCTTAAGTGCTTCCATGAATGTAATTAACCTTGTTTAAATATATAAAGAAATTAAAACTGTTAAGTATAAACACATATATTAACTGAAAATTATTTCTGATTTATTCTGACAGATAATTATTATAAGTTTTTAAATATTCAATTAATTTTTATATTTATACTGTTAATCTTGGACAATTTAAATAAAAAAGCCTCTAAAGCAAATAGGCACTATAATTGTCATTAACATAATTATGAGATTTTTTATGTCACCTTTTCAGTACTGACTAAATGACTCACATACATACAAAATAAGTTTGTGATAAAATCTTTCAAATTAGTAAAATTAAACTTCGCTAACTAGTTATCGTGTATAAGCAAGTACATGAGTATATTATTTGTAATGCAAATTCCTAAAGCTTTTGTTACATAGACAATTTTATAAAGCATAATTTTGTTAGGAACGTTGAAAATTTAAATTCATAATTAAATATTATCACAAAGATGTTAGTTTATGGGTTCAAACTACCAAGGTTAGATTTATACATGACATTAAACGTCAAACAGATGATTGCCTCAACAAATGGAAATCACTTACCACCTTGACCTCAAGCATGGCTGCTTGCGCCATTTAACAAACAAGATCAACCCACATGTGGATTTCCAACATTGAACAAACACGTGAAAAGCAGTTGTCTACATCGTTATAACAACGCTTCGTAAACTAGAACCACATTGTAAGTTTCCAATGCGTAATCGTTTTATACGCAATTAAATTAACTTCTTACAACCATTAGTCAGCTCTAAGTATTGCTTCTGAATTAAAACAAAACTTCCATGTTGAAATACGCAGTAAAAATTCAACAGTCTCGCACGACCATTTTGCTTCAGTTATTAAATGTTATTTCTTCCGTACTTTAGTGTTGCTTTATTTTTCTAGTTCATTAGTTATTTTGTGTTGCGCATGATGAGTTTCTAAGTAATCAGTTCGATGGATTTATTGAAACTAAATTGCGACTCGCAAGTCAGCTTTAGATATGAATTTAACCATATTGACGTTGTAATGATAAAAAGCCGACTGATTCGACTTGTCGACAACCGTCTTTTCAAATAGGTACGCGAAAGCACGCTATACCATATCATCTTGAGGATACGTTGTAGAAATTTTACAATTCCAACTGGACATTTGTAACTATGCCCTTTATTTACTAAAAGATTAAAAATAAAAAAGAACAATAATAAGGGTGTTTAAAAATTATGATACTTTGTTTTGATTTTGTATTAATTGTAGAAATACGATTTATATTGAATTATAAAAGTAAATTTAAAAATTTTATAACACAACACATAATTTTTATGCGTTAATTTAGCAGAGGGAAAGCGAACTGTTACAACATATAAAACATTTGCGCGTAACCGTGCTGCAGTACGTATTATTTTCGTGTGCTTTTGATCCCAAGATCTACGAAGATGAACTCCGCAACTCCGTGAAGGGTGTTTATCGTCTCGAACGGGAAGAGGCGCTTCTTCCTATTCCTCTCAAATTCGATTATTCTGCCAACCATGCAGCAGTCGCAACTTCTACACAAGAGCTTCAGAAATCTTTGCTAAATTCAAAGGTGACAAATCTTCACTTGCGTTCAAACACATTAGTTTCCTGAGAGTCCACACAGGATATCACTGTAGTAAGTTTTTTCCAACAGAAGCAGAGTGCAGAATACGTTTGCAATTAATAGGCATGTATTGTCTAAGAAAATTAGAAGCGAATATTGATGTAAATAACCGATTATTAAGAACGAAACACGGACAAATCCCCATTAAATTCCAAATTAGTAACAATCAACTCGACCAAAAAAGTTTTAGTAAATTCAAAAAACGACGTAGAAATTATAAATCACATGTCATTTCAACCCGGAGTAGAAACACCCACAGAATTAGTACAAATAAAAGACAATTACGCCACTACGACAATTTTAAACTCAAACGATTACCCCATCGATGTATCATTAACGAAACCAAAAGACGTAGAAGAAGTTAACATTAGCGAGATGGAAATCGACGAAGACTCGGAAAACAATTCCAACCCTACAGAACACGATAAGATGTTAAAAAAAAATTTAATTAACATTCGTTTTAATAACTACATTAATGACGAAAAGGAGAGAGCAATTAAAGACTTATGTTTCGAATACCGAGCTATATTCCGTTATGAAGGAATACCTATAACCTTCATCTACACAGTGAAACATAACAGATAGTAAACCAATCTTCACCAAAGCATATAGGCTACCTCAAGCAAGTCAAGAAGAAGCAGATAGACAGGTAGCAGACCTATTAAAGCAATCTCCGTATTAATAGTCCTGAAGAAATTAGACGCCTCAGACAAACACAAATATCGAATGGTTATTGATTACAGAAAACTAAACGGGAAGACGGTAGACGATAAATACCCACTACCCAATATCACCGAAACTCTAGACAAATTAGGAAAGTGTCAATATTTTTCGACAATAGACCTCGCCTCAGAAAACCATCAAGTGGAGATGGATGAGAAAGACACGACTAAAACAGCATTCAGTACACTTAGAAGACACTATGAATACAAACGCATGCCGTTTGGATTAAAGAACGCACCCGATATTTTTCAAAGAGTTATGGATAACATTATAAGAGGGATACACAACGAAAAATGTCTTGTGTGACTGGACGATATAATTAGTATATTCGACATCACTCGTAGAACACATCGAAAGATTAAAGGAAGTTTTTGAACGATTAGGAAAAGCCCATTTTAAGGTTTAATTAGATAAAAGTGGATTTTTACAAAAAGAAGTATCAGTATTAGGACACATAATAACCCCACAAGGTGTTATGCCTAATCTAGACAAAACGAATGCAGTATTAAATTTTCCCTTACCAAAAACTAATAAAGAAATTATAGGAATTTTAGAACTAAGTGGTTATTACCGAAAATTCATTAAAGGTTACGCATAAATAACCAAACTATTGACAAATTGTTTAAAGATAGGTAATAAGATCGAACACACCCCAAAATTGATTAAAGCGGTAGAAAAAATTAAATGTAACCTTTAAACCACTCTATATTAGAATACCCCGATTTTTCAAAACCGTATATATTAACAACCTACGCATCTAAAGTTGCATTAGGCGCAGTATTGAGCCAAGGAAATGTAGATAGCGATAAACCCATCAGCTACGCATCAATTACACAAAATGAAACAGAACAAAAGTACAGCACAAACAATCATTAGGAATAATTTGAGCAAAAACATATTTTAGCCCATATCTTTATGGAAGAAAATTCTACATATACACTGACCATAGACAATTGGTATGGTTATGCAAACTCAAGAACCAAATTCAAAATTACAGAGATGGAGGATTAGATTACAAGAATACGACTATGAAATTATATATAAAGAAGGAATGTATAACAATAACGCAGATGCACTAAGCAGAATAAGTATACAACTCAACGCA
Organism: Platerodrilus igneus; assembly: GCA_036346225.1. Classification (NCBI taxonomy): domain Eukaryota; kingdom Metazoa; phylum Arthropoda; class Insecta; order Coleoptera; family Lycidae; genus Platerodrilus; species Platerodrilus igneus. The sequence continues at coordinate 1,670,298 of JARFIW010001200.1, forward strand.
ATAGAAACAGAGTCAGTTCTAGGTAACGTAGACGAAACAGAAATTAGGAAGGACCCAGAAGAAATAGAAACCATACACCCACCGCAAAACGACGAACCGGAAATTGCTATTAAAATTTTTAATGGAACGATAGACACAAAACCAAATCAATTCATAGTTACCGAAGTTTCAACCAACCTCAACCCAGTAAAATATGCAAAAACAGATAATAAGAAAATGTATCAAATACAAATAACGAAGGACGATAACGAAGAGCAGATAATTAAAATTGTGAAAGAATATACCTCAGAGAAAACGTTTTACTTTTATTTCACCACAGAACATTTATACAAACGATTTTCAGTATTATATATTAGAATATTTAATAATTCAGGACCCTAGATTATCAGATGCACACTTAAATTAATAACTTTAGATGACCCAGACGAAATAAATGACGTAATTAGAAAACAACACGAAGGTAAAAACAACCATCGTAGAATCAACGAAACATTGAAACAACTCGTAAGAAGAAATTACTTTAAGGACATGAAAGAATTAACCACGGATTTTATCAACTAATGTAAATTATGCTGTAACATCTCATATATAGGCAATAATTGTTTTATGAATATATAGGCAATTATTAAACTCTTATATGTTCGAAGGATTGCCGTGATTCAGGCGCGTAAATGTAGTCGACCCGTATATCGATCCGTGCTGTCATGCGCGTGAGCTTGGAAGCAGCTGCTTGACGTACTTGATCGACCATTATTGTGAGAGATGTAGTCCGCATAACATATTTTAAACGTGGTAGGAGGTTCCCTACCAAGATGAAGAATCCAAAGTTGGATTCGTGAGAGAGGCATGTCGCCTGGTGGATGGAAAACAGATAAGTAGAATGAATTGAAGACAATCCGCAGCAAAGAAGGTCGAAATAAAATGGTTCTTAAGCATGTCAATATAGCGTCTTTGTGGGTAATAATTCCTTTGAATTTACAGCAAGCAGTTTCGCATATAGTTCCACATGTAATTCCAGCTATAAATTTCATCTACAAGTTTCATTTTTAATTTGAATGGAAGTCAATAAACTTTCAACATAATGCATTCCTTTGTATGGTGGTTGAGTTGCACGTGCCTGTAATTTGCAGGGGTAGTAAGTGTTTGAACTCTTTACTTAGTGAATAGATTATAATTTGTTATATCAAACACTGACCCGAACAAGAATTAAGCTTACGAGGAGAATAGATAATTCTCTAACTGATTTGTTTTGAGAAAATTCAATAGATTTCTAATGCTTAAATGTATAAAAGTTTCCTGAGAAACGATCTTAAAGTTGTAGCATAGTTTCATACCCTAACGTGTAAAAGCTTTTCTATTAATATAAATTATGTGCCACAGAAAATAAGTAAAACAATTGGCTTGACGATTTCTGAATAGTTTTAGTGTTTTGAATACAAGATTAGAAGTTTTAGTAACAATAAAATCACTTTATTTAAAATATGTTAAATAGTTTGGCTATATTTTTTTTGTATTATTTGTTAAATTTATATAGAGCCAATTAAGGCACATGTTGGTTTAACATCTGTCTGGTAAACACCTGGACTTGCATGTTTACTTAAACAAGTACATGTATGTAGCACAAATGAGTTGTATGATGAGCTAATCTTTAACTTATCCTTGTGAGCCGAGAACAAAGATCTTTGCTTGAAGCATTTGTGTAATGTTATGAAATATTAATTTTATGGTGGGCTTCACCCCCTAGTAACTGCCTCTTTTCTTAATGCAACATCGATACGACCTTTTTACTT